>JAXDDX010000209.1:150000-265000 GCA_034670405.1 Hoplostethus atlanticus
CACACACGCACACACACACACACACACACACACGCTATCTGCTATAGTTTCTGGCTGAAGGGTCTTTTGACACGGTGGCTGATGAATAAAGATGAACGGCGACGAAGGGAAACGGTTTGGTTTGGGATCATCTTCTGTTGTTTGTTGTTGTCACTGTTGTTTTTGCTGCTTTTCTTGCCAATGTTACTGTTGTTGATATTGTTGCCTTTACTGTTGCTTTAGTTGCTGATGTTGTTGCCATGTTTGTTGCTCTAGTTGTTTAGTTCAATGCCTTTACTGATGTCACAAAATGTTCCTGTGACTCGAGAAATACCACGTCTGATGAAGAAGTGCTATAAATGAAATAAGAGCTGTAGAGGAACGGTACAGGAACGATGTATGTTTCCTGAGCCTGATTCTGAACTAGGTTAGTGCAGCTTAGTTAGTAGAGCAAAGCACCAACACTGCCAGGGACTAAAACCAACACTGGGGCCATTCATGGTGCTGTAAGTTTATTTTTGAATTCTTCATATTAAGACATACAGTAAATGTGAGGGAGGAGAAAATGAAAACTTTATCTCTGATGCAAACTTTATACATTTATTGTACTTGGCGACTGAAGTGGTTCAAATGGGGACTTTTATTTTGGCGGGGTAATGTAACTCTCTTTACATCCCGAGTTTCCCTTCACAAGCCGGTGACACATTCAGCCACACTTTATCTCTCACCTTTCTTCCTCCCGTTTCATCTCAGTCTGTCTCTCTCTCTCTCTCTCTCTGATGCTAGACCTCCCCCTGCCTCACCCCCTCACCTCTCTCTCTCTCTCTCTCTCTACAATCACAACTCTCCCCTTTCTCTTTGTGTGTCACCTCTTCGTCTTCCTTTCTCTCTATAGAGTATATCCCTGTCAGCCTCTCTCTCCCTCCCCCTCCCTGTCTCTCCACCAGTCCTGCTCACCGCCTTTTCTTCCTCTGTCAACCCTCTTCACCTGTCGGCCGTCGCCCTCCACCCGTCTCACTCTCTTTCTGTCTCTGTCATCCCTTCATCTCTCGTTTCTCATTTCCGTTGACCATGTTTGCTGTTTGTTCCTGTTCTATGAATCATAATGTTCTCTTCTATGAATTATATTACGGCAGGCAGCGGTTCCCATCCCTGAATAGAACAACTGATTGCTTCGGTGGTTTTCCTTGTAATGGGTGCAGCAGGGTTCCCATCGGGGCCATGCACGCTGAACATGCTTGCACTCTTGGTACTGCAAGGCTCCTGGGATAAAAGCGCCAAATGGTGGACGCTTTTTTTTGCACGGTGGTTTGAATTGTTTCACATTACACCTGCACTCTGCAACATCTGCAGTGCCTTTTCAGTCGTAGTTCATGAAGTGGGGCTGCGTAGATTCCCTCCATTCACCCCCGATGACGTTTTGGAGTCGGTAGGTACGCCGGCGGGGGAAGTACTCTCCGAGCACAGGAAGTGATGGATCCGAACTGACAGCTCCGAAACAGCAGTGAGCGGGCTAGCGCCTCGGCTAGCGCTACAGGAAGCTGATTCACCGCGAGCACTGACGGCTGAAGCTGCTGATTTTCTTCACCAGCTCCTCCCCAACAAACCACTAAGAAGAAGACATGCAGGTCCAACAGTTTCCTGTCGCTGCCACGTGTCGGCCGCCAACGACTAAACTACACAAAGTTACATAGTGCAGCTTTAATATTGGAGTGTGAGAGAAAAGTCTGGTGGAACGTCTTTGTCTTGTCAGCCATCAATCTTAGAGTTCATCCATCTTTCTAGGCTGACTTTAAGCTTTATTATATGAACATCATAATGTACATCAGTGGCAGCAGGAATAACTGAATTCTTGAAAGTTTGAAGGACTTCACTTGTAAGTTGGTGGGAGAGTGGGGTCACGACGGGACCTGTTGAGCCCTGGTATTGGATCCCACGGGAGCTTCGATGCAATCTGTTTTCAAGAGCTTGCCGGGAGCCGGACAGATGGATTTTCAGTCCCACCCGTCAATGAGGGACTCGGTCTGAAAGGACTCGGGGGTTACGAGAAGTAATTTTGTGCCGTCGCAAATCAAGCGCAGTGACCTCACGCCGTTGAAGTGGCAATTTCATTGGCCGCAATTTCGTGACATCGCTTGCAGCAGAATGGGCGGAGGAAGGGATTAGAGGGGCGTGTCAATACAAAATTACACCTGCGCCTCAACAGACCACGTCTTAGTGCAAGCGTTGGCGTTCTGTACTATTTTCATGGCTTCAGTTGACAGAGGTACACATGCACACAGTTTCATTTTGAGAGAGATTCTTCAACCAACGACTGAATGCAACCTTTAAAAACAAACCAACATAACGGAAACACATTTTATCGTACTACAAAGTCAGTTGTGTCTGCATATGTGGTCACTGTGTGATTCATTACACGGTGACGTGGATTTCAGTCTCTCCAGAAATGTGAATTCAGCTTATGAAGGGACATCATCGTCTGCCTTGTGACTCTGCAGCTTTCTCAGTTTCCTCTCGGGAGAAAAACGTTTCTGGACTCTCCTCATCCGTCATGTCAGTGTGCCAGGGTTCCTCCTGATCCAACCCCCCTTCTACAGCCGGGCCTCAGGTGCACCACTGCTGCGCCAGCACCTCCGGTCACAAAATGACCAAAAGTCTGTTCATCATGTCAGCGAGCTAGCACCAGCAACCTGCTCCAGCATGAATCATGAAGACGAGGCCCTTGAATCCATCGAGATACAAAGCTGACCCAGCAGATCATTTCACGAGGGGAAGCTACACTGCTTTTAAAAGGTTTCACTTTTTAAAGCTCTTGGGTGTGAGATGAGATTTCTCGCCGGTGAACACAATAAAAGCCTAAATGACGAAATGCTCTTATAAGAATATAAGCGATTTGTGTTTATATGGCTGGTTGTTTGGCTCAAGGGATCTTTTTATTCACCACTGAATCACTGTGGATCAAGGCTGTGCTGGACTGGACTTGATACAGGGAGAGGAGAGTGTGGGGGGGGGTGATGGTGATGTAAGCTGACAGGGGGGGAAGTGATGGGACTTGTTCAGCCCGGGTATTACGTCCCACAGGAGGTTCGATGCAATCTGCCTGTGAGGGTTTACTGGGACTCACGATGGATTTGCAGTATCGGAGTTTGTAAAGATTCGGGGTCATGAGGGAACTTGAATCCACAGAGATGGAGCGCTGACCCGGCAGATCATTTCACCGAGGTATCGCTGGTCACTTTTATTTTCTCCTGTGAAAGTTGTTTTTTGTTTTTTGTATCGCTCCACTAAGCAATTTCTCACATCGACGGCCCCAACTGGAGCGAGAAGGTGAAATAAATGTTTCAGCTTTGAGTGGCTCGGATGAATATTGTGTTATCGTCCAACAGCGTCTTGGTTTTTATTCCCAGTCAGAATTGAGAAGTTCTTTCATGCTGGTTAATAAAACATTGGCAGTTGGGTAAAGAAAAAAGTGAAATTGTGATTATCTACAAATAATCCATACAGAGTAATATCATTTATAACCAGCTCAGCAGCTTTATTATCATTATTGGTCCAACAAATTCTCCTGTGAACGTTATTTTCCACCAACATCCTGCTTCATTCTGCTCCTCCAACCTGAACAGATCACTGCTTCAGTCTGAGCTGTTAAAGGTACCAGCACTGGTAAACTGTAGTCGCACAGTGGAATAAATCACCGCTCACACAATCGATTGATCTCATGTGCTTGGTGATCATTGTGAAATTACAGCTGTAATCTGAACGTGTGAACCAGCACAGTTACAACTGAGGAGAATTAAAGAGAGTTACTGGAATGAGTCGCCTTGTGATGAACTGTCCGGAGCATCCCGTCTGCTCTTCGCCGTAACGACGCATTTACAGCACAACATGATGCATGTGGGGGAAAACACTAACCCGTTACCTCGCTGAGGTGGGAGCAACGTCAGCCCGGGAGGTTTTGGTGCTTTCCTTGACAACTTACTTTCTGAATTTGTCAAAGAAGTAAAGAAAGAACTTGAAAAGAAAGAATTGAAAAGAAGCGGGTGAACCGCTGCTGGTCGAAGTTATTTTGAACTTACATTTGTTATATGTATAATAGATGGAAAATAGAAGGACGTGTTCAACTGCAAAATAAACACTTGCTGAAACTCAGTTCATCTTCATTCTGCAGCAGCTCCTCGCCGCTCTCTCATTCTCTCTAATTCCTCATTTATTACGTTGCACAATGGATTCTTTTCAGCACTTCCACCTCCATAGAAGTTCAAGGAAAAATTAAAACACTTTAATACTGTTGATAAAATCCATCGGAGGAGAGGAGAGTGACCAATTTCTCCACCGACAGTAGATAGACCAGAATGCAATGCAGTAGCCGGGATAGACCAGAAGGACAAAATTATTATTTCAAGTAAAAATCATTATTTCTAACCTTTCTAACATTTTTTGGGTCACCCCAAACTTTTGAGCGGTAGTGTATAACCTACAGCTGAATATAACATGTTCAGGCATGTTCTCTAGGAGTAGAAAGGCATTCTGGGAAACATAGGAAATCACTCACTGAAGTAGAAGTACACAAGGCAGGTTGAGGAAATTATAGCACTTCATCACAAAATAACCCCTGGACTGTATTGACCCACAGACTGATGAGATGGAACCGTGGAAGAGGTTTCCTGGGTGGATTTTCCCTTTCAACCTCCTCAAAATGACATCCACTCCCCGCAACACCTCTTCACACATTCAGCAGCATCAGCACCCCCCCTCTGAGTCCATCAGTGTTATGTGTCATCTCATTCATCTCATTACAGTTAAGTACATCTCTGCCTGCTATCAGGGAGTGATGCTATCAGCGTTTTTTTTTAATGGGATTTGAGCTTTCTCTACAGTTGGATGTCATACACACACACACACACACACACACACACACACACACAAGCCTCTTCAGCTGCTGTGCGGCCTATAGCATCAGATCTGTAGAGGCTGGAAGCGATTGCTTTGCTAACTGCCGCCGCCCACATCAATAACTAACCGGCCCGCTATCTTATCTCAAGGCAGAACCAATTCATTGTGTTGTCGGAGATAAGAAATACATTAGCACACACTCGGACAGACACATGTCGCGTACGTCCCTCACAAATCTAAATTTCAGAAGGGGTGAAACCTCTGAGATTATAACGGAGCAGCTATTCCTCTTTCTTCTCTGTGGATGGAGGAAAAGGCGACAATGGCAGTAATCTAGCCTGCAGTCCAGTCAACAGCACATTTCAGTAGAATAATCTCTATTAATTCAATTCAAATCCAACGGCTGAAAACACGATGCAAGATGGACCTTGGTTCAATACCCAAACTGTAAAGGCGAACCCAGAGAACACCAGTCAGTGTCTGAAATGCAAAAACAATGGTGAGGCTGTACCGGCAGATAAGCAGCCACACTGGATCCACTGGCAGCGGCACCGTGAAAAAGATAAGCAGTTGGATTCATTTAGAGGTTTTTAGACAGCGTCATCGCTTATCTGCACCAGGGGCAGGGGGAGGAGGCGGGGCTTGGAGGGCAAGTCTCAGCGACCGTGGGAATGTTGCAGCAGGGAAAAGACCCAACACACACTGATGCAAATTTAATGCAGGTAAAAGACAAAATAAATGAGTTCATTAACTCAGTTGGAATGGAAAGAAGTCCAATATTAAAACATACGATCCCTTGGGGATCAGTTAAATAATGAAAAGGTTCAAAATCAGGCAGTAGACCATAATTCACTGCCACACCGCCATACCGCCATCTTGGATCAAGCTAACTGAGACATTAATACGTCTGATTGGCTGAGCTGACTACAGGCTAGTGTTACATTACGTCTGATTGGCTGAGCTGACTACAGGCTAGTGTTACATTACGTCTGATTGGCTGAGCTGACTACAAGCTAGTGTTACATTACGTGGCGGCTGTGTTTCAGTGGTAGAGCAGGTTGTCCACTGATCACCAGGTTGGTGGTTCGATCCCCAGCTCCTCCTGTCCACATGTCGAAGTGTCCTTGGGCAAGACACTGAACCCCAAATTGCTCCTGACGGTCAGGCCAGCACCTTGCATGGTAGCTCACTGCCATCGGTGTGTGAGCGTGTGAATGGGTGAATGAGAGGCATACATTGTAAAGCGCTTTGGATAAAAGCGATATATAAATGCAGCCATTTACATTACGTCTGATTGGCTGAGCTGACTACAGGCTGTGTTCTTGTACACATCTCCACAGAGATTCAGGTAACGTCGGCTCATTCTGTGTCCTCCATTTAATGTTTGTAATTTAAATTTGTATAATCACCATAATAACCTCAAAGAGCTTCACAAACACCCACATATTAAACAATAAATCAAGACGATTCATGGAAACAAACATGACACCCCTCAAAGGAAAAACTCCCAAGAAAAACTCTTAGTTCTGTAGCTGACCTCTGACCTCCCTGTGGTTGACTTAAATGTTGGACCAAAGTCAAGTATTGGGGGCTTTATTTCAGAGAAGCCATAACTCAATAGAACAATTCAGGAATTAGAGCTGCACTGCGGCCCCAAATGGCAGCAAGAGGTAGCTGTTTGAAAAAAACGTCATTACCCAGAAGTCCTGTAAGGTGACGTCAGTAAACTGCACACAGGATGCTCATGTTTACCAACCCGGCTGGTCTGTGATGCTTTAGACCAAAGGGAAGAAAGAGGAAAAGATCTACCGTCGGTGAGTCCAGCTTTCTCTGCGCTCGCTTTTCCACTGTTAAGTTTTAAAGATCTGTCACTTCCTGTGGGCGGAGTGTACATACCTGACACCACACTTCAGTGTCATTCCTGACGTGCTTTCATCTTTCCTTGACAAATTCAAAGTCACATCAAGGCTGCATGTGAAGAAGAATCATGACAGTGAAGTGTCGCTTTAAATCAGAGACGCCACCATGCAATATCACAATAATCTGGATTTGCATCGTTATCACCTTGTCATTGTTGAGCTCCCACTACAGGAGCGCGGCAGTAGCACGGCCTCAATCCTATTTTAAGTGACAGCTGATTGACAGCTCCAGGAAAACAACTTAACAATGAAGTTATTGGTCCGACATGTGACAGAAACTGTGTGAAAAGTATGAGACTCCATCTGTTTGCTTTGGCTGCAGGTTGAAATGAACAGGAGCGCATTCAGGCATTAACTTGGCGGGTAGCCGTGACTCAGAGTGTCACCGAGGCTCAGACCATTACGGCGCACCGCAGGAGGCCTGCACCACATCCGGCATATCCAAGGGCCAGTGGACAATGAACAGTGAAAACGAGTGAGTCAGAAGGGGAAGAGTGCAACCGATGTACAGTATGAGTCAACGTCTTGGTCTGGAGACCTTTCCGGCGCCCCCTGTAAAAGGGCCAGTGAGGAATAACCCAAGAAAAGGAGAATTGGGAGGCATAGAAGATAGATGTAGATTCAAAATGTAGAGTGCACGATACGAGTAGAAGTAAAAGCTTCGGCTGCATCTTGTTTGTGTTGATCTGCAATCTGAAAGAGGTCAACTGTCTCTCTTTATTTCAGGGTTTCATGGTCATATTTGAAAGGTGACTCCCAAGTCTACAATTCAAATCACTGGCTGTTGTTGGCTTGACCATCGCACACTATGCTGCTTTCTTCTTTCTGTCACGTTCTTTTAGCGTTTCTAAATGCTTCCCTTTCTGTTTCCTGCCTCAGGGTGCGTTCACACCGAGCATGTTTATTTGAACTCTGGAGCGTTTACTCCGCACCAAGGCCGCCTGAAGGTGTGAGCACGATATAGCTTGGCTCCTCGAGCATACGAAGGACAGCCTGGATCTCACCCGTAGTTTACAAATACACAGAACATAAAATAAGCATCACTAGTGCTTCAGCCTTCAGTTCCAACTAAACTAAACTGGCAGCAACTTTTCCAGGCCATGCGCTCCGTCATCCTTCCCTGGTTCGGTTGGTCAGCTCTTGCACAGGCAGGTGATTTCTTCTCTCTCCGCCCATCAGGGGAGCCATCAGTGTGCCTCTTTGGCCAGCTGAGCCAATCCTGGCTCTTCTGGAGCTCAGTCCCCTCTTGCCATAGCGTGAACATAATCCAAACCAAGTACAGGAAATTACTCCAAAACACAAGGGATTATGGGTATAAGGAGATGGATGTTGATATCTGATCGCCAGCAGTTTCTCATGCTTGGAAAGCCTAGCATAACAAAAAGCAGTCTGGACTGATGCTCATGTTCAGATGTTTCTTCATGTGTTCTTAACTGGTATGAACACCAGAGAAGAGCAGACAAGTCCATCATGGTAGATCAAGTTACAGACTGGAACTCAACCAATCAACCAGCTGCTGGGGAGTCATGGGACTTCTGGCTGGCTTGTGATTGGTCAGTGTGAACCTGAACCAACCAGATACGAAAATACAATCGCCATAGAACAAACTCAAAGTGGAGTATAAAGCACGCCTCACATCTGAACGAGTATTTCATTTGAAGGGTTTTTTGGAGCACGTTCCTTGGCTTCCTATCTGACAGCTAAACAGATCGATCATTGTTCCGCAAAAGCTGTTCTTGACTTAACCTTTGAGATATTTAAGCCCCCTAACAAGATAAGCATTGGAATGAAAAACAAGATAAACCCTCACAAACATCCTGACGTTGATATGACAGCCTGCACCCATGTTGAGAAGGGTAGAAGAAAGAAAGAAAGGTTAAATGACATTTAAAGCTGCACGAGGCGATATCTTCATGTCATGATATGCCCGCTTTATCAGCCTAAATGTGAAAGTGGGGATGCAATAGGAAGGAGATTCGACCCGTTTGCCTTAATGAAGTTCTGGTGTCGGGTATGGTCACATGCTCCGCCCACAGGAAGTGACGAATTGAAACTTGAGAGTCAAATCTCCTAAACAGTAGCGAGGCTCAACGTTAGGTCTTCTCCTCTCTGGTCTCTCTGGTCTCTTTGGTCTAAAGCATCCCAGACCCAGTTTACTGACGTCGCCTTACAGGATTTCTGGGTATTGAAGTTTTTCGAGCAGTTACCTTTCGATGCCCTTTGGAGCCGCCACGTTTCAAAACTGCCTCGGGCGTTAAAAGATGAAACACTGGGAATCTCTCTTTCTCAGTGTTTTGTGGCATGTAGTTGGTACACAGACACAATTTGTCTGTTTCCTCACCTGGTCTGAGGCCGACATATCATTTCTACAGTGACTTTCTCACGTCAAGTCAAGTCAAATCTCTTTGTACAGCCTTTGATCGCGGCTCCAGTCTCAAAGAGTTTCACAACACCACATTATGGAAACACCCAACGCCCTGCAACCTTGGACCCTCGCAGAGGACGAGGAAAAACCTCAACGCATCGCCCCTCTCCTCCTCCCTCCTTTCATTCCTCCCCTCTTCTCCTTTTCTCAACGTCTTTGCCCTTGTTGGTAGAATTCTCTCATCGTTTCTTCTTCACGCAAATTTTGTTCCCCCAGACGGAGCCCAAGCCAAAATTGGGATTTATGAAAAATGGATCTTTGGATGCCAAAATCAACAGGTTGAATTGATTTCCTCATCCTTCTGTGATGTATCAAACGCTGAAATCAGAACCGGTTATTCTTCAAGAGTAATTTATGTATTTACAAAACTGTATTTATATTCTGTGAAGTGGTCGTACCGTGGAATCTAAAGTGATGACTAAGGCCTCTCCATCTCCTCTGGATCCAAAGTAAAGCTGCACTGAAAGTCCATTTAATTTAAAATGAGGTGTGTGGATGTCAAACTGCTCTGTGAAACACTTGATAATAATCTGTTCTGTCAAACACATTTTAGAGATTCATTTGACTTGAGTCATATTTTGAAAAAGCTCTTATGCATCGATGTTTTCCAAATATAGGAGCTGAGAGAAGAGGATGAAGAGGTCAGGAGGAGGAAAAGAAGAGGAGGAAACATGAGGAGAAACATGGAAAGAGAGAAAGACAAGAAGAGAGATGGTAATGCTGCAGTAATAAAGGTATTTACCTTTTGGTGCACTAACAACATGAACTGTCGCCAAATGATGTCTTATTCTACACCTAAAACACAAACCAAGCTGTGCCACCCTCCACCCTCCACCCGACCACCAACCCCAGAGCGCCTCGCTGTGAGACCTCGTACGTCGACCCTCCATTAACCCTCCTGCGGGTTGGCGAGGTCAAACTCCACAGCACAACAGCGGGCCTCTGCCACTGACCTCTCTCCTTTCCTCTCTCTCCTCTCTCTCTCTCCTCTCCATCCTCCCTCTCCTCTTCCTCTCTCTCCTCCCTCTGTAGGAGGTGATTAGTCATACTGGGTGACACGCTCCTCTTAACCTCTCATGGCTGAAGTATTTACTGAGCCCTGTTGGCGGTGGGAGGTGGGCGTGGCCTGAGTCAGGTCCTGTTGAAGTCGCATTAAGACTCTCAGGCTGTTTATCATCGGCAGGATGATTTATTACTGTTATTGTTTGATCATCTTTATTTCTTTTTCTCTATCATCCATCCATCCATTCATCTATTCACCCCATAGCTCAGTAATTAATTTATTCCTTTCTTTCTTTCTTTCTTTCTCATGCTTGCCATTCATCATGTCACTAATTCACCCTGTTTCCATTCATCTGTCTCTTCATTCATTGATTCAATTCGTTCACATTTTCACATTAGTCATTCATCTGACTCTTATTGAGCAGCAGTAGAATCAGCTTCACTTCCTAAATCACCAACAATAGTAAGGAGGTCAAAGGTCAAACAGGGTTACCTGTCTCTTGGTGTGCTCGCTGACCTCGCCCGGCATGTCGTGGGCGCTCTTGATGAGCGTCCGTGCGATGTGGTAGTAATACACCGAGATGATGGCCAGAGGAATCAGGAAGTAGACCAGGAAGATCATCACCGAGTGGATCTTAGGATGCATCTGATTGGACAGTGGGTAGGGGACGCAGTTCATGAAGGTCGCATTGCTGTTGTCTCTGTGACCCTGAGGAGGAGAGGAAAGGAGGAGAGGAGAGGAGAGGAAAGGAAAGGAGATGAAGGGGAAGGAGACAAGAGACAAGAGAGGATAACATGAGTGAAGGAGAGTAAAGAGGAGGAGAGAAAGGAAGACAAGGAAATAAAAAGAAGAGAAAAGGATGTGATGAATGTGGAGGAGAGGAGGTGAGTGAAGGACGTGAATAGGAAAGGAAAGCGGAGAAGACCCAAGGAAGAAAGGAGACAAGGAGAGGAGAGGAAAGAAGGAGAGAGAGGAAGATAAGGAAACAAAACAGGAGAAAACGAGGGGAGACGAGGACAGAAGAAAGAAAAGGTGAGGAAACAAGTTGAGAGGAAGAGGAAAGGGGAGGAGAGGAGGAGAAAAGGAGATGAGGAAGGGGAGGAGAGAGGAGGAGAGAGGAGCGCAGAAGAAAGGGAAGGAGAGGAAAGAAAAGGAGAGGAGGAAACCAGAGAACAGGAGAGGGAAGGGGAGGAGAGAGGAGGGTAGAAGAAAGGGAAGGAGAGGAAAGAAAAGGAGAGGAGGACAGTAGATCAGTCCAAAGGTAAAATGGAGCCACTTCATTCATAATCTCACTGTGATGAAGTGTATAGCTGCCATGGGGAGAGCCCGCCTCCGACCGGACGTGATGGACGACTGACATCCAGTCAGGATGTAGATAAAGGTCAACATGACAGTGATGGAGATCGAACCAAAAAGCAGTTAGGGCCATATTTCATGGCTGCGGCCAAATCCGAGTCAAAGTCTCGATTCATGAAAATAAAGACAGAACTTTATGTCAGAATGATTTTCTGTGACGCTTCAAAAGCAAAAAATGAATAAATTTGGTTTTAGATGTTTATTTTTTTGTTTTCTGCATTAGTGTTTTACATTACTGCTCTTTATAGTATTTTTATTTTGATATTTAGAAACTTTTCATTTCTTTATTTTTGAAAGCATCTTCACTTCATGGATTTTGTACGTTGCAGCCATAGCAGCCCGTTTCACGACTGCCGACTGAGGCGATCTACCGGAGCAATTCCAAAACTTTTTGTACCTATTTTGCGGTATAAATGACGAATTTGTACAAATAGAGCCCAGGTTTAAAAATACCAGAATTCCCCTTTAAGTGGTGGGAACAGAGACACTGGCTCTGTTGCTCCATGCAAACTGTTACAGTATGAAAGTTCAGACAACTCCCGTATTGAATATGAGGATAAATGTAAATGGAGCTTTTATTGAGGCATCAAGGCTGTTTGGCATCGCTCCCGAGACGCCGTGACGTGACTGATCTCCTGAACGCAGGAGCAACTACATCAAGGCTGATTCAGGATCAGAGCCGGGCATTCTACTTTCATCCTTACTTGTATGAACCCAGAAGTCCACCTGACATGCAGCAGTAAGCAGGAAAACGACAAGCATGACTTGGTCTTAATGTTGGTGATGTTTGATTTTACCTGCATGGAGACGACTTGGGAGAAAATGGCCTCCGGAACAGCCAGCAGGACGGACAGCAGCCAGATGGAAACAGCCTTCAGACACGTCCAGAAGACCGCACTGGACTTCTGGATGTCCATCGGATTCACTATGGCCTTATACCTGAGAGAGAGAGAGAGAGAGAGAGAGACTTTGACTTTTGATGTTCATTAATGAAACATCTAACAATAAAAGGAATAAGTCGCTCAAAACACCATAGAAATTCACCAGCACATACTAGACCAGCAACAGCCACTGAACATACTAAAAAGTACCCGACACAAAGAGCGAAGAGAGATGAAGAGACATGAAGAGAGATGAAGAGAGATGAAGAGAGATGAAGAGAGTGAAATTGATGAATATTGACTCTCCTAATCCCTTTGGTAAACATCAGATATTCTAGACATCGGCAAAATATGTGTATCGTACATATTTTCAAATCTAAGAGCTGCTTAACTTTTCATAGAGCGGGTTGGTCTGCTGATGCAACCTCATGGTAAGTACAGCTTCATCAGCAGAGCGTGGACCTCAGCCCACCAGGGCGACGGTTTGAATCCCATCAGGACCACCCATACTGAAACTCATGGCAACGTGCTGAGGAGAAAACCAGCCAGCGAATGGCACCTGGTACGTTGGGTTGTGTACGCTACAGTATGGGCTATGTGTCCTGATGTGTTATGTCATGATGTGTTATGATGCGTTATGTCATGATGTGTTATGATGCGTTATGTCATGTAATGTTATGTTATGATGTGTTATGTCATGATGCGTTATGTCATGATGCGTTATGTCATGATGCGTTATGTCATGATGTGTTATGTCATGTAATGTTATGTCATGTAATGTTATGTCATGATGTGTTATGTCATGATGTGTTATGTCATGTAATGTTATGTCATGATGTGTTATGTCATGATGTGTTATGTCATGATGTGTCATGTAATGTTATGTCATGATGCGTTATGTCATGTAATGTTATGTCATGATCCGTTATGTCATGATGTGTTATGTCATGATGTGTTATGTCATGATGCGTTGTTATGTAATGTTATGTCATGTAATGTTATGTCATGATGCATTATGTCATGATCCGTTATGTCATGATGCGTTGTCATGTAATGTTATGTCATGATGCGTTATGTCATGTAATGTTATGTCATGTAATGTTATGTCATGATGCGTTATGTCATGATGTATTATGTCATGATGCGTTGTCATGTAATGTTATGTCATGATGCGTTATGTCATGATGTGTTATGTCATGTTCTGATGTGTTATGTTCTGTCATGTCAAGCTGCGTTATGTCATGTCATTTCATGTCATGATGTGTTATGTCATGTCAAGATGCATTATGTTGTTACGTTATGTTGCATTGTGTTGTTGTGTTGTAAAATGCCATGTTTGGTGACAACTCAAAACTACCCACCACCAAAACAGCCTTCTCTCTACGGTCAAACATGGTGGTCATTAAGGGAACCATGAACAATGAATTCTGAGGGAAACCAGAGAAGAGCAGAACATCAGGCCATCAGTCAGAGAGCTGAAGCTGGGCTGTAAGTGGCTGTTCAACAAGACAATGATCCTAAAGATTCAATAAATCACCAAAGAACGACTCAGGAAGAAGTTTAGTGCTTTGGATTGACCAAGTCAAAGTCCTAAAGCTGCTGTTCATGTGAAACCTCAAACCTCACTGAGTTGGACTTCTGTAAGGAGGAGTGGGAGAAGATGAAGAGACTGATCAGTGATCAGTGGCTCAGACGTTTACTCCAAGCCATTGCTGCTAAAGGAGGAGCCACAAGTTAAGAAGTTCACATATGTTTACACCGAGGGATATCTGAGATTGTGTTAAATAAACCGATATATCATATTTATAGTTACATGCGGAGACACACAAACACACAAACACACACACACACTCACTCAGACAGGTGACATGCCTGGGAGCAGGCCTAAGGGCACAGCAGCTGGCCAGTGCTGTTTCCCAAAATGCATTGCTGCGGTATGTAGCAGAAACAGCGGACCATGTGCAGAATGATCATCTACCTGCAACTGGAACGAAGACAAGCAGCTGGAAAGCAACTTGACGAAAGTATTCAGCCCCCCTGGACCTTTTCCACAGTTTGTGGTTATACGGCCTGAATTCAAAATGAATTAAATTCACATGTTTGGTCACTTTGGTCATTTCAAAGTGTTTTTTATTTACATTTCTTTTCATAAATGGATCCAAAATAAATAGCTGAAATGTTTTGAGTGAATAAGTATTTCCACCCCTTTGCTGCGATGGTCCAAATTGACCTGAAGAGGCATCTAAACTCATAGTCACCTGAATGCTCTTGAGCTGTCTCTACACCTCAGGCTAATTCAAATGACTGGATGTGATTGAGCATGAAACACATCTAGATAGGTTCCCAGAGACGATGGGGCATGTCAGACGGAAACTCTATCACGAAGTCCAAGGAACTGTAGAAGTCAGAGACAAGGTTGTGAGGAGGCGTAGATCTGGGGAACAACTGCTACAGCGTCGGAGCACAACAGGCTCCATCGTTAGGAAATGATGGTGGTCAGGGAGGCGACCAAGAAGCCAAGGACCTCTCTGACAGAACTGCAGAGGTCCTTGGCTGTGATGGGAGATGCTGCTGTCAGTCAGCGCAACACTTCACGAATCTGATCTGTGTGGCAGAGTGGCCAGAAGAAAGCCACTCCTGAAAGAAAGAATAGAAAGACACATGACAGCAGCCTGGAGTTTGTCAAAAGAGCATGAGGCAAAATATTCTGTGGTCTGATGAAACCAAAACCAAGCAAAATCAATGCAGAGAGTCTGTCAAAAACTGGGCGACCGTCCGATGCTGCACACTGCTCATTATTCTGAACAACACACAAGCACACAGCGCTGGATGCTATTATTCTGGGTAATGTTTGAACACATGTCTAAAAATAGAGAGATGAAGTGAGAGATGAGTGCTGACGCTGTAGATCTCTATATTAATAACGTTATAAAAGCAGCCCAGTTCTGTTTTTCTGGCTGAAATCAAATATACATTAGATAATAATTACGTCATCAATCTAATGACAGCAGAAGTGGCCCCTGGCTCCTGGCTCTTTGTTAGGTAATGATGAACTGGGTCGGCCCTCGGGCTCCTGTAGCCGCTGAACGAAGGGCAAAGACGCAGGAAACAACAGGATCATAATGGTATTCTGTACTCGTAAATCATCAAGCCACATTCAAATGTGTCTTGAATATGGAAACCCGATTTCTCACCAAAACGCAGATTGTCACGCATGTAACTTGTAACATTTCCTCATCCAGGAGTAACACCTTGTCCTGCTCCTCATCCAGGAGTATCCTGAGTATCCTGGTTGGATCCAAAATGTACATCCGTTACCGTAGCTGCTATATGAGGAGTGGGGATGCATTGCATTTACACTTTGGCTCCATAGAGTGGTGCAGGAATGAGTCCTAAAGCTTATTTTGAGGTTATTTTCTGCAATAATCCAAAATCCAATGCAAAAATCCCATTGGCTTTTTGTCGAGGGAACCAGGGCGATGCTAACTTCCGGGTTGGCCTACAACAATACGTCATCCCTGCACCACTCTGTTCACACAGCAACTGAAAGAAAGAGTCCCAGTCCAGGTTTTTTTCCCTCACATGTGACTCTGGACCACATGAGTACCGGGTACAAAATCGGACCCCGAGTCATGCAACCTACATGTGATTGGATTGGAACACTCAAAATGGGATTTGTCAGTGTTGCTATGACAACAAGTAAATGTTATGTCACCTGAGACAGTGCCTGGCTGAGAGGTGTTAGAATGGAGGACCACGAGACACAATGATGGAAGGTGTAGCTACAAATACAGATGTATTTTTTACTCTGCAACACACGTCGTCAGTTAATAATAATCTAACATGAGCAGCAATTCAGAGTCGAGCGTGCAGGCCTGCAGTGTGACATTGGTCAAATGCGTCTCTGACCACCTGCAGAGCTGACGTACATGACTGTCCATCTACACCTGGATGTGTTGCTTTTTTTTTGCGCTATCCGATTGCAATCCGCTCACCCAGGTTGCATGTTACAGCCAGGTGGACAAGAGATCAGAGAGACAACAACAAACAACAAAGCCAGGCCCCTCTGCTGCATCCTGCCGACTCTTTACTTTCAGTGAGTCGATCTCTTCCTGGAGTGTTTGATTTGGACAGAGAGAAGCAGAAGAAGGTTGGATCAGTCCACATAAGAGCAGCGCCATCAGGGAATCAAACCCCAGCCGGCAGAGTGATTCATATGTGGGCTTGAGAGTCAACATCATCTCTTGCCCACAAATCTTACATCGTTTTTCTGTAACTCCCTGCAGAGCACAGAAGGAAAAGTGTTTTATATATTATTGATTTCATGATTTCATGATTTATTTCATATAGACAGTATACATTTAAAGTTTTGGCCCCAAGCCGTAAATTTGGACTCTGAGTCAGTGATGCAGTGCAACTCGGGGGGGGGGGTAAAGGTGACGAGACATGAGTAAATATATAGGAGCAGTAAATCTTTACCCAGAGATGCAGTGCAACTGAAAAAAAAAAATCTATTTCTATGATCATCTGCTAAATGGTTACTGGGGTATTTTGCCTTCTTCATTCCGATCAATGCTGAAATGATGAAGAACGTTTCAGTATCTTAGTGAGGGCCACGCTGCCTCAGCATGAGTAGTGGAAGTGAGGAAACATCTTTTCTGAGGTATTGTTGCCACAGAAGCAGCCAGTATATCTTAATAATATCTTTCCAGTATAAACCCTTGTCATGTCCATTTACAGGGGCAGACTTAGTGATTTTGAGGCCTGAGGCAAAGGCAAGCATTGGGGGCGAGGGACTATTAGAGAGAGAGAGAGAGAGAGAGAGACAGAGAGACAGAGAGGGTTTTTCTTTTGCCTTTATTGGATAGAAGAGAGAGAGAGAGAGAGAGAGAGAGAGAGACAGAGAGAGAGAGAGAGAGACAGAGAGGGTTTTTCTTTTGCCTTTATTGGATAGAAGAGAGAGAGAGAGAGAGAGAGAGAGAGAGAGAGAGACAGAGAGACAGAGAGAGAGAGAGAGAGACAGAGAGGGTTTTTATTTTGCCTTTATTGGATAGAAGAGAGAGAGAGAGAGAGAGAGAGAGAGAGAGAGAGAGAGAGAGACGCAATAAAGGTGCCAAATCCAGAACATCACTGTTACGTGGTACGTACCTTAACTCTCTCTCTCACTCTCTCACTCTCTCACTCTCTCACACACACTCTCACACACACACACACACACACACACACACACACACACACACACACACTCGTACCTAGCTCCTGCTAACAGTCTGACTGGAGCTCCAGTGAAGTGAATGTAAAGGTCAATACATTGCGTGTCATGCTTGGGAGCAGCTGACGTCCTCAGACTGCTCTGAGTTCTTCAGCCCCGTCCTGACCTTTACATGTAAACCGTTCATACGCAGTCATACGGCGGGTCCATGAACCACGCAAGAGAGAGGTCAAGTCTCATAAATCACGGCTAACTGTGCTTCATAATGGAATTGCTATTTTCAGATTTGTATACATACTGCATCGGCTACCTTTGTATAAAAGCCGTAATACACATGAAGCTGCTAATTGGCTCTTCAGCAGTACTGGGCTGTCTCATGCTCCGCTGCACCACAGAACTCACATCCACAGAGAACGTTGACGGAGCAGGTGGAGGTCCCGGTGTCTCTGACAGGTCACGTGGCTGCTGATGGACACAAATTGGCTGTTGAAAGGGAGAACAAACCTGCAACCTTTTGGTTTGCAGGGTCTCTAAAGTAGGACGGGTAACGGATGGACAGTCTTGACTGGAAGCTCGGAGGGTCTCGTATTCCCGTTTGTTTACCAACAGGCAGCGTTGCCCCGATAAAACGCCTGTTAATGGGAGCCTCATTTCCTGGTGGCACAGCTGTGGGCAGCGATCCGGCTGTGTGTCTGACCCTGATGGCCTCTAATGAGCCCCTAACGAGACTAAAGGCCACTAATGAGCCCATAACGGCCCCAAGTTGCCCGAAGGCCCTTAATAAGCGTAACGAGCCTAATGGATAATCAGCATAATGATTGGCTCCTGGAGCCCCAATCACTTCCTGCCATGATGATGCACGCAAACTGCCTCCACTGCCACGTCGAGCCTCCTCGGGGGAGAGAAGACATTTGCGGACACTGAAATGTTGAAATGGCAGATAATTTACCATAGATATGAGAGAAGGGATTCCTAGCTGCTAACACAGAGGGAGCTCAGCTGTGTGTTGACCTAGTTGCCCGTCACTGCCGTTATCCTGGCAGAGCTAAGAGACGTGGGAGAGAAATGACCAGGAGGTTGCTGGTTCAAATCCCTGGACCAGCTGGGAAAATCTGTGCAGGGGAGGGCAGGGCGTTGATGACAAACAGCAAGAACCTTGATAAACAGGTCAGAAAACATCTTCAAGGTTGTGTTGTCTGAAACGAAGGAGCCAATGAATTACGAGGAACCAGCGTCAACAACAGACGTTCAAACTGAAGAGTTTATATCACAGCAGTCAAAATCACTGTGATCTGCCTCTCTGCTCGACTACGCTTTAATAATTTAGCTGATGCACTTGTATAGAGTGACTTACAATGAGAGCGACAGTAGAATACGCTTCAATTCCTCCATCAGCGACAGTAAAAGCCACCAGTAGTAGGGAGGTCAGAGATCACGGCTCTGATAATAGATGGAACAAAATATTCTTGCAACCCCAGAATAATGTTGTATGAGAGATACGTGCTAGGACAAGAAATAAAAGCTTTTTTTTTTTGTACCTTTATTCGTCTCATCCACTTTCTTTGGGCTTTTTTGTCACCGAAGCATCGACAGCATAAAAAAAGAAAATAAATATCTGCTCTGCTTTCACAGCGATTATAAGGCCTGGAAATCTCCTGACGTGAGTGAACTTTTCCAGGGGAATAAGGACTTTTGATATCAGAGGACAGTTTATTCAGAGAGGTTCAGAGGGGTCACCGAGAAAGGTCACCCCGCCTCACCGAGAGGAGAGGAGGAGTCCTGGGGAAAAAAAGAAGAGGAGATGAGAGGCGATATGAAGGGGAGAGAAATGTAAGATGACTCAAAGAGGAGGAGGTAGAAGAAAGGAAAGAAGAAGAGCGGAGAGAGAGGAGGCGAGGACATTAAACTGGACGAGATGAGCTGAGAGGAGGTGTAGCGAGAGGAGGAGGGAGAAGAGATTAGATGGGACAAGAGATGAAGAGGAGGGATGAAGAGGAGGGATGAAGAGGAGGCATGGGTGTGGCTCATCAGCCTTCATTTAGCAAAGGGCTTCGAAGAAACCTTAGTTCTTCAGATTGCAACCAGAATCCTAGGAGCTCCTCCAGACCTGGTCCACAAGCTCTGGTGGTACATACTCCAACTTCTAACACAGAAGGGTTCTCCCAGGAACCTTTAGGGGTGTGTTTTCTACTGAGGAACCCTAAGGTGCTTACTGGCTCCCTTTAAAGCTTGGAAGAACCCCTGATGAACCCCCTGGTTTTAAGAGCACCAGCAGGGGGGGTTAACTCCTGCTGGTGTAGACAGGAAGCTTATCCATCATCTTTATGTGAAGTGTTTAATTCCAAAATGAGATGCTGACCATCTGAAGGAAGGAAGTGACACCTGCTCTCATAAAATGCCGGCTGACATGAAAGTGAAACCCATTCTGGAAAAACTACCAGCTACTATCAGAGTCATCAGAATGGTTGAACTATAATGATGATAAACTTTATTTATGGAGCACTTTCTTCACAGAAAAGGAGGAAACAACAAACCAAAAAACAGCAGTGACAGACAGTAAAATAACAATAAAAGAGAAACATGATAGCGAGCGATCTAGACACAAAAACTAAGTAAGTTGAGTCTGTGGTCCCCGCCTGCTTCAAGAGATCCACTATTGTCCCTGTGCCCAAGAATGCTTCTCCAGCATGCTTGAATGACTACCGACCGGTGGCCCTCACCTCGGTGGTCATGAAATGCTTCGAGAGGCTGATTAAGGACTACATCTGCGCCTTCCTCCCTTGCTCCATGGACCCGCTGCAGTTTGCTTATCGTCCCAACAGATCCACGGATGATGCTGTCTCCCAGGTACTGCACACCACACTCTCTCATCTGGACAGCCGGAAGGGGGGCTATGTGAGACTGCTGTTCATTGATTATAGTTCAGCTTTCAACACCATAGTCCCCACCAGACTGGCTGGCAAGCTGATGGAGCTGGGACTGAACACCCCCCTGTGTGCCTGGATCCTGGACTTCCTGACCGCCAGGCCCCAGGTGGTCAGGGTGGGTAGACACACCTCCAACCCCCTCACCCTGAACACAGGATCCCCCCAGGGTTGCGTCCTCAGCCCCCTACTGTACTCCCTGTACACACATGACTGTGTGGCCAGGTTCAGCTCCAACACCATCATTAAGTTTGCGGATGACACAGTGGTGGTGGGCCTGATCTCCGATAACGACGAGAAGGCCTACCTGGAGGAAGTTGCTGATCTGTCACTCTGGTGCCAGGACAACAGCCTCCTCCTGAACGTCACCAAAACTAAGGAGCTGATTGTGGACTTTAGGAGGACACAACAACAGAGGACGTACTCACCACTGGGGATTAATGGGAATACTGTGGAGAGGGTGAGCAGGTATAAATACCTGGGAGTCCACATCACCGAAGATCTCACATGGTCCACACACACTGACACTCTGGTGAGAAAGGCGAGGCAGCGCCTTTACCACCTCAGGCAACTGAGGAAATTTAAAGTCTCCCGGAGGATCCTTCAGTCCTTCTACTCTGGAGCTGTAGAGAGCATCCTGACAGGAAGCATCACTGCCTGGTTTGGCAGCAGCTCCGCTCAGGACAGGAAGGCTCTGCAGAGAGTAGTGCGTTCGGCTGAGCGCACTATTGGAACTACACTCCCCACCCTGCAGGACTTGTACACCAGGAGGTGCAGAACCAGAGCCTGCAGGATCATGAAGGATCCTCACCACCCCAACAACGGACTGTTTCAGCTGCTGCGGTCAGGCAAGCGCCTCCGTAGTCACGCTGCCAAAACAGAGAGACTGAGACGGAGTTTCTTTCCTCAGGCCATCAGGACTGTGAACTCTGACCTCACCAGGGCCCCCACCAAGACACACACACTGCCCCTCTTATGCACACACACACACACACTTAGGTAAAGACTACACATAATTTATAATTTATAATTATATTATACATACAATTTTCCCCTTTTTTTTACTATATTTTTTTTATAAAGTGCTCTTATTGTAAATATTGTGTTGTTTTTTTATATAGAGCTCTTAAAAACTGTGACATTGTAAATATTGTGTTAGTTTATTGTAAATAGTGTGAACCTGTTATTTTGCACATTTCTGCTGAGCATTGCCACTTTGCATTTCACTACACACCTCGTGTGTGTATGTGACAATTAAACTTCTTGAATCTTGAATCTTGAATCTTAAAAGCTGGTTTACAAAAGTAGGTTTTTTTTTTTAGAGTGATTTAAAAGAAGACACTGAAGAGATGAGCCTGAGCCCAACGTGGCCTTTCGGTTTTCAGCCTGGATCAGGATTCAGGATCTCAGGCTGCGATTTGGTTCGTAAGGGATTAAAAGGTAACTGGGTGCAAGTCCAGAACGAGCCTTGAAGGTGATCAGTAAAATCAATCAATCCACAGGATGTGATGTAGCCATGGCCGACATAGAAACCGCTTAGATGTTAAAGGAAAGGAGTGGCTGAGCAGAAAATGTTCCATTGATCTAAATCATCAACGGTAACCGTCAGGTTTTGGTGTTAGCCAATCAGAATCAAAGAGCAAGGGCTTCTTTCTAGACCGACGATCAACAATCATAGAGGAGAAATCCATCAGAGGAGAGAGAGAGACCAATTTCTCCACCGACAGTAGATAGACCAGAATGCAATGCAGTAGCCATGATAGACCAGAATGCAATGCAGCCACAAGACATGTGCTTTGACTAAAGGGGCGTGACTTTCATGTCTCGCTATCGCTAGCATTTTCTCCACCTACATATATAACCCACTCAGTCACGTTCTCTGATTGTTCGATTGTCAAAAGGCATTCTGGGAAATGTGGAAGAGGATCAGAGGGTGGATTTGAAATTTAAAATTGATTGAATTTTCCTTAAACAACTAGTCAGTGAGATGGTTAGCTAGCTAACTAGCTGACATCTGAACACAACATTTTAAAATTTTAAATCTACAGTATAGTATTTTACTTCATTTTAAAACACAGCCATGGTACTTCTATATTTTAATTGGACATTGCAGTAGTTTATCTGGTTTATGGAGGCCTCATGAACGTACTCGGTGTGCAGGTAGACTGAGTATTGTACCAGACGGGTGATCTTCATTAAGGTGTGCTAACGAGAGAGAGGGGCCTCTCGGACGAAAAAGGCTTTTAATTACAAATTAAATTAGCTCAGGGTGTTTCATCAAGCAGGGAGGATTAAGTCAGTCTGTCTCTATCTCTTGACGGACATCTCTCCACCAATCAGACGCAGGCGATCTCAACCAGGTGTAATGAGACGAGGGCCAGTCGGCGATGACATAATCTTTTGCCAGATGTCTTTCCTCTGAGCTTTTTTTCATTTATTCCAGAATCAAGGAAACAGCAAGACAACACAAGACCAGGGCTTTCTGCTTGAAGGCAAATTATAATCCGCTACGCATCGTAAGTACTCATCAAATGTCATCCGGTGAGTTGTTACCATCTGCAAAACCTGAGTCAGCCACGCAGACCGCACCCCTGATCGCTGTAGCCATAAATTACCAAGCACTGCTGCAATTCGCCGGGACACCAGGGGCTCGGCTCGAACTCCAGAGGACTGGACTGACTGGACTGGGACATGACCAGTAGTACTACCGCCACTACTACTACTACTACTACTACTAATAGTAATAACTTTACTTCTATGTTCACAACGTGCTTCAGAACAATCAGAACAAGACAGACTGGATTAAACAATAAAACATGAAAAGATCAAAAGACAATCAACCTGGTGAGAGTCGCTCAGAGAAGGGGTCGATTTGGAAAGTAACACAGAGGATTAAAGAAGAAAACATGAAAAGATCACAAGAACAACAACAATAAATTGGAAAAAGAATTAAAGAAGGATTAAAAGAGCGGCGAGAGAGAGAGAGAGAGAGAGAGAGAGAGAGAGAGAGAGAGAGCAGTAGAAAGGGCATAGAAGGAGCCAACGGACTACTTGAAGCCAGTTTAAATATGTGGGTTTATATGTTGTTTTTAAAGTATTACTACCACTACTACTACTACTATTACAACTACTGCTTCTACTACAACTACTCCTGCAACTACTACTGCTGCTGCTATTGCTAGTACTATTGCTAGTACCAGGTGTTTGAGATCTATTCCTACAAAATGATTGATCGTAAAAAACATTCAAAGTGATTCTGCTGTTTAAAGACAGACGGTGAGATAGATTCAACGCTTGAAAACCTGAAGCCTCTGTTTTTAGACATATTGAGAGATGAATTCAGGAAATGATTCTCCTCCAACATGGATAATTGGAGTGTGTAATTGTGTGTGTAGGTATAGTACCAATCAGTGTGTAGTACCAATCAGTGTGTAGGTATAGTACCAATCAGTGTGTAGTACCAATCAGTGTGTAGGTATAGTACCAATCAGTGTGTAGTACCAATCAGTGTGTAGGTATAGTACCAATCAGTGTGTAGTACCAATCAGTGTGTAGGTATAGTACTGTACTCTACTCTAGTGTGCTTTACAGTATTCTATGATCTTCTGTTCTTTCTGGGTCATCCAGGTCTATTTTATTCTATTCTGTAGTCTACTCTACTCTACTCTACTCTACTCTAGTATGCTTTACAGTATTCTATGATCTTCTGTTCAGTCTGGGTCAACCTGGTCTACTCTGGTCATCTACTCTGTTCTATTCAGTATTCTTTCTATTCCTTCTGGTCATTTATCCTCTTCTGGTTCCTTCCTACTCTTTTGTTCCACTGTAAGAAGAATGGATATGATCTAATAATAAACCACGCCTGCTACAATTCATTATCATGTTAAGTGCTTGAGCTTGAAGATAATTGTATTGCGTTTTACGTACAGGGGTCAGGAAACTGACCCGTTGTCTTCTGCCACACTGGCTGGCAGATACTAATTCTCCTGTCATTCTCAGGACTTTCTAATAGGATGCTGGATGGTTACCTGTAGAGTCTCTAACCTACCAGCCATAGCATAACAGCACCTTGGTTATAGTGAGGAAATGTACATTACAGTTGACACCGGAGCCATTTAGCTGTCGCTCTTATCCGGAGTGACTCACAATGAGGCACAACAGTAGAATAAGCTTCCATTCAGTTCACCATCATTACAAGCAGAGAGTGAGGAGAGTCAGAGCCAATATTATGAGACCATAGAACCACACTTATGGAAAATAACTAGTAATCCTGTAATAGATTTTAGAAAGACAATGTACACAACATCACAGCAGAACCATCAACCCCTATACCCCTGTAGTGTTATAGGAACATTATAGGAGATACAAATACCAGAAAGTCCAATAGGTGGACTATAAACTCACTTTTAAGTTCTGCAATCACACTATACGTCCCTCTAGGAATATTATAGGAATATTATAGGGATATTATAGGGATATTATAGGGATTTTTCGTTAGGGAATGTACCCTCCATGGATTCAGAGTGATGTGGGAACCACAGACGAATATTATAGAACAAAAAAGAATTAAAGAGAGAGGATGCATGATCATTTTAGGCTAAGAGGAGGATTTGATTCAGGTTACATTTCCATTCAACCCACTCAGCTTAACACCCAGTAATATTATAGATACCATATGGGGATAGAAAATACCGCAGACACACCTTGAGTCCCTATAGGAATATTAGAGATACCATAGGGGATAAAATAACATCAAGAGTGATAAGGACTACAAACTCACAATTAATTACCACGGACACATTAAGTCCCTATATGTTATAGTGATATAAAAAAATACTTTAAAGTACAATAAGGTCTGTTTAAACTCACTATTGAGTCTCGCAGGCACATTTAAAGTCCCTATCGGAATATTTCCATCAGAGGATATTACGTTGAGCATATAATGATCATGGAAGAGAGTAAAATAAATATAAAATAACATGTGCTAACAGTAATTGAGGACCCGATGAGTATTATAGGAATATTATAGGAATATCAAAGGGGATAAAAATACCATGACGTCGTTAAGGTCACTCTTAACTCAGAAACAAGTGCTATAGGAATATTACAGGGATGTTAGAATGATTCCGACCGGGAATTGCCAGAAAACGAAAATATAAAACAGTCACTATAGGAATATTATAGGAATACTATAGGACTATCAGAGGGATATTATAAAAACTAAAGAGATGATGCGTTTTTACGGATAAGATGAGGAAGATATTTGTCACATTACATTTCTATCCAACTCATCCAACATCCACGGCAGCCTACCTGTCCGCGCTGAGCGCCGTGAGGGTGAAGACGGACACGCCGACCGAGGTGAGCTGGATGACGGGGATGAGTTTGCACGCCGCCTCGCCGAACACCCACTCCTCGGAGAAGTAGCGGAAGGCGTCCACCGGCACACAGGTGACCAGCAGCAGCAGGTCGCCGGCCGCCAGGCTGGAGATGAAGATGTTGGGGACGCTCCTCATGGCGCTGTTGGTGATGAAGATCTTCACCAGGGTGATGTTGCCCAGCAGACCCACGGTGATGATGAGGATGTACACCGAGGTCATGACGCAGCGCACGGCTAGGTGGACCGTCTCCCCGCCGTCGGACGCCATCCACTCGGTGGGGTCGTCGGTGGAGTTGGGGTAAAATCCCTCGGAGTCTCCAGCCAGAGCCATGGACAAGTTGGAGAACAGCTCGTCGTCCATTGTTTGTTTTTGGGGGTTTTTTGCGTTGAACTCTTGTTGCGCGACACGGGAAGAATCCGTCCCCAGCCACTCCAGCCAAGAATGGGAATTAACGGGATGCTGCCCTGATGCGCACCGGGATGCTCCGTGCGCAAAGGCGCAAAGGCAGCAGGAGGCTGTGCACTCCAAGACAACCTGCTGAACAATGAACAAAAAAACGAGAGGTGAGTACCGACTGACTGTCTGTCTGACTGTCTGTCTGTCTGTCTGAGGGGTGAGAGGCGACTGACGCGCGTAAAGAGAAGGAGGCACTTTTTTGACACTGGCAATACTGATATCGTGTGTGTGTGTGTGTGTGTGTGTGTGTGTTAGAGAGAGAGAGAGAAAGAGAAAGAGGGAGAGAGAGAGAGAGAGAGAGAGAGAGAGAGAGAGATGTATGAGTGAATGGGAGAAGTCAGGAGATGGAGAGAAAGAAACAGTGGGAAAGGGGGGAGGGAGTTGGAGGAGAGATGAAGAGAGGATGGGGGAGAGAAAAGGTTGGGGGATAAAGAGAAAAGAGAGCGAGGCAGAGAGAGAGAGTTGACTTAGATGGATAAGGTGCTGTCATAGATAGATAGATAGATAGATAGATTGAATATATCTACAGTCCAGTTTTTGTAGTTTTATCAAGTCATAAATACATATACCGACAATACAGCTCTTGTGTGTGTGTGTGTGTGTGTGTGTGTGTGTGTGTGTGTGTGTGTCTGAGATAGGAAGAGGGAGACAGTGTCCGTATGTGTGTATGTGTAAAAAAGAGTGTGTGACAGCGAGACCAAGTGTGTGCATGAGTGCGAGTGTGTGTGCATGTGCGTGTGTGTGGCTGTATGTGTGTGCATGTGCATGTGTGCGGCTGTATGTGTGTGTGTGTGTGCGCGTGTGTGTGTGTGTGTGTGTGTGTGTGCATGCATTATGGAGAGTTTTTGCTGCTGGAGAGAACATCTTCCTTGTTAGCACATATATCTAGCATACTAAGTAGGAAAAGGTGGAACAAAGTCGTGTGTGTGTGTGTGTGTGTGTGTGTGTGTGTGTGTGTGTGTGTGTATGTGTGTGTGTGTGTGTGTGGAGAGAGAGATATTCAGACCAGACATCTTGGCCCATTTGTACGTGACATCAACTTAATAAGCCAAATTTTCCCCAAAAGCACATCAGCCTTCCCCATAGATGTGTGTTGGGCCTGAACGTGCCCCTGGTATTCTGAAGTACAACTTCCCCTTTAAAGATGCCACATGTAGCACCTTTAAATATCAATCAACATCAATACATAACTGTCAAATGAATCGTGATACCTTGGTACAAATGAGACCATGATGGAGACGACTGGTATCCTCTATCTCACACCAGTGGTATTGTTAGTGCTGGTAGAGGCTGGTAGAGGCTGGTAGAGGCTGACAGGCTGGTAGAGGCTGACAGGCTGGTAGAGGCTGGTAGAGGCTGGTAGAGGCTGACAGGCTGGTAGAGGCTGGTAGAGGCTGGTAGAGGCTGGTAGGCTGACAGGCTGCTAGTGGTGGTCTGGTTGGTTTACGGTAGTTATACTAATGTCTCTAAATGAATGTACTGAAGATTTATTGATGGTAAAATGCTCAACGTAGCACCTTTAAACAGGGGTGTCAATTCAGTAAGCCCTGAGCTATGGCAATATCATTTGCCACCAAAATTCCTGTCCAAACTTTATTTGGAGAGTCCAGTGCTGATACTCATCTTACCAAAGTCAACATGAGTTTCAGGTGATACAAAAGTGTGAAAGATAGTCTCTAGATATCTCAGGTTTAGGGTTAAAAGGGGGATCAGGGTTGCATAGCTCTGTAGAGGTGCAACAAATAGGCACTTTGTTGAACATCTACTTTTTGTTAGCCTTGGAATGTCCACATAACGTGCTACCAAACCAAACCATTTACCAAACTAAACCTGCTGCTATAAATAGATCAAATTTCTAGGGTCAAACCGGAGCAATGACTGATGACTGACAAGACATTATTATTTTGTCAACGTGATGAATTCCCAGTCGTAGGCAGAGAGGTTGGAAGCTGCATCTGGTGTTCTTTTATTAAATTAGTGACATTTCAGACGAGGCTGGCGTTCGCTCCCTGATGAAAACCTTCATCAAGCACACCAGCGAGAGGCGGTCCATATCTGGCGGCGTGTGATGTTAAAGTTTGTGTAGTGTCAGAGAGGCTGATCCAATATTGGCTTTGAAATTCTCCAAGGTGACATTTGTCTCCTCGACAGCTGACATTTATACAACCTGCCCGTCCAAAGCTATTCTGTCATTTGTTCAATTTACCACAAGATTTGCAACTTGTGATTTCACAATAAAAGTGTTCATTAGTATGAGGCGTTCCTGTGGTGCAGTGTGTGATTTCTTACCCACAGTTTGTTGCAATATGAGTGAAGGCCAGGCTTCGTTTGATCTGAAGGGTCAAATGACGACGCTCTGATTTCACTTCAGAGAAATGGGGACATTCAGCACCTTGGAGAGCGACAAGACCGTAAAAGGGAAACAAACACACACACACACACACACACACACACTGGATAAAGTGGATAAACACTCAAATAAAAATCGAAGAACTTAAAAATACAAAAAGACATTCCAATTCAGTGGAGGTCAGAGGTCACAGCACACTGACAATAGATGAAACAAAATATGACCCTGTGACCCTAGAGTGATTATGGATGATGGAGAAGCGCTAGGAAAGGAAAACAGAGCTGAAGATAAAAGGTCCTTCAGTCCATACAACCATTTAAAAAAAACGGTTATGTCATTTAAACCCCTCCCCCTTTCTGATTGGCTTCATTTTGATCATCTGAGTCATCATATGAGTGGTCCTCAAATCTGGTCAGCTCCTATAATATCTCCTATAATATGGAATTTTGTCTCCTATAGTATCTCTCTAATAATCCTATAACATTCCTATGTATGGACTTTTATTTTCTATGGTATCATAGGAAATAACATTCTGTAATATTCCTATAGGGACTTACAGTGTGTCTGTGGTACTCAATAGGTTGTTCTTAGTGACCTTATCTCCTATGGCAATCCTCTAATATTCCTATAGAATAGTAGATCTAGTAAAGGGATTGGGGTTAAAGCACTGCAGGAAGGAGATTGTCTGCATGTTGTGTCTGGGAATACCCAAGGAGCAAGAACATCCACAGAGTGGAATAAAATAAACACTGGGCTTATCTCCTACAGACACCTGGGTGTTTTCCAGCTCGTCCCCATCGCTTTGCTTTGTGTCTAATTCACCATGAGATGTCCAACTCTTAAACTATTTGGTCTTTTATCATCATCAGTGGGTAAAGCACGACCACCAGTCATCTTATGGAAGAACCCCTATCCTTTAGAACATCATGTGATATTAGTTCACCACAGTTTTAGATTTATGTCAGCCCAGAAATGTAGGGAAACTATTGGACAGATAAAACACGTGGGTAACGTGAGTTTATCCTCCACTAGATTCATGAACACTGTGTTGATGAAAACAACGGGAAACAAATACAATGACAGGGTTCAGGGATAAAGGCATAAGAAAAAAGCTTTGATAGTTCTGGGGTCATTATAAATAGTTATTACTCTGATCTGAATTCAAAGAAACTGGATATTTGATGATATTTGTCTTATTTCAAAAGCAGTATAAATCTTTTTTGTTTATATATTCTAGTTTAAAATTAAATTCAGTAATGAAAGATTTGAAGTGTTTCTCCTTGCGCATCTTAACCGGATCGATTTAGAATCTTTAGTGAATTTAAAGTTTACCGGTTCCACGCGCCTGCGCTCTGCCCGGCCGTATTTACCCATTAGTGCCTCTGTCTGTCCCCAAAACACTTTATATTAAGCGCTGACCTCAGACCAGTGCTCTCACTCATGTTATGTCTATTGACTTCATCACTGTTTGATTTCTGACGGTGCCAAGTTTGTCTTTTACGCACGGCCCAGGTGCGCACCGCCGTTCCCATCCAGCACGGTTTCTCTGTCCAGCTGCGACAAGACAGGCAGACTTAGGCAGGATAATGCCGGAAGCCATGCGGTTTTGCCTTCAAAATAAAAGGACACTTTTGGAAATGAATGGTCATGATAATAGTGTGGAACTATGGAGGTCACCACCCTGCTGCTCAACAAAAACAAATTATGAACTATGTGGGTGGACAGACAATTCCTCAGTAGTCATTAAATTAAATATGTAGTTAAGCATTATCTGCAGAATGGTTAGTGAAAACATTGTTACAATATAAGATCAATGAATATGCTGTAGCTTTCTTTCTTTATTTGTTGTATTAATTCACATTTTTTCTCTGTATAGTATTTACTAGGAATTCACATAATTGTTTTCCTCGTGTCCTCGTATTTTGTAACAGTTATACATTGCATATACCTTCATATATTGTCATTTCTCATCTATTTTCACACTGCATACATTCCATTGATTGAATAGTTTAGGATTGTATGCTGTAATTCATACATCTTCTATTTCTCACTCTTATATTTCTATCTAATGTTTTATAGTGGCGTAATTGTCAAATGTGTTATGTTTAATACCCTCTATTCACTGTATTCCTACTTGTATTCTATTTTTCTTTGCTGCCTTGATTTGCTGCTGCAACAACCCAATTTCCCCTCGGGGATCATTTATATTTAATCTAATCCAATAAACATCAGTATGTTTGTGTGTTGTAATTACTTATTATTGCAGTATATTATCATCAGTACTCTATTTGCCTCGATCTTATCTCTATTCCTCCAATTTCCATCACGCATGGTTTTATTTGGAAAGTTGCGACCGGACGTGCTGTTGGTTTAGTCTGTCTGGCTCTACTCTGGTCTCTGTCCCGCAGGTCCCGCAACTGGCATGAGTTTAGGATCCCTGAGTGGAAAAAGAGGGGGGAATGAACAACACGCCGCCAGGATTACGGTTGGTGTGTGGACTTCCATTTTATTTAATTGTCCAGTTTTGACTTTTTCGATTTGGTTTTGATCGGGGTTCCTCTCTGTGTTGGTGGCTGGTCGCTCGTAGCTCGCCAAGGGACTGTATTTGGGACAACGGCAGCTCCGTGAATGCTCTTCCAGAAGTATTTGCAGTGCAGGGTGTGTTGTCATCACTCTTGTTTCTGACTTTTTATTTTTGTGATAATTAACAACAGAGATTTAGTCATGTGCCCCCCCTCAAAAAAAAAAAAACTTCCACAACCCCCCAAAACAAGCTGCGCTCAGGTATCACCATCTTAATTTGACCAAAGTTGATTGCTTTGTCATTCATCACATTTAGTCTAATTTTTAAAACAATCCAGCAAATTTGATGCTCAGGTAAGAAGAGGCGTTCCTCCAGTAGTTATTTCCTAATGAGTAAGTAAATGTTCATTTTTTAGATGAAAAAACGCCAGAAGAGGTAAAGTGGTCCAGTTGAGCCCCCCTAGTCCTTTACCTAGCTAGGTGCAGCTATTGCATTGTATTTTTGTTGCATGTTTGCCATCTCTGTCTCTGCATTGTGTGCAACAGGAGGTTGTTTTTTTCGCTGACATAGTTCTATAGGGATTATAATGCAGGGAGCACATGCCCCCCCGGCCCATTGTTGGCCTCTCTGTCCCTGTTGTCCTTTTTCTACTGAGTGAGTCAATTGATGGAGGGACAAAAGGCAAAAAAAAATATGCATTGACACAGGCTTTCAGAGAGAGAGAGAGCGAGAGAGACAGAGAGACAGAGAGAGAGAGAGAGAGGTCAGCTGGAGATACTGGGTTTTTAGCGCTACTGCTCGTGGCCTTTGACTGGTGCCAGCACACCGGCCATGAGGGCCCGGAGCAGCCCTGCAGTGCAACAAGGGACAACGACAGGCAAACCATGTCTTTAAACTACATCAAAAACTTCTACGAAGGATGTGTAAGTACCTCACACCGGCAGGTTGATGGAGCTCAGTGTTTCAGCAGGGTTAGGGTTAGGGTTAGGTTTAGTAAGCTATCAAGATGACTGGCACTTCTCCCCCGTCTGGATTTGGCTGTTGAATGAGGCAGTGATCAATTGTCCTTCTTCAGGCTCAGAGTGGAAAGACATGGATCTGTTTTTTAATCTTTAATGCATCTCCTTTTATCTTGTTTCTCATATGTAGGTTAGCGACACAGCTGTTAGACAAATCTGCTTTTTGAGTGTTTCCACTAAACTTCATTCAGTGTGAATGTTCAGGAGATGGAGAGAGTAGAGTGGAAACGCTTCCTTCAAATGGGTTTTGATTTAGATTTCAGGGCTGTTGATTTAGGTATTTTGTCTGTGAATGCTTGTTTGTCCACGTCATATGTGTGTTTGTGTGTGTATGTGTTTCTGTTTATGTGCACACACGTTGATGTATGCATTGTGCACTCCCTTTGTGCATGCTCCTGTGTGTGTGTGTGTGTGTGTGTGTGTGTGTGTGCATGCATATATGAGTGCCTTTGTGTGTCCTTGAACGTGTGTATGCATTCTTGCTTGAATGTGTATGTGTGTGACTGTGTGGATGACTGCATGTGTATCTTTGTATATATTTGTATGTGTGCATGTTGTGCACCCTCGCTTGCATGTGTATTTGTGCATGTCTGTTTGTGCTGTGCACTCATGCTTGCTTGTGTGTGTGTGTGTGTGTGTGTGTGTGTGTGTGTGTGTGTGCGTGTGTGTGTGTGTGTGTCCCAGCTCAGGCCTCCTACGGTGATAGGCCAGTTCCACACCTTGTTCTTCGGCTCGGTGCGGATGTTCTTCCTGGGCGTACTTGGCTTCGCCGTCTACGGGAATGAGGCGCTGCACTTCAGCTGCGACCCCGACCGCCGAGAACTCAACCTGTACTGCTACAACCAGTTCAGACCCATAACACCACAGGTACGACTACACTAACTAAACTAACCAGGTTGTACTGCTGCAACCAGTTCAGACCCATAACACCACAGGTACGACTACACTAACTAAACTAACCAGGTTGTACTGCTACAACCAGTTCAGACCCATAACACCACAGGTACGACTACACTAACTAAACTAACCAGGTTATACTGCTGCAACCAGTTCAGACCCATAACACCACAGGTACGACTACCTAACTAAACTAACCAGGTTATACTGCTGCAACCAGTTCAGACCCATAACACCACAGGTACGACTACACTAACTAAACTAACCAGGTTATACTGCTGCAACCAGTTCTGACCCATAACACCACAGGTACGACTACACTAACTAAACTAACCAGGTTATACTGCTACAACCAGTTCAGACCCATAACACCACAGATACGACTACACTAACTAAACTAACCAGGTTATACTGCTGCAACCAGTTCAGACCCATAACACCACAGGTAAGACTACACTAACTAAACTAACCAGGTTATACTGCTGCAACCAGTTCAGACCCGTAACACCACAGGTACGACTACACTAACTAAACTAACCAGGTTATACTGCTGCAACCAGTTCAGACCCGTAACACCACAGGTACGACTACACTAACTAAACTAACCAGGTTATACTGCTGCAACCAGTTCAGACCCGTAACACCACAGATACGACTACACTAACTAAACTAACCAGGTTATACTGCTACAACCAGTTCAGACCCATAACACCACAGGTACGACTACACTAACTAAACTAACCAGGTTATACTGCTACAACCAATTCAGACCCATAACACCACAGGTACGACTACACTAACTAAACTAACCAGGTTATACTGCTACAACCAGTTCAGACCCATAACACCACAGGTACGACTACACTAACTAAACTAACCAGGTTATACTGCTGCAACCAGTTCAGACCCATAACACCACAGGTACGACTACACTAACTAAACTAACCAGGTTGTACTGCTGCAACCAGTTCAGACCCATAACACCACAGGTACGACTACACTAACTAAACTAACCAGGTTGTACTGCTGCAACCAGTTCAGACCCATAACACCACAGGTACGACTACACTAACTAAACTAACCAGGTTATACTGCTGCAACCAGTTCAGACCCATAACACCACAGGTAAGACTACACTAACTAAACTAACCAGGTTATACTGCTGCAACCAGTTCAGACCCATAACACCACAGGTAAGACTACACTAACTAAACTAACTAAACTAAAATAAACTAAACATTCTGCTGTCAGCTACATGGATGAAGTGAGCATACAAATATTCTTCCTTCCTTCCTTCCTTCCACCCTCGTCCTTTCTTTCCTTCTTTCTCTTCCTTCCTTCTTCCCTCCATCAATTCCTCTCTCCTTCCTGCCTTTATTTCCCTTTCCCTCTCTCATTTCCACCTTCCCTTCCTCCATTGAAAAATGATCGCCAAATATTCTTTCCTTCATTCCTTCCTTTCCCTCTTCCTCTCCTTCCTTCCATCAATTCCTGCCTCCTTCCACCCTTACTCTATCCTTTCATTTCCTCCTTCCCTCCCTCCATTGAAAAATGGGCATACAAATATTCTCCCTTCCTTCTTTCCTCCCCTCTTCGTTTCTCCTTTCCTTTCTGCCTCCTTCCCTCCTCCAGGTCTTCTGGGCGCTACAGCTGGTGACGGTGCTGGTTCCTGGGGCGGTGTTCCACCTCTATGCAGCCTGTAAGAACATCGACCAGGAGGAGATCCTCCAGCGACCCATCTACACCGTCTTCTACATCATGTCTGTTCTGCTGCGCATCATCCTGGAGGTCATCGCCTTCTGGCTGCAGAGCCACCTCTTCGGATTCCAGGTCTGTCATTCAATTATAATGACACCAGAGTGGTGCAGGGATGATGTATTGTTGTAGGCCAAGTTAGCATCGCCCTGGTTCCCTCGACAAAAAGCCAATGGGATTTTTGCATTGGATTTTGGATTATTGCAGAAAATAAACTCTGTGGCAAACAAAAGTTTATGATACTAACACGTTTTGTTCAGCAAGATAATCTTCACAAATCAACACCACTTTTATGATTTTTGAAACGTAAATGCAATCACCAGAGGTAAAAAGCTAACGTTAGGCTATATACGAACTACACCACGGTCACATGACTTCAATACTGACGTAAATACCCCACTCTGACGTCGTAGAACAAAACGTGAAAACCTCTTAAGCTTGTGTTAACCACAGACCTTACTTCAGGCATCTGACCAAAAACACATTCAAAAAACCCATTGACTTTGAGACGAGGGAACCGGAAGTGCAAAAATGCTAACTCCCTTCCTGGTTTTAGGACTCATTCCTGCACCACTCTATTTACTTCTTCGTAAGTCAGGTGGCTGTGACTCAGTATATAAAGCATGTCGAAGAGTTGAGAGGAACATTGCTCAAGCTATCAGGTATGTTATCAAGGATGCCAATAAGAACTCAGTACCATAGTGGTTTGCAGAAAGGCTACTATAGTTTGTTGTCTTGGGTCTGAACCATAACAGAAAGGTTTACTGTTGCATTTCGGTGTTTGGTTCATTTAGTTTTCACACCGCTTGATTACAAGCAATCCAGGGCTTGAAATCCCAAGTAGCTTGTTTATTGGACAGAGTTTTGGTAACCTGTCATCCCGTGAGATTGGAACCTTTGTCAGTCAGGGAGCAGGAGGAACTTTAGTTAAACATAATGGACTTTTTGCTGTAATTTACCATCTCTGGCCTTCAAACCAGGTAAGAACCCATTAATAAATATCTGAACATGGGCATGAATCCAGGCTGCCGGTTTGCCCTCGCTTCATTTTGTTATGCTTAGCTTTCCAAGCATGAGTAACCGCTGGCCCTCAGACGTCAACATCCATCCACTTATACCCAGAAATTACACGGAACAACGGTCGCACAGAGAGATTTTTCAGGCGTCTCAGTTGGTTATTTGGTGCCACCCATGAATGGTGTTGTCCTCACCTGGCCGAATGAATTACGAAACTAAAGGAGGAAACTGCTTCAGAAATACTTGGTGTGAACGAACAACTGGTTGAACCTTGAACTGGGCTCCACTCCTGTGAGCTAAGATCGAGAAGCTGAAGCTACAGTGGGCTCACAATATCTAAAACCGGATGATTGAAGAGTGGAAAAACATCACCTTGTCTGTTGAATCTCGGTTTCTGTCGTGAAATGCTGATGGCGGGGCCAGACTTTGATGTAAACAGCATTAATCCATGGACCCATCCTGCCTGGTGTCAATGGTGCAGGCTAGTGGTGGTGATGTAATGGTGTTGAGAATGGCCACAGTCTAGCCTTTCTCAAATAGAGCCAGCAGGATAACGGACCATGTCACAAGATATGTCTCATGTCTCAAGACATTTCCAGGAACATGACAGTGACTTTGGTTTACTCCAATGGACTACACAGTTTCCAGATCTCAAACCGATGTAATCAATTTTATTACATTTTCAGTTTCAATAACCATACACACCATCTACACGAATCACCTATAAACTAAAAAGTTCACAGCTGTTTTCCAGCCCACCACCCTAAATCCTACCTCTTATATACATGCAGTGCCAGAATATTCAGCCAATCACAGGAAAGCATTACCTCCTTAATTCTTTCTCTCTCTCTCCCAGGTCCACCCGCTGTACATGTGTGATGCCAGCGCTTTGGAAAAGACCTTTAATGTGACTAAGTGCATGGTGCCCGAACACTTTGAAAAAACCATCTTCCTCAGCGCCATGTACACCTTCACCGTCATCACCATCCTGCTCTGCGTCGCCGAGATATTTGAGATACTCTGCCGGCGGCTTGGTTATCTCACCAACAAATGACACCTTCTCCACACACACAAATGACTAAGGGTGAAAATATATGACCAAATGGGCTCCTGGTTAGCTACTGCTGGACTTTCACAAACCAGAAAGATCAACGTGAGGGAAAAACCTCACCCGTGGTCCATAGTGAGTGAGTTGCACCAAGAAATTTTGAGAGGGGGCAACAGTGTCAGAGCTGGCAAGTCTGATCCATTTTCTAGGTGTTTTTTGCCCTTAGCTACAGAGTGATCATCCCTGGTCATTTTTTCAGATATCTGTGTGTCTGTATTGGCTGAGTCCGAGGGTCTGGTGTCTGGTGGACACCACAGCCACAAACTATGTACAACTAAGATAACTGTGAAAGACAGGTGTCAACTGACTTTTACTAGTGTCTGTTCATGACAGAACATAGATCTATTATTTATCGATATGGGCAGATATATGCCAGTAGGAATAACTTTCTTCTAAAACCCCAAGACGGGGGTGCTACTAGACCATGAGAAAGCCCAATTAGTCCAGCAACCTGGTGCCCCCCAACAGCTCGAGGGTCCCTCCAACCCCATCTCCCAGTTTTACCCAGTTATACCTCAGATCTGAAACTCTGAAGGAAGAAACCACACTGGAAGTATCAGACATTTTCAAATGCACCAATTGGTTTCAATGGCCAACGTGCAGTAAAAGCATCAACTGGTGCATGAAACCTCCGTGATGCTTGATGCTTTAAACAGAAAGCAAAAGCTCTTAATGTAATACAATGACTGCCAACAGTGCAAATAATAAAACTGTAAGCGTATGGATACCAACACTATAGTCCTGCTGGTCCTCTGGGTGGTGACCAAATGTAAGAAGCAGACCTTTCTTAGAATTCATTCTAAAGGAAATGAGATCCAGTAACCTTACCCTTGGGGTGGTGAAATCCAGGTGCTGATGCTGCTGACGCTTCCACGTGTGATAATTATTGCTTCCAGTGCGTTCTGACATTTGACAGTCTTCTCAAAAATCCTTTTCATCTCGCTGGGTCCAAAACAATATTCAACCTGCCTGGTGGCGTGTCTAAAACCCCACTCATCTGGTGCTCCAGGAAGGCTGAAGTGAATGGCCCACTTCACCTTGATTTGATGAACTGAGGTCCTTAAGCTATAGCAACACAGCCGAGATGCCATCACTGCGTAGTCCACGTGAAAATGGTTGAATTGTGGTGGTTTTCTCTCTAAGGGTGAAGAAGACCCCGTGGTAGAAAACACCAAAATGGGTTAAAAATGGGCCTGGTGTAAAAACTAGAAAAAAACAGATTGATTTACATTAAATTGATAGCAAGAATAAACATTAGTTTAGGGTATATAAAAGTGTTGGAATTGAAAGATTTTAAATATTTAAAAGTATTACCATCCCTCTAATAATGATTTTTTTTTTATATCTAAAAAAAACACCAATACTGTCCATGTCAATTGTCCATGCTAACAGATTTATAATGCAATTGTACAAACAACATAAAGGATGACATCCGATGTTGAAGGGAAGTGCTGGGCAGTATGTGCTTTGTTTAACATAATGGGTATTGAACCACCACCACTAGTAAACACTGAATATTTACCAAGAGAACAATAGTAAGTAATGGGCGAGGCTTGGTCTTACCGGGTCTCAGACAGGGATAACAAATAGCACATGGAGAAAATCAGAGCAGAATATTGCTGCTGTCAGACAGAAATAGTATGTTTTTCATGAATGAAGAAAACAATGGTTATTTTCTCACTCATGTTTTCTCACTCATTTTAACAGGTTTCAACGGTTGTGAAACCCGTTAAATAAATGATCGTAGAAACTGTAAATTCAAGTAAGACAAAAACAAATTAATCACAATCGTTTTGTTTTCTGCGACAGCAGCGATGCGTCAAGTTATAAGTTAATATATTTTTGAAACGATGGTTTTGCTTTTGCCCAAGTCCCAAACATCTCAGCCTCTACTTTGGAGGTCTTGGTCAAGGCTGTTCTCTACCCCCCCCTCTCTTTAAATGGCCTTCTCCTAGCTTGTAGTATTACACATAATGCTTTCTTTGATTTTACCTTCGGTGTCACTGTAGATGTATTTTAAAATGATTACCTCTCTCGTTCTGTAATGTTGTTTTTATCAGACATCCATCCAACTTTTGTTATGAAGTTTTCAGCTACGTGTTTATCATCTCAGGTACAATATTGCATTACCAGACAAAAGTGGCTCAAACCCTAATTTCAAATCCTTTTAAACCCTTAAATAAGCTTTTCCGGCATGGTGGGACCACTCCAGCTGATCCCAAACCACCCAACACCTTGTTAGTCTGACTGTTTGAGAGGATTTGAAACAGGTATGTGACTCCTGTGGTCTGTGGTATTCTGCGTTCTGGTATCTGTGACTGGAGGATGGTTTAAAATGTTGCCTCTAAAAAGTTCTGTCACCTAGACTTGCATTAAATAAAAATGAAGCTTTTCACATCTGTGGTGCTGGGTAGCTCAGTGGGCGGAGCAAGGCAGGGTTAGGGGTTTGATTCCCACTGGGACCATGTTGTTGGAGTACTGAGAATGTATGCACTCAAGGGTTAAAATGTCCATCAATGGGCGAAGGTCATGTTACATCTGAGTTGCCCGTTCTCTCTTTTATAATCCAGGTGTGAAAAGCCTCGTTTTTGTCTCTTACCCAATCAGAGTCTTTGCCTAATGGTCACCGATGTGATGTGACGCCACACCGATGGAGATTTTGAAAGTGCAACCATCAACCTTGAGGCTTTTCCAGCTCCGGGGGCTCTCAGGTCACGCTGTCATCCAGGAGTAACTTTACAAGTTAGGAGTTGTTCGGCTCTTCAACAGAACGAGTCGGCTGTTGTGGCGACAGCCGTGACCTTCCCGGTAACAAGACGGCCGGTTAAAGATCATGATGTGTAGTTTGAAGAATGTCATCTTCTTCATGTTCTCGGCTTTTCAAATATCCCTTGCCTCGTTCTTCAGCTGTGACGTCACATCCAACTATTTTCTGCCGGTGTAAAGTTAGCACCTCTGGACGTGGCCATATAGGCAAAGTGCTCACCGGGGAAAATTAGTACTTAAATCCATTTACGACAATATTTTGCTCAGGTTGGTCAAAGCCAAAAAAGCACAATAAAAATTTCATCTGTTGGCTTTTATTAAAGTATCGGTCCGTAGCCTGGTCTGGGTAAAGAGCTTGTTCACGTTTATACAAGAAGCTGAGGTTAACAAACTCTCAGCTTTGTCAAAGGAAAAAGGGGCACGTTTATGACCAACACATATATTTAAACAGTGTGTACTTCTGTTGTCTGAGTGCTCCTGTTCAGATAACCAGTGGTTTTTCCTACTTGTTTTGTCTTGAGATGATTGATTAAAATTGTCTACAGTTGACTTTGTTTCATTTTTGATGACTGACTGATTGATTGACTTGTCAGACAGACAGACAGACAGGCAGGCAGGCAGACAGGCAGGCAGGCAGACAGGCAGGCAGGCAGACAGACAGACAGATAGATAGATAGACAGACAGACAGACAGACACACAGACAGACAGACAGACAGGCAGATTGTGATTGATTGACTGGTTGATCAATCAATTATTTGATTGAACTGACGTCAGAGTGGGTTCGTCTTAGAGAAAGTATGAAGGAGAAAGCAAAAGTCAGAGAACATTTTCACTGACAAGCCCATAAATCAAATCACATTAATCTATGTAGTGCTTTTTACACAACAACCTCGATTCAAGGCAAAGAAAGGACATAAAGGGTGTGTGTGTGTGTGTGTGTGTGTGTGTGTGATAGTTCTGTGGCTCTGGGCTGACACCAGGACAGCTCAGAGAATAAAAGACTGACCTATAGGAAGAGGAGCTCAGAGACCCCTCAAGGAAGGGAAGTGGTAAAGGCTGGTATGGTGGTGGCGGGGGGGCTGGCATGTGTTAGACTGTTAGCTCTATGTAAGTGGTGGGTCTTTAGCCTGGATCTAAATACTGGGCCAGAGTCTGAAGCTGCTTCCAGAGGGAGGGAGCCTTGCAGGAGGTGGGCCTGCTCCTAGCTGAATACAGGGTATGGCACGGACTCAAGAGCTGTGACGTCTTCTATCAAACACACTTTTAATCGAAGTCATCTTTGAGTGAATCGAGCCTCACCTCCTCTGGCATGGCCTGGCAAACCAGGGTGTGAAAATTGAAGACTAAGGGTGTTGTTCACACCCAGCCTGTGTGAAGCAGTTCGAGTTTTTACGCCTTTAGTTTGGTTCAGTTGGCCAGATGAGTAATCCGAGCAACTACAGGAAACAACTGTAAAACGCAAGGGTTTGTGGGTATAAGGAGACGCATGATGACGTCTGGTAGCAGCAGTTCCTCATGCTAGCAGAACAAACCTCAGTCTGGACTGATGCTCATGTTCAGATGTTTCTTCATGTGTTCTTAACTGGTATGAACACCAGAGAAGAGCAGACAAGTCCATCATGGTAGATCAAGTTACAGACTGGAACCAGGTTGGTTTGGACTCTCTAACCTGGTGGGATGACAGGTTACCAAAACTCAACCAATCAACCAGCTGCTGGGGGAGTCATGGGACTTCTGGTTGGCTTGTGATTGATCAGTGTGAACCTGAACCAACCAGATACTAAAATGCAACAAAGTCAACTTTTCCAGTAAAGAAAACAATCGCACCTCAACAACATTATGACAGATCACTGGCACTCAGCAGAGCAACCTAATTAATGTGTATGTAAAACAGGCCTTACAAGCCCAGAGGATCTTACACTGTCCCGGTTACAAATTCTCATTTATTACATGGTAAACTTTCTAACTTTGTTACAGATGAACTCTCCGACAGCTCGCGCCAAGCCTCCCAGTTCCTTGGTCGTTCTGTTTTGTACTTTTCCAGTGATCGTATTAATGTGGCTTTTATGTCTTCATTTCATTCATTGTGAATATGTTTTGTATTGTGTGCCTTGCCAATGCAAATTTGGGGGGCTACAGGGACAGTGGGGACAATAAAGTCTTGAACGTGAACATCCTGAAGTCAATTTCCATAACAACTGACTCCAAGCCCATTTTATTGATAAAAGTACAATTATTTTCATACCTATATTAGGCAGTGGACTTGTTTCAAGATTGACACTACCATTGTATTTATTTATTCTAGACTGAATTTCAAAATAGACCATGAATGATTGAAAGAAAATTTACTAAAGAACTGGCTGGTTTTTATTTTGACAATTTTCATGAAATTCAGCTTAGCAGACTACTCCTTCCTTTAATACAAAGTTAAAAATAAAGAATAAAATCACAGGCGCTGTCAATAAAATAGTGAAAACATATCACATATTTCTGCTTCAATTAAAAGTACACACGAATGAGACAAAAGTCACAGAAAATAAATATGAAGTGAATCCAGAGGCATCTGAACAGCTGATGACGTCTTCCGTCCTGTGTAGGTGGCTGCTCCTATTGGATAGAAATGCGGAAGCGGAGAACGACAGGGGAGCACTTTTGCTAACAACAACAACAACGAGCTAGTTTTCACTTTCATTGATATTTATCCATCTTCTAGGGGGTTTTCAACAGACATGGCTCTACCGCCTCAGCTCAAATCCATCCAACACCATCTACGGACCGCACAGGAGCATGAGACACGAGACCCTGTCGTGGCTTATTACTGTAAGTTAAAGCTAAGTTGGTGTGCTAGCTGACGTTAGCCGTAGCTACTGGGGCATCCCAGCTTTGTATACCTGTTCCGACAACTGACAGTTTGTTAGCTTAGCAGCTGGAATAGCTACAAAACAAGCTAGCAGTAACCTCTAACTTTCTGTAAATATGGCTTTATAAATAAAACATTGCACAGTACATAGACTGCTCACAGTTAACGGCTGTTTCAAAGCATTAACAAGCCACCAAGCTGCACTTTTGAACATATCCATAGGCACTCTATTCACGCTGTAACTGTCTGGCTAGTTGTACCAGTTCAAACTAGCTGGTTAAGTAAGGTGCTAGCAGTCATGAGTTCCTGCTATTGCATTTTCCCTGATTGAATAGTGGCTATGAGTATGTCTGGTATGTTTGGTGACTCATATCTAGCATACTGATACTGTTTCTAGCCTGCTTGTTTCCAGGGTTGAAACCGCATTGGCTAGTAGTTCCCAGAATACACTTGCCAGTATTTCACCAGCCAAATAGATAGAAATGATCCTAAAGTCATTGTTGGCTACCAGTCAAAGTGGGCTATGGTTAGTCGAACAGCATTTGACTGGTGTAAATTCCCTGTCCAGCCTGTTTCCTCCCCAGACAGCTCAGCTGTATAGTATGGGCTCCACCCTGATCAGTTCAGGGCTGTCAGTGACTGAACAATACTGCACACCAGCTGACTAGTTGGCATAACATACAGTATTTTCACACTAACTCAGTTCTTCAAATTTGATATTTGATTGCTGCAAGTAGGGAAATTGTTTTTGCCTGCCCCCCCTATTAGTTGAAAAACAACATTAACAAACCAGGAAGGAGTAACATTTTTAGATCAGGAAAAGTCATGGAATTTTACATCAGGCCCACAGTGGGAACCCAGCTTCCAAATAATACACTCCTCATTGCTTGCAAGGCCTCAAATTTGGACACCTACCACATATAAGTCCATGTCCAGGCTTAAATCTGTGTGAACATGTCACATAGAGGTATCAGTATCATCACCATAACATAGCAGCATAGCAGCAAGTAGCCTAAAGAACACCCCAGTTTCCCATGAAGTAGGGCAAACTATTTCAGATCACTTTAGATTGATTACATAGTTTGCACATGCTTTGATGCAGCAGGGGTTTGCATTTGACCTAGTGAGGACACGGGAAGACCACTATAGATCCACGTGGAGAGGTCTGGTAAAGCAGAAAAAACAAACCGATCCCATCCAAACTATGTATTCCTACTGTTCAACCAAACCTAAATGTCCATTTCATAGCTTTGTCACAATGTTAGGCATTTTCACATATCTCTCCTGCCAACTGAAGCCCAACTAGGAGAGCTGGTATCTGCTCTCATAAACCGCAGTATTCCCTGTGTCTTCCATGGTGTATGTGTTGTCATAAACTCATATGACAACTCATAAACAGCTTCAAGTTCAGTTGTTGCCATTGTGTGTCTGTAGCTCATCTAGAGACTTGTTCCACAGTGCAGGGCATGGCATCAGGAGCATCATCATAAAATGCATCATTTCAATCAGTGATGGTGATTGGTGATTGGATCCTCGTAAAGAGGATCAATGAAGTGCGGCCTCTTTCACACATTATGCCTGATGTGTGCTTCTTTAGAGGCTGTCAAGGCTTTGAAGCCCCAGGGGCTTTCTACTCTCGTCTGTCAGCATCATCATCATCATCATCATCATCATCGATGCAGCATGATGTGGATCTTAGCCCTCAGCTGTTCTCTAATAGCCCCCTGCAGTGAGACTGGCTGCAACCTACCAGTAGCCTTGTTTCCATTAACAGTAGCCTGCCTTTTACTGCAGAGACACTAACAGATAATGTCACTCAATTAAACCCCAAAATAACATTCAGGTTCAGGTTTTTAGGTTTTGTTTATTGGCAGTAGTGATGATGACACTGGGAAGAAGAAAAAATAACTTCAGACTGTAGGGGAGGTAAACTCACAAGGCTAATAAAACAGCTCATGTCAAAAGAGAAAGGGAGGAAAAACATGAAGATGACAAACCATGACATAAATTATGTGTGATTCTTTTGTAACCCAATACCAGCTGTCAGCTGTAGTGCCAAATAAAGGAGTTTCTCATTTTGAAGGTGGTACTCACCAGATCTGTGTCAGAGACCAAACCTAACCCAATAAATTCCTTAAGTGCTCACTATGAGGGATACAACCGTTCTCCAGACATCGTTTTTGAGACGTTTATTCTCGTAGTCTTTCAAATAAAAGTTGGAGAAGCTTTGGGAAGCTTTGAACGGCTGTAATTAACTTCTTGTCCGTTTCGCAGTTTCCAGGCAGAACTATTGTTGATGAAACTAGATCACATCTGTACGGAAACAAGGAAGCGTGGAAAATCTTATTGGCTGTTGATGGCTGACGACCAAGAAAAGTTCAGCAGTGACCAGCAAGCTTAGTGATCGTCCACGCATTGGCAGAGTTTCCCCGGTTGTTCAGCTCTGTGGGAAATAAATGGACTTCTGGTGACTTGTTGATTGTGTTGCTCACAGTGTGAACGCACAGTTAGGGTCTATTTAATGTCTTGCTCAAGGACCCTTCAGCAGGGTGGCTGCTTGCCAACACGGGAGGGGGATTGAAACCAAGTCCTGCAAATAGGTAGGCACTCACTTTGCTCTGAAGCATCTCAGTGAGTCATTCATCTTGATTTTTACAATTATTTCCAGCTTTTACCCGGAGGAGGCCTGTAACTGTCAATATGTACAATTGAACAAATAGTGCTCCTTTTCTTATTGGTGGTCTTTTTGAATTTGCCCTGGTCCTTGAATGCCCCTCTCAGCCCTCTCTCTTGTGTGTGTGTGTGTGTGTGTGTGTGTGTGTATGTGTGTGTGCATACATGTGTTAAGAATATACTTACACTCTCCTGACTGTAGCTGCGGCAGTGTAGGAACACCAAGCTGTTCAGTTTTTTTTTTTTCTATTGATCCCCCCCCCCCCCATTTTTTATTGATGACAGTATAAACTCTGAAGGTGAAAGCGCAGAAATGATGTAGTCACAGAACTGCTGGCCTTGCTGTTAATGAGGTGGGCTTGGCAAGGTGGAGATTTCCATATTTTTCCTCTAAATTGTGTGTTAGATGGCAGTGAGCACCTCCACCTGATTTCCTCAAGGTGAAAAGAAAACGTGCAGTGAGTGGTGGTTTGGTTAGTTTGGGGTTTTTCGGTCTATCCTGAAGTGATTGCTGTAATAAGAATGTGTTTTTAGCAGGGAGGGAAACTGTCTGTCCGTCAATATCAGTGGTTTATGGTTTCCAAAAATCACTTTTACTGTTCAAGAAGCCAGTTTGCTTCTTATTTTGAAATGGACCTCGGGAGGATGCTTGGCTACCTGCCAGTGTGGCTCGTCCAGTAGGCTAAAATTGACCAGGCTGGTGGTCGGTGGTCATTTCCCACCACGATCTGATAGTATATCTGGCTGAACTCTGAACAGTTTTAACCTGCTTGGACCACCAGATCAACAACATAAATACACAGACTGTCTGCATGTCCTGGAACAGTCTTAAAATGTCTTAAAGTTCACTGTCTAAACTGAAGGTCTTGATTGAGTACAGTTAAATATGATTTCAGGTGTTAAATTCAGTTTTACTGGTCTTTAAAATGTTGCATTTTCTTGCTTCGCTGTTTTTTAGGCAAACATACCGAAAATCTAATAGGTTGTTTTCAATTGCATGTTTATTTTGATTGCCTTATAATAACTGGCATTAATAGGTCTTAAAAAGTCCCAAATTTAACGTGCACTCTTAGTATACCAAATCGACTTTCAAGTAATGTCTAGCTGTAATTGTATTATCCTATGTGGACAACTGTTCTCCAAGTAAGTCAAAACAAAGTACGATTTAGGGTGTCTGAGTACATCTGGGTTATTACTCCATCAGAACCAAGAACTTATTTGACACTATAGCTGAAGAATTGTCTCCCGACATCTCCTCCAAAGGGCCCTATGTAGGGAGGAGGAAAACCTTTTTCCTATCCAGGCTATCCTTGAAAGTATGCTTCCTAATCCCGACCCTCTTCAGGACGATCCACGTCTTTAAGCCCTATTTGGACAGGATTTGGACCGAATCTACCATGTCAGTAACTTTAACAGATTGCACTCGCCCAGTAAAAATCTCTTTTACCTCTTTTGCCTTTTACCTCTTTTTATTTGCCCTGTAAAAAAACAAAGTCAGGTAATACAGATCTAGTCCAATAGTCATTCCCGAGATTGTTGGCCAATATTTTGTCATTTCCTGTGGGGAAGGCATCATCCGGTCTTTGCACCTGCACCCGTAACTATTGACCCACCGCAATGAGTGGACGTATAATAAGGAGAAGCCAAAATTATATGTATATAATGTGTGTGTGTGTATATGTGTGTATATAGTTTGGAGCACAACGACATGTACAAGGAGTAGACACTCCCATCTGTCATTTTGGAGACTGATAGCAGAGATCTCTTATCCTGTGTGGATTAACATTACAGATGTCCCATGAAAACACATCCTGTCCTGAAGACTAATCAGTTGGTTTTACGGGGGAGGTGGGGTAATGTAATCAATACTAGAGCATGTCTGTAAAATGACACACGCCTGTAAAGCCTCGTTTAGCTTCTGTAAAACGCTCAATACCAACAACCTCCGGTAAAACTAGTCCTGTCTGAATTGGCGTCCCTGAGACTATTGTGTTATTTCCTTTTTGACAGATGTTATACTTTCACACACTGCTCTCCATCAATCCATGTCATCCGTCAACGTGTAGGTCTCGTGGAAATACACGGGCTGTTGTCTGTTGTTTGACGTCTCACAAATGCCCATGTGAACACTTACACTGTACGATATATGCTTGGAATTGGAAAAACCCCCGTCTGGACTAGTACAGGGGGGAAAGACTTGGTTCACTCCCCATGCACCCATTTCCTAGGCTGCACATTTTATGTAGTTGTAGATCTTTCTGTCATTTCCTGCAGTGGTATTTGCTGGTGTGCAGATTCATCTTGTGCTCTAGAGGTGTTTTTCCAGGCAGGTGGTCCTGTAATGTCCACCAGGTGCAGGGTGGAGGGCAGTGCGTGGATGTTTGGCATGCGGCCACAGTGTTTCCTATGTGTGTAGTGGACCAGTGATCCAGCCAGACCACTGGAGGTCAGCAGCGCCATGTGTCTGGGCCTCTGAGCCTAGCGACGACTGTGTGTGTTGCTGTGTGTGTGTGTGTCCGTGTGTGTCTATGAGGGCAGGAAAATTACCACAACGGCTGGTAAAACCCAAAAGCCACCGGCCTCTTTCACTGCTTTACTAGCCAACTAGGTTTGTAGAATGATGGTTGGTTACCAGTAGACGCACTCACAAAACAAACAAAAATGTACAAGCATGTGGTAATAGATAGGGGAGAGACAGACTGGGAGAGTGTGTGTGGGTGAGAGAGGAAGTATGTGTGTGTGTTTGCATGAGAGAGAGAGAGAGAGAGAGAGATTGTTTCTGTGTGTGAGCGATTCAGTGAGCAAACATTTGAAACGGGTTTGTTGCAAAATCGCCTGCAAATCTTTTGGCAGCGGGACAATCTCATTCAGTCTGCTGGGCTGAATGAGATTAGGGCCGTGCCTCAAAAGTTGTTGATGCATTTTATCCCATCACTCAGCTCTTGCATCAGCATGTCTGCGTAAATTAGCCTGCTAATGCTAGCCAATATTTTACTTCACCTCCACCCCACAACACGCCCATCAACAGCAGGTTGAGTCAAAGCCATGATTTGTGCAGCTGTAATGAATTGCTGTAATTCACCAGCAGCTCCCCGGCTGACGGTGTCTGGCTGCAGAACACAGATGGATCATTCACAATATGGATGTGTATGGATAGATGGAGTTGAGGCTGAACAGAGGTACCCCGCCTCGAGGCCAAGTCCTGTTTATTTAGTTGTGCGTTCACACCAAGCATGTTCGGAGCATTTTATGGGTATAGGAAGATGGATGTTGACATCTCGTTTGTTGTCCCAACACGCTTAGCTAAACGTTACAGGGACTGGAATTGGATTTGGTGTGCAAGATGGTGGGGCTTGTTACATAGCACGAGACTGCCAGAGAGTGAAGACATTCATAATGAAGCAGCTCTTTTAAATGTGTGTTGTATTTCTTTAGGTACTGAGGACAGAAAAGAATAAATAGCCTTGAGTGGCACGGCATTATGGCCTTGTCTATAAGGATTTGCATGCTTAGTCTGTGTATCGCTTTTATTTTGAAATCCGTTCTGTGGGTTCTGTTCTAAACATCTCCATACACTTATGGAGAAACTTGAGTCTTTGGCAGAGTTTTAAAGCTTTTCTCTACTTCTCTTTTCTCACTCCCATCAAGGCTGAGCATCTTTTTTTCTTTCTCTCACACACACACACACACACACACACACACACACACACACACACACACACACACACACACACACAGAGCTACGCAGCTACCCTGTATAATAGCATCCTTGTCATTTGTGAGAGAGAGACAGACTACATTGGCCCAGATTCAGCTTGGCACAGATTCTCCATGACCGACGTCACGTTTGCGTCGCCGCGGGGCGTCGTGGCGTCGTGGCAGGAGGCTTCGTACTACTGCTGCTAATGTTTAACATTTCCTCACAACGCCATGCGTCCTCACGACTGCCTGACCCCCGGCCACAGCAATACACATGCTGGCTGTTTGGCTGAAAGATAGAATATGAACAAATCCAGTTCATCCTTGAAATTTTAAATGTTTTGGTTCTGAACAAGCTATGACGTCTCTGTATTTATTAGTGGACAGAGTGAGGCTTAACACCACCGGGGTTAGGGAACCTCTAATGCTTTATGGCACAGAGGGAGATTGCCTTGCGGCACAAAGTAGTTTTTACTTTGCAGGTAACAACTTTATTCTTGTCAGCATGTTGGCTTGTTATCAAGGTCTGTTTTTGTCTGTTGTCCTTCAAACGGAGCGATGCCAGGGGAGGTGGAAGTTGCAGCATCTTTGCAACAGCCAATTACAGGGGTTTATGGGAAATCCAAAATGCTACACATATCGCCTTCAATTTAGAAATTCTGCTTCAGTTGAAACTCCGAGTTAGCCAGATACTGGAGATGTCTCTCTTCAAAGGCTGTGTGTGTGTTTTTATTTCTGAAAGCATAGATTTTTTTTCCCTCCCTTGATTCCTTCCTAACCAACATCAAAGCACTGAGAGAGAGGTCACTTTGCTGTTTTCTCTCTGGGCCTTCACCTGGGGGTTTGAAGGTGTTGTTGAATGATTTAAAATGGCATCGAATACAGCAATAATACCTTTTGAAGTTGTTCTTTACTATGAGTATGACTGTGTTGCAGTGAGGTAAGAGCTGACTGCATCACCAGAGTCCCCATAGTCTCAGTGATCAATGACCTGAAAGAGTGTGATAGCAGTTAGCTTGGGTAGCATTTTGACCCATCAGATATAAATGGGGTACACTGGGTTTCATCCTAAGACGAGATACTGTATCTGTGATTCTGGGGGAAAAAATGACGCGTAATATTACAAAATGATTGACAGGACAGATTCTTGCGGCTAATGTTAATGATCGCCAGAGGCCACAAGCATTGGGGGAAATACTTCCGTAAAGTTAAGGGGGGACGGGTGAATCTTGGCTGTTTTTTTTTTTTTCATTTCCATGGCCTCGCATCCTCTCCCACTGTCAAAGGCTTCAGTGTTGCCGTTCATTGTCTGTGAATGGCCAAAGTGAACGTTGCGTTGTACGGGTGTAACGGCACAAAGGGTGTCTTTGTCGCTTAATGACGGGCTAACTGGCTGACTGGATAACTGGCCGACTTGCTGACCGACTGCTTCAGTGGCGGTTGACTTGCCGTCTGTCTGATTGACTAGTTAACTGGCTGATTGGCTTCCACATGGGTGCATGTGTGTTGCTCATGTTTTTTTGGAAATACTGAGTGCTACAGGCCTTGGCGGCTTGGCAGTGATTCCCCCCACACCAGCCTGCCTTCTGAAATGGGACATTGTTCTGTTGATGTTGTGCAGGACAGTGACAGTGTGCTGTGACTCAAACACTAAACATGTGGTGGGAAACAGAGGGCTTACCATGAACAGTATAGCCCTAAAACAAGACTGAGATCATCCACCGGTAATAGGCTGCGTCCACGCCACATGACAGACCCAGGGTCAAGTTGTGGTTGCAAATAACTCTTAGTGTTTTTACCCACCAGATGGATGAAGTTTACTGAAGCAGGATAACTCTAATAGTGTCAGATATGTTGTCAGGAAAGTACACAGAACTTTACTTTCCTGATTTCTAAACTTTCAGGCAGTTGTATTGTCAAGCTCCACCCATCTGGCACCCTAAGTAGCATAAAACAAGCCATCAGAAGTATTTGCAAATACTCTTCAATTCCAGGGTAGATCAGGCTAAATTTTGACCTTGGCTGGTAGGTTTGTCTACCAGACAGGTTGGTTGGTAGGTGATCAAAACATTTTGCGGTGGTCCTATTCTGTTCTGAAAATAAAGCTGTCTGGTTAACTGATGAAGGTTGGTGGTGAATTCTTGACTCTAAAATGTAGTTTCCTGTCCTGCCGCGAGGCCCGCCACTAGGGGACGCACACCATAGTTTGAGAAACACTTGCACACTATGTGTTGGTTTTTGTACTTTAGTTAAAGGTGCAACATCTAGCATTTTTAATATGTCATTGTAAAAGTAATTCTCATACCTTGGTATTGTAAACAAGACCATGGCAGCCTCTTTCTCACACCAGTGATATCGTTAGTGCTAGAGTTTCCCAAAATGAAGACCACATTTCCCATAACCCCTGTAGCTTCCTGTTACAAAGAGGATGTTGCTCCTTCATCTTCCTTTCTCTCCTTCCTCCATCTGCCGTCACCAGAAACTCTTTATCTTTAGCTCCGTTAGCGCTGGAAGAACAGCGCCCTCTTCCTGTTTGGTGCCGTAAAGCAATCCAGCAGATTTCCCTTCAAATCGACCCGGTGGACACAAAGTAGAATGAGAGTAGAGGCTGAAAATCTTCTCGTTTGTTTACGGTAATTACACTAATGTCTCAAAATGAATGTGGTGATTTATTGGTGGTAAATTGCTACACATAATACCTTTCAATACAGTCCAGTGGTGTGCCATAGTGGCCAAGAGTCTGCAGCTTGTCCTTTGAACCAAAGACAGCACCTACCTGAGCTACCAGCCAGGCAAACTAGTTTGCTGCCCTGCGTAGACTGATACATAATTGGATGACTAATTGGGTAATTGGATGGACTAACTAGTAACTAGTCTGTGTATTTTATATTTTATCATGGAGGTAATGAGCAGCTTCTTGAGGTAATCTGGCTCCATGTCGCCTCATAAACCTCCCAGAAGCTCATTGACTGGAATAAGAGGGGAAGGTAACTCCCCTCGGCTACACAAAGCATAGTCTGCCGCACACACACACACACACACACACACACACACACACACACATACAGACACACACACACACACACACACACACACATACAGACACACAGACACACAGGCACATGCGTTCATGTACATACACACTTGCACAAGAAACTAGTGACAAGTGTGTGAAATTGAGAAGTGCTTACGGAAGGAAGAAGGTCCTACAACACACACACACACACACACACACACACACACAGACACACACACACAGACAGGTGATTTTAAGTAAGCACAGGAGAAATAAATATACCCAGCTGGGAAAACAGTACAGCAAACAGACACACTACAGGCCGTGTGTGTGTGTGTGTGTGTGTGTGTGTGTGTGTGTGTGTGTGTGTGTGTGTATGCAGCATTGCTTAACAAAAAAAAAAAAAAAAATCTATTTTCTGTGCAGCTCTATTTTATATGTGTAGCAGACCGTTCACATATGGTTGCATGGCTTAATCCTCACTGAAGAGGACTCTACAAACAGTTAACACACACACACACACTGGTGTATTCTAGCCTTTTACAACAGGAAAATGAATAGAGGAATGAAATGGTGAAAAATGAAAAAGAAATGGGAACATTGATAGGAGGGGAAAAATGAAAAGAATGACCACTGATATGATGGAAGAAAAGGAGAAATTGGAGCATTGGTATTTTCTTTCCCTCACACTTTTATTTTGAAACATCTGTGATAACGCTTTGGTCCAATTAAGAAATATGTTTGTAGGTTGTTTAGTTATTTGCCAGTCAGTCAGTCAGTCAGTCCGTCAGTCCGTCAGTCGTCCCAACAAGCCCTCTGCTGCTCCTCAGGCCAGCCAGCTGGAAGGTTTCAGCAGAAGGCTTCAATGATTTCAAGACGAAAATCTGACCACAGAACTAATTGACAGGTGAGGGATTGTGGGAGTTGGAGTTCTGACAGAGATGGAGTCTTTACGATCGGATCACTTGTGGTCTAGGCGGGAATCTCTCCGACCTGCCTACTGGCGGTGTGGTTTTCTCCTGGTGTTTGATGTGAGGAAGAAGAAAAATCAACAACATGCCAGGGAACTACTCGGCAGCTTTGTCGTGAAAATTCATCCCGACTTCGTCTGACGAGGCTCGGCCATGCCTTCGAACGAGGCTGTAGAGGAATGGTTTTATTGAACAGTAGAGTGATATTTTATTCTGTCCTCTTCCCTGCGGTTCTCATGTTTTCACCTTCCTCCCCCCTCCTCTCCTCTCCGACAGGTCGTCTCTACGCTATGCAGACAGGCATGAAGTTGGACAGCAAAACACCGGAGTGCCGAAAGTTCCTCATCAAACTCATGGACCAGCTGGAGACGGTAAGCCAGGCCTGCTGCAGCCTCCCGTCTCCCTGAGGTTCCTTCCAAGATGAGGCATCCGCCATTTAGAAAAAGTGACTCGTACTCTTAAAGTGATTGACAGCATAAAATAAAAACAAATCATGGCTCTTCAAAGGCCAAGCCACAGTCGACTGACACTGAATCTAAGAATTTATATCTCACCGTTCAATATGTGTCTCTCAGGAAATAACAGATCCTCTATATTTATTCAGTGATGAACCTCAGGCAATATATCTATATATATTTTTAAATGCATGTATAGTGTTTTGGAAGTCGCCCCCAGCTGAATGCTGGCAGAGTATAGACAATGAGTTTGATCATTTCCAGGTCTTGAAAAGTTAATTGAAAAGTAAATTAGATGTGAGTATGAAGAGAAACCTAATGAAGGAAAGAAACCACTTCTAGACCCTGTCATCTGATGGTTGTAACACGTGTTGTGAAGAATAATGTGCAGCTATAAAGGGATATTACCCAGCATACATCATGTTCATGACCAGCGACCAGCGGTATGGCGTTTTCTAATGGGAGATGTGTAGGAACCCCGTCAGCAGTGGAGCTGGAACAGAGGCAGAGCTGCTAGCTGGCTGTAATGTCACCTTCACCATTAGACCACATGGATGAATGGCTCTTTTCTCTCACAACACACTGTGGAGCTCTAAGACTGTAATGAATATCCACACACACTCACTCACTGACTCTCCCTCTCTCTCTCTCTCTCTCTCTCTCTCACACACTCACCTACCTGTTTTAGCAGGCTCTCTAAAAGGCTTGACATTTGCCTGTTGTGCTTTAGCAGCCAGGCGGATGGCAGTGGGCCTTTTGAGAGGGATGAGGTTTCCCTCCTCAGAGGTATGAGCTGGACCTCAGAGTACACCAGTGTTTCTGAAACTGGAGTGCGCCCCCTAGGGAGCCGTAGTAGCTGTTTTACCACCCAAATACTTCTTAATACAATATGGCCTCCAAATGAAGGCAGAGTGAGTGATTTTACCAGCCACAGACAGATAAGGTCATTTCCCACCCTCACTATTTCTATTACACTGTTGATTATCGTCCCAATACCATATGCAGTAATAACCTTGGAGTTTCTGATCATAAACATGTATCATGATTCTTAGGCCTGCAGCAAGGCTCAGCGATTTGGGGGAACAAGATTATTTTTATTGCATTTTAGTCTTTCAGATGATGGTGCTATCAAGAGCCAGCTCCGTTATATGCAGCAGTACAATAAACTTTTAATTCCTAGATCAACGTTACAAGCAGCATTATGTGGTTAAAGCATTTGAAGTCACATGTACAGTAACCAGACTGCTTTCATTTGATTTGAGTTGATGTGTTGTGGGCGTCTCTCTGGGTTGGGTTGGATGAGAGGAAAGGACCGGAGATGATGGGAGAAGCGAGGCGTTTGGTTGGGCTGCACAATTAAAGTCTAAACCACCACATTGATTGATTGATTGATTGATTGATTGATTGAAGTCCCAAGAGGCTTTTCAGATTTCAATTCAATGAACTCTGTCTGAGCAAAGTCTGAGAATTGGCATCTAAGTTTTAAATGTTTTGAAGCTCTGCTAAAAGGAATAAGTCTGACTAGGGAACGACCCGAGTTTCAGTAACCTGTGGAAACTCTCGGACTTGTGAAAGGAGTATTGATGGACTGTACTGGGGCGGAGAGGAGTGGGGGGGGGGGTCTCGATGGGATCAAACCACTGGGCTTTTATGGAGTCCTTATAGAGGAGGAGACATGAGGGGGGAAGTCCCACGGTGATGTTTGACTCACTTTATTGATCGCTAAGAGCCAATTAAAAGAAGCTCTGGACACAGATTGAAACATGCAGGAACGCACACACACACACACACACACACACACACACACACACACACACACACACGTTGTCCCCTTCAGTTTTACAGAGGCTCCAGGGAGCTTCATTACTATCACACACTCAGGATGTCTCCCCTCTCTCGCCCAGCAGGACAGGCATCCGCTGCTTTGAAGTGTGTGTGTGTGTGTGTGTGTGTGTGTGTGTGTGTGTGTGTGTGTGTGTGTGTGTGTGTGGTGACTCATCTCCACGGTCAGAAACCACAGCAGCTCCTGTCTCTCTCTCCCTGACGGCCTGGGAGTACTTACACAATACATGTTGGACTCATTAGTTCTTCTCTTTCCACCGCACCGCCCCGCCGGACCGATCCCCCCGTCGAACTCAACCCCCAGAGGCTTCTCCCTCGCCGGGACGGTGGAAACTCACTTGTCTGGAAATCAATTTCATGTGTTCCAGGGTGGGAAATCACCAGCAGCCTCTCGTCAAGCGCTGCTAAATTTAGGAGTCGGTCCGCCGTGGCAGCCGGCGAGCTCCGAGTTGGCGGGTGAAATAGTGAAAGTGGCTTTTTGTTTGAGAAGTGACGCCTGAAGAGCGTTTGGTGCTGGTTGGATGTTTCCTGGTTCAACAGCCACTATTGTTAGCAGACAGTAGAAACACAGCAAGGATCAGAGTCACAGCTACTACTGCTTTCTGCATTGTCATTGTAGTAGTTGCTGTGCTAAACCTTCACCTGCCGTGTGTGTGTGTGTGTGTGTGTGTGTGTGTGTGTGTGGAACCCCGTCTCTTCTTCCTTGTGATTGGTCGACCCACAAAAGCAGCGGTCTAGGTCTTTTCTCCCTTCAGTGTTTTACAGAGTGCCAGATTTCCTCCTGGCTTGTGGCTCCCTGCTAGCTTCAATGTGAAAGCAGCGCCGGCAGCTTGAAGAAAGAGCAAGAGTGCAAACCTAATGTTGCCTCATCACTGCAGCTTTTCAGAATAAAACCACAGGGAAACAAACTATGTCTACCTTGTGACCACTTTGGTATCATTTATTCCTATTTTTGATTTCTATGATTTAACAATTCCTGCAATTTTACAGCAAAAAACCCACATACAACTCTGCAAATAGTATCACAGATGAAGGGTTGTGCGCTCGATCCCCACATAGTGTCTACTATCACCTTTGTAAGTCTGCTAAATGACTGTAATGTAGTGAGGAAAGCTGCTGCAACATCAAGTCATTTAGTGTCTATAATCATGGCGATTTCTTTCCTCCCTCTCCTACTTTTGTTTGCACCCCTGTAGATGTGTGTTTTCTGACTTAGCTCCGTTCTATATTGGCTGATGGAAATGAAAAATTCACATTAAACACATAAAAAGTTTGAATTCTGAAAATGTCCTTGACCGTTGGATGTAAATGTCTAGAGAGGGACGTCCTGTCCAGTCAGTCTCCTTTGATCCGAGTGTCTCTACTCCCTACCTGGTCCTTACTTGGTTCTGCAGTCAGTCCAGTGGTTTTACATTCCTCTGCTACTGTACAAGCAACACACTGTATACCTCTCACACACACACACACACACACACACACACGCGGTTTGATTAAGCCGGCAAACAGTGTGTCTATTCAGGCTGGTCAGGGTCCACCTGTTGGAAGAAACCAGTGTGTTTGCTTTAGTGGTTTTACAAGAAACCTGAAGCCCTGCTGGACAGTGTACGAGGGAGGGAGAGAGGGAGAGAGGGAGGGAGGGAGGGAGGGAGGGAGGGAGAGGGAGAGAGAACATGGCGTGTCAGAGGGTTGGACAGAGAAGGACTCTCTTAGCCCGCTGTGTTCAGACAGATTGTGGAAAAAATGGAGGGGGCGTGGCTGGGCGTTAACGGAGCGAGGTGGACGCCGCGAAGTGAGGAAGTCAAGAGGGGTTCGCTCGGGTCCCGCGTCACGAAGGTCAAAGTTGAATGTAGTTGAACTTGAACGCAGCGCCAGGGGGTCTCCCAGTGTCTGTGCCCAGGGCGCAGAACGCCGAGGGCGTCCAAATAGGAAATGAATGGCAGCGCCAGCGCTGAGCGTTTTAGTCGCTGATCATGTGAAGGGCGCTCATAAAGATATTGTGTATTAAATATTAATGTGAGTATTATAATGAAATGTTTTATTAAATTCAAGTACTCTCACACACAGTAAATTAAAATCCATACTGATATCCATTATATCCTTCATACTTTTGCCAGTCTGGCCGTGAAGTTGGCATTAAATCTCATTCTACGTGGTATTAAAAATAACCCTGGGGGTACCCTGCACACTGTGTGTGTGTGTGTGTGTGTGTGTGTGTGTGTGTGTGTGTGTGTATTGACTGCCTGTGTGAAGTGTTTTCCTCTCAGTGGCATTTATCTTAATAGTTTTAAACTACTGAACTGATTTACCTCCATAATTCGTTTTCCAGACACACTGCGAATTGAGTTTTTCACAGTTTGACCTTTCACAATAAAAGTCCTCAACCAGTTATGGTCCCAAAACAGCTATACCACTATGTATTGCTTTTTCAGTGTCTTTATTCACAAGTTTAATTTTTTTTCTCTCTCTCTTTCTGTGTGTGTGTGTGTGTGTGTGTGTGTGTGCGTGTGCGTGTCTTCTCCAGATGAAGAAGGTGCTGAGCGACAACGAGTCGGTCACTCAGGAGGTGGTCGGTAATGCTCACATCGAGAACTACGCCTTAAAGATGTTCATCTACGCCGACAACGAGGACCGAGCCGGACGCTTCCACAAGTAAACAAGATGTTTGATGTTGGATCTGTTCTGGTCTGTTCTGGTCTGTTCTGGTCTGTTCTGGTCTGTGGTGTCGTCATGTTGGTCAGGAGGTTACTAGTAGAAGGATTTAACTTGTGGTGTCATTCTGGTATTACACTGAATCTCCCCTCTTTTCCTCTTTTCCTCTTTTCTTCTCTCCTCTTTTCTCAACTCATCTCTTTTCTTTTCTTCTCCCCATCTCCTCATTTTTCATCTTCTCTTTTCCATCCTTCTCTCCTTTGTCCTCTCTTCTCCTCTTCGCTCCTCTTTTTTCTTCTCCCTCTCTCCTTTTCTCTTTTTTCCCTCTCCTTTCCCTTATCTTCTTTCCTCTTCATGCCTTTCTCCTCTCCTCTCCTCTCCTCTCCTCCTCTCTCCTCCTCTCTCCTCTCCTCCTCTCCTTAGTTAATTGAGCATGTTCCTAATTGGAGAGCTCGTTAGTGTTTCATATTCCCTCCCTCCCAGCTATCCTGCTCAGTGATTGGTACTTACAATGCCTGTCACATCTGGCCATATTTTAACTTGATAGTTTGCAGCCTGCCAGTAAAAACTGTATCTAGCGCGCACACACACACACACACACACACACACACACACACACACACACACACAGGCACGCACACACACACACACAGGCACGCACACACACACACACACGCGCGCACACCGACAAACACACAACTTGACAACTGACGACTTTCTTTCTCAAATTCTCTCACCCCATTTGTCTCTTAGCAACAGGCAATGATTCATGCAAAGCTCTCGTGTGTGTGCATTGTATGACTCATGTCCATGTGTGTGTATACATGTTCAGGGGTGTGTGTGTGTGTGTGTGTGTGTGTGTGTGTGTGCCCGCCCATGTACATGTTTATGTGTGTGGCCCTGTGTGTGTTTGACTTTGTGTGACTCTGCATGCATGTGTGTTCCTTTACATGCCTGTGTGCGTGTGTGTGTGTGTGTGTGTGTGTGTGTGCGTGTGCGTGTGCGTGTGTGTGTGGTAACAGCGATGACTCAGCCCCTCCTCCCCTCTCCTCAACACTGAACCACAATCTTTTCATCTCCTCCGTCTGTTTCCATCCCCACTGGAGGCTTGGCTTCACGCTGAGCTCCAGAGTGGCTGTAATAAATACTGTAACAGAGATGATTTGATCCTGTGATGTCACAAGGAGGAGGAGGAGCCGAGACCTGTAATAAATACTGTAACAGAGATGATTTGACTCTGTGATGTCACAAGGAGGAGGAGGAGCCGAGACCTGTAATAAATACTGTAACAGAGATGATGTGATTATGTGATGTCACAAGGAGGAGGAGCCGAGACGCTCCGGCGGCTAACCGCCTGGAGCTCTGTGGTGTTGTCATGTTGGTTAGTTGGCTTGGTTGGGATGGCAGAAGGATCTCTTTACCTCTTCTCTCTCCTCCACTCTCCTCCTTTCCTTCTCTCATCCTGTCTTCTCTAATCTTCTATTTTCTCTGCTTCTTTTTTCTCCTTGTTTCTTCTTTTATTCTCTCCTCTTCTCCCATCTCACCTAATCTTCTCTTCTCCTTTCTCTTCTCTTCTTCTCCCTTCTCCTCTCCTCTTCCTCTCTCTCATCTCCTCTCCTCTCCTCTCCTCTTTTCGTCTCCTCTTCTCTTCTCTTCACTTCTCTTCCTTTCTTCACTCTTCACCTCTCCTCTCCTCTAACAGCAGTGTTTTTTATAAAAGAAAGTAGAAGTTTACCCCTTAGTGTTTCTTCTTCTCTGAGGCAGCAGGAAGGCTGAGAGAGACGGCAGGTGTTTCCATCCAGCTGTCAGGAGAATCTCACGCAAACTTTCGAAATGCTGCCAAAAAAATAAAATGCAAATTGAATGTGTTTCCATCACCTGGGTCGACGTGAAGCTAACGGGCTTCCTGGATGTGAGGAAAACACATCCACCACAATAATGGAAGGAGTCTTTCAACAATCCATTATCGGGTTTATTCTGTTGCCATTCTCTTTTCATGTTTCTGGAATATCATGGGATTCAGAGAGGTGTGTTCCAGACGGGAAGTCAGGGAATTTCTTTTAATGGATCACAAGAATATACCAGAGTTCACTGCATGAGATGGTAGACTTCAGGTGTTTTTCTCCAGACTGTTCAGCCCTGTGAAAAACAACATTAACAAACCAGGAAGGAATAAAGTGTTGAGGTAACTTCGACTTAGTGATGGGGAAGTCATGGGAACGGATTAGAAGTGGGCAAATTGTCAACTAACAACGTTATTTGTATTTGTAATTGTTTTTGGATAGATGGTTTTCTAATAATCTATCAATAATAATGAAGTATAGAAATTGATCATTTCTAAATCTGTATGTAATAAACAACAACCTAGATGTTATGTAACCACAAACACAACCATAAACAATCATAGCCAGGAACCTCCACCCTGAACTGTTGTATGCTAGTATGACCTGCATTGACCCCACCACCCACTCTCACTGGGGGACACTCTGTTGTATTGCTGCGCTCCAGTAGGTCAGTCTTTAGTATCATAACATCAAATATTTCATTTTTATTATTGCGTTGAGAAAACCTGATGAATTCCACCCCTGTTATGCAAAACTGTTGTAGCTCAAAGTAACTGAAATATTAAATGGCAAAACACGTTTTTGTCTCACTGCAGTTTCAAAGCTTAACACATTAGTGAGACCGTAACGCCGGGCGAGCGAGCATCACTCAATATGAGGTGAGAGAGCATCGTTTGGTGTGTCTGATAACTGACGGACTGACCTGAAAGCGCCTCCCGATGCCCACGCCATGTTCAGATGTCTCTAAGACAAGCCTCCCCCCGTCCTGAACAGATGCTCAGCAGAGGGGCAAAACATCGGCCTCAACGCTAAACTAGTCAGAAAAATAATCAGACTAATGCTGTAGAAAACAAAAAGGGTAAGAAGAAGCATCTCTCTCTTTCCCTCTCTCTCTCTCTCTCTCTCTCTCTCTCTGTCTCTCTCTGTGTCTCTGTCTCTCCCTCTGTCTCTCTCTCTCTCTCTCTCTCTCTCTGTCTCTCTCTCTCTCTCTCTCTCTCTCTCTCTCTCTCTCTCTCTGTCTCTCTCTCTCTGTGTCTCTGTCTCTCCCTCTGTCTCTCCCTCTCTCTCTCTCTGTCTCTGTCTCTCTCTCTCTCTCTCTCTCTGTCTCTCTCTCTCTGTGTCTCTGTCTCTCTCTCTCTCTCTCTCTGTCTCTCTCTCTCTGTCTCTGTCTCTGTCTCTCTCTCCCTCTGTCTCTCCCTCTCTCTCTCTCTGTCTCTCCCTCTCTTTGTCTCTCTCTCTCTGTCTCTCTCTCTCTCTCTCTCTCTCTCTGTCGGTCTCTCCTCTCTCTGTCTCTCTCTCCTCTCTCTGTCTCTCTCTCTCTCTCTCTCTCTCTCTCTCTCTCTCTCTCTCTCCTCTCTCTGTCTCTGTCTCTCTCTCTCTCTCTCTCTCTGTCTCTATACAGTATATGTATATACTGTATATACAGAGCCTTGCAAAAGTATTCAAACCCCTTGACTTTTTGCTTCAAAACACATTTATTTACGATTTTTCATCTGAGTCCTATTAAAGCTCTTTTCTATTAAAGTGAAAACAAAATTGTTGAAATTTATGTGGAAGGACATTAAAATAACAGAAATCAGGTTTGCATCAGTATTCAACCCCTTTGCTGCCACACTAGCAAACATTTGTTCAACAATCCAGATTCCCGTCAGTCAGATGTCATATTGAGATTGTATTTATTCTTCTGATCATTGGTTTCCTGTCAGACTGTTTTTAAACTCGTCTGAGACCAAGTCTGGATACATGGTTCCTTTATGACATCACAGTCCCTCCACTAGGTCTGAACGGGTCTTGATGGGAGACTCTCCATCAGAACACTGGAGCAGTCTGGATACATGGTTCCTTTATGACATCACAGTCCCTCCCATTGCTGGTTGTGAAAATACAGAAGGGAAGTAGTTTTTCCTGTCCAAGTTCTCATTGATTTCTGTAGTAAAAATGGAAAAAGCCACTGGAACTGCAACCATAATGATTGGAAATGGATCATTTGTGATCATAAGGAACACAGTTATGGTTCAAACACATTATTTACATTTACAACACACATTCTGATTCGGGAACATCCCTGTTCTTAAACCTCTCGGGTACCGCCCACCCCAAGGTTACAAGGCTAGAAGATCACTTGGAGAACCTCAACATTAGTGTGTGTGTGTGTGTGTGTGTGTGTGTGTTGTGTGTTGTGTGTGTTGTGTGTGCTTACATACGTGCGTTTGTATTTACTGATGAAATCATTTCAGTATGTGTTTTCCCTCCTGTGATAAGGGTGTTTTGACAGCAATGCGTTGAATCATGAGTGTTTTCTCTGGGGGGCTGGGTGTGGTTTAAAGTCACGTTAAGGCCACAATGTCGAAATTCCAAAACAGAACTAATCTCCAAACAGCCCAGCCTCTTCTCCACCGTCAGCGCTGCCCTTTTTCACAGAAACGGGTCGCGTTGGACAAAGAGAGGTGAGAACGAGGGAGCAAAGGGTAACAAACAAAAAGGTAGAGGTGTAGATATTGTTGAACTACTGCTGCCCTTTGGCTCCAGCACACAAATCAAGGTTTGGTCTCTTTTCAGATTTCAGTTACAAGAAATGAGATGAGACACTTGAATTTTATAGTACAACATATTAGTTTAAATCTACACTAGCTACTATGAATCCAACTAATACAGGGTAGATGCGTGGTGAGGGACTTACAGTGGTGACCACTGTAGGACAGTAATGAGGGAACCAATCAAGTACCCTGCATCTGACACAGATTTCTGAAACTTGACCTGAATCCACATTTTACATGAGATTCAGATTATTTACAAAAACTCAATACTGTAATTGTTATCATTATGTTAAATATGTAGTGAAACCCAAGCTGAGATTATATTATGGTCGATGGTATTTCCTGATGAAAGAGTGCATGATGTGATTTGTCCTGATAGACCCAAATTATTCTTTTCTTTTTCCCCCAAATGTTGCACTTGTATTTTGAAGGCCAAGTCGGCTAACTTCTGGTATTGACTGGCTTGATGCAGGTGTTCTGTACATTATATTGTTTCTATTCTTCCTTGATGTTGTTGTATGATCATTTTAAAGAAATGTGATTAAATGAATTCAAGGTAAAACATCCCAACTGGAGCATGGATTTGGCCTTCAGCCAAAACAATCCCTTATCAATAACGCCCAGTGTCTGTGACGCACACAGGTTGTCACCTCCCTGTTCAGCAAGGCACTAACCCTGCAGGGTTGGGGGTTTCGTTCCCGTTGGCCTCGCCCAGGCAACAAAGTGCACGTACCCCTGGTGTCATGAGGCTCTTTGTATGGATGGCATGCAGCCCACCACACAATGGTGCCCAGTCTCTTTGTTGTGTTCCAGGGAGGGGGGGGGGTTCTGGCAGGTAACCAACCATCATTCAGAGGCTCTGCTCTGTTCTACAAATCATACTTGGCTGGTAAGACAGCAGTTTCCTTCTTATAACACTACAGCCATATCTGATAAGTGAGGAATAACTCGATGTTGACTAAAGGGATTCGTCACGTCGTCGTCACCGGTGGAAAGTCTTTTTGAGTCAGGGCCCCGCTGGTCATGGAGCTTTGGAATACCATGGAATATCAAGAGGTGTTTTCCAGACAGGGGAGTCAGGGAATGTAATAAATCATCTTCATCCATTAGATGATTACATTGCATTCAGCCCAACTCTGATAAACAACATCAACACACCAGGGAGGGATAATAGTTATTATATTATAATAATAATAATAGGACATGGACGTGCTCCACCTTGGTTATTGAAAGTTATGGGAAAGGTCGTGGTATCTTATATTAGGTACCTGGCCAAAACAATGAACACATGCAGTGAATTTTGTGTGCAGAATGTCTTAATCTCACTTAATCTGATATATAATATAATGTAATATAATATAATCTTACATCACAATGAGACCTCTGTCCTGCACCATCGACACTAATCGACCATCGTCCTATTTGGAGGTCTGCAACCCGACCGAGCCCGGCGGGGCCGTCAGGGTAGGCTTTGATTTTGTCGGGTCGGACCTATTTCTTGGTTCTAGGGTCAGATCGGGTTTGTGAGCCATAAACTGGTTTTAATATATTTGCACGAAGAAAAAAATCTCAAAATCGTATCCATTGTGCCCTATTTTGTTCTGGCTAAGTTAACATGCAGGAACTTTGTCCTTCCTCTGTCCTTCCTCTGTCCTTCCTCTGTCCTTCCTCTGTCCTTCCTCTGTCCTTGGTGTTCAGTAATTCTACTTTGGCTGTAGGATGTTACGTCAGGGGGACAGACAGGTTTCCCTGTAGGAGAAACTCTAGACGTATTTTACATGTCATAGACCTGAACACCCAGACCCACTCACTACAGTGAGTGCTTAGTTTGCAGACCTCTAATCCTCTGGTGCATCATATCCGTCTGGTGAGATACTGAACATGCACGGTGAATTCAGGAATCCCATCATAGGGTTGGTGTTATCACAGTAGCAGAGTTTTGCCTTTGATACCAAAACAATACATCTCTTAACCTTCAATACAACTATGGTACCATGGCAAAACAAAACAAACCTATTGAGGAATGTGTGGCCGCCTCTGACTTGGGCAGCTTGGCTCCAACCGCTCGGGGGTTTCGATGCCGGTCGGGTCCGTAAGAGAAAGGGCGACATTATTTTTGCACCAGTTTTGTCGACCAGTTTAGGCGGACTCAGATTCAGGTCCAGGTGTTGTGGACTGTGTCATGTTTTTAGCTGTTTGACTCTGCAGTCCACTGTCTCTGTCTAAGCCCCTCCTCCTCCTCCTTCTAGTCCAATCCACATTCTATCTGCACATCCACGCCCTCTGGAGGCGACGTTGAGACGGGATGCTTCTACAATGCTTCACAACATTGTCGAAGTAGTGATGGATGGATATTTTGGTTGTCGTGTGGGTAAGGTCCTTGTACTGAGGGATCTACTGAGCCCCTACCGGCTGACCTCTGACCTCTCACCTCCCCGTGTGTGGAGAGAAAGAGTTCAGGTTAAAATGTCAACAGGGTATCACAAGAAGAAAGTTTGCTTCCTGCCCTGTTAGTAACCACGCACAGCTGGTCACAGGAGAGTGAATGGTGGCGGGCGGCGGGCGGCCGGCCTCCCGGAGCTGTTTGCGGTGTCAGTACCCTCTAAGACCGTCTTGTGTTCCAGCAGGGTGTTAACCAGAGGAGGTAATACGGCTGTTCCGCCGCAGGGGAACACAAACAACCTGGGGTTTTACAAGGAGCAGCCGGCTGCGCTAACAGGCTGCAGCTCTCAGTGGTGTGTTATGTCACCGCTGGACACACACACGGACACACACACACACACACACACACAGGAAGGTGCGGAGGTGAATATTGTGGTGAACGGGTTCTGGAGTAAGAAACTTTCTCCAGCTTGTTGAGGCGACAGCTCTGTACCTCACACTGGGCTACAAGGAGCTATTCATAATGCTTTCCTTCACTGTGTCACGCTGTGTGTGTGTGTGTGTGTGTGTGTGTGTATATGTGTGTGTGTGTGTGTGTGTGTGTGTGTGTTTATAGGTGTGTGTGTGTGTGTTTGTATTCATGCTTCCTGTGCCCAGAAGGGAGGGAAGTTTTTTTATGACTTGTTTTTCCATCCGGCTTCTGTGATCAACACAAGTACTGGGACCACTCAACTTTCACCTTTGAACTACACACACACACACACACACACACACACACACACACACACTCTCACACACACTCACACACTCACACCTCTGTGCACAGTTCTGGTCAGGTCCGTTACCCTTTTGCATGTCCTTAAGATGGAGGCTGAGCTCTGTGCTTCATCACAACATGACTTTTATTTCTGCTAAATCCTTTTGGTTGGATGATGACGAAAGATTTGTGATATGTTTATTTATCTGCAAAGCTGGATTAATGCAAACACACTTTGTATATATATAATAATATATAACACCTGAGGGTTTTTAGGACTGTGGAAGATGCTTTCAAAAATAATGAAATGAAACGTTTCTAAATATGAAAAAGTGAACTATAAAGAGCAGGAATGTAAAACCAGAAAACGTTATATTTATATTAAAACATCCAGGGTGACTAAGACTTTTGCACAGTACTGCAGATATATAAACAAACCCAAACCCATGACACAGAAATGAAACAGAATCAGTCTAATCACAACAGGAAATTAACTAATTTTCACTATTTTTCAGCCAAAAAGGAACAGCAGAGGGAGGAAGGGGGGGGGGGAACTATCCAGAGCTTTAATACCAGGTATACCAGGTCATGCAGGGTTGAGTAAAGGTTGAGGTAACCCAGCTCTGACCTGCCTCACCACCCAAAGCCCGACCAAGTCAAGTAAAGCTGCTGCAAAACCTGTGCAAATGCCTGGTAACCCTCTAGAGTAGTCGCCACCACCTCCTCGCCCTTTCTACTGAAAAACCGTCGACATCTTCCAACTAATTGCAACTCAGCAGCTTTTGGTTCAAAATAAGAATCCACTATGAAGGGAAACACGCTGAACCAACTGGATCTAGTTTATCCACCAGATGTATTGATCCCCATCTGCAGCACCCGGGGTAAAAGTACCCTAAGGAACGCTGATCATGATTAATACAATCCCGACTCGGCGTTTTCCCCCGGCCAGCTGTGTGAAGAGGACTTATGATGATGACTTGGGGGGAGGAAGGGGGGAGGAAGGGGGGAGGGGGGGGTTGTTTGTCCTGGTGTCTGGAAATTGTAATTGTTGATTTTGTTTATGACGGATTTTATTGCCTCTCATTTCAATGAACTGAGGATCTAATGGTTTTGTGTGTTTGCTTTTTCAATCCCTCCCTCCCTCCCTCCCTCCCTCCCTCCTACCTCCTTCCAGGAACATGATCAAGTCTTTCTACACCGCCAGTCTTCTGCTGGATGCCCTGTCGGTGTTCGGGGAGTTGTCAGAGGAGGTAAGCCCCAGCCCCAGTCTGGATTTAAAAATTGGATTCGGTGCCTTGCTCGAGGGCTCTTCGGCCGGGCAGGTGCTTGCCGGCACCAGGGCTAGGTCTCCGGTTGTAGGGCGGTCTTCAGCGTACACTCGCCCCCGAGAGAACACACACTGGAATTTAAGTGTGTGAGGATATATATCATCATTTCTGTGATGGTGTCCACAGGAATACGAAAAATACACCACAAACAACAAAACGAGACCCAGTAATCCAAGATACATCGGCAATAACTGTTTTCTGAAAGTGTGTTAAGGTGGATTTGTCCTTGTAAGCACTAATTTGTTGGGTGGCCGTCGGCAGCCGGTATATCACCGACACACAGGGAGACCCGCGGGACGCCGTCGGGTCCCCGTCACCCAGCAGCCATTAAAACATCAACAAGATACTTACATCTCTACACTCACACTGAGGGAGGCCTGCTGGGTACACACACACACACACACACACACACACCATCAGACAATGAGCCCTCAGAGTGGCTCAGCAGACAGACAGTTAGGACTTATTGGGTTTCAGGCGGTAAAAAGAGGTTTTCAGCAGTTTTCTGGCTGAGCTGAGTCGCTGAGCAGACCGGTTGGCACAGCGTTCGGGAACAGCGTTCAGTAACAGCGTTCAGGAACAGCGTTCAGTAACAGCGTTCAGTAACAGCGTTCAGGAACAGCGTTCAGGAACAGCGTTCAGGAACAGCGTTCAGTAACAGCGTTCAGGAACAGCGTTCAGGAACAGCGTTCAGGAACAGCGTTGTCCATCAGGAACCTCGTTTTTCTGCTTATTTTCTCATATGTTGGGCAGCAGGGTGGCATAGTGAGTAGGAAGACCAGGGTTCAATGTCTAGTGATTCTCAATGTCGTTTCACTCACTACAATCATGATGTTTTTAGAATAGGACTCCAAATGACGGCTTGTGACCTGCCAGCAGCTAGAATCAAAACTAAGGTCTGGTGGTCAGTTATCATCTCCTATCCTGTTTGCCTGATGGGAGGATTGTAAACGAGTTTATCACCCGTGAAGACAGATTTAGATTTCAGCCATTAGGTGGACACGAGTGCATCAGGGTGTCCTCAGATCAGATCATCAGGGTGTCCTCAGATCAGATCATCAGGGTGTCCTCAGATCAGATCATCAGGGTGTCCTCAGATCAGATCATCAGGGTGTCCTCAGATCACACACAGTTGTAGTAGAAAAGTAATGTGCCGTGAATTTGTATGTTATTACAAATGGAGCGAGTCAGGCGGTGGAGCTCAGGCGACTGAAACAGGAGGTGGCTTGACATTGAGATAGGACAGTGGGAAGTTTTTATTTTCAGAATTAACCTGAAACCATGACCGAAACCTTACCCCAACATTTACCAACCTCAACCTAAGTTGTTCTAGTGCAGTGAGAGTTTATGCGACTGTCCATGTTGAATTCATTCTCTTTTTTTTTTTTGTCTGGATGGAGAATGAAACCCTTCATCTAGTCAGTGTTGGTGCCACGCTCCACCCGTTGCATTACGGAGGCTCCCGGTAGCAAGTTACCACCGCTGTGTTTCAGCTGACAGCCGCATCAGCGTAATCCTCCAGCTGCACACAAAGACAGCGTTGGCCATCTGTCTCGCCACTCAACGTTGTGATTATCACTCTCCACCGTGAGTCAGAGAGCCCAGACAGGACGGCATCAAGCAATGGATTCTAGTTTAAAAATGTTATCGCCCGTTCATGCCAGCGGGGATGGGTATTTATGTTTGACTTGGCTCATTACAGCTGGCAATGAAGATCAGACTGAGGGAGGAATTAACACCAGTCCAACGCCAAATGCTGGTAAAACGGGGCTGGTAGGTGTGGTGACTGCAGCAGCCGCTCTGACCATTTGGTGGTTCCTATTTTATTCTGAAAATCAGTTTGGCTTGTAGAGACAGTCATGGGAATTTTGTAACCCACCAGCTGACAGAAGTTAGGTTCCTGCCCTGACCTTGAATCAGCGAGTCAGTCAGTCCATCAATAATTTCATCAGGATGTCAATCTGTCAACCCAACAGCCAATCAGAAAGCCAGTCGGTGAGTCAATCAGCCAGTAAGTCAGATTACTATTTGGCTTTTTTTTTCTTGATAGTTGACAGTAGCAAGAGACAGGAAGAAATGTGAAGAGAGCGTGCAACATTCAAACCCAGAACAAATACGTGGTGTGCACCTTCCAACTGAGGACACCCTGAAGGTCTTTTACTTTCTTAAAACCACATAAATCTGGTAAAATAGTGAAAGAAACCAGTGAATTTTAGACTCCATCATCCGCTGTCGCCATTGGGTAAAAACGTTCCCTGTCGTGGTGGCATGTAGTTAGCTGTTTCTCCGTCGCCTTCCTTCCATGCTGGCACCATTTCCCAGTTTGATAACAGCACCACGTAGCCTCTTACCACGCCGGTGTTGTTTCACTGATTAGAAACCTTTAGCCGCCTTCTGTACGGTAGGTCCTCGCCTCTCCTCGATTGTTGTTATCTGGTAGCAGCAGGGGTTTATCCTTTCTTTCTTATCTGGTTCACTTCATGTAAACCTCCTTTCCTCTCCAACGTCCGGTAACCCTTCCTTTTACAGTCCCCTAATTACCAAGTATTTACCCGGTAAATATATGGTAATTACAGTATATTATGGGTAATTACCACGGGTAACAAGTGAGCAACCAGAAAACTAAAGTCTAGCTCAAGGAGAAGTCCCGCTCTGAAATGGACGTTGGACAAAGGTAGTCTATAGCGAGAGGGTTCACTTGTTGCAGGAAGAGGACGGTAGAAACCTGACAAAGGTATTCTATGAAAGCTGCGCAAAGTCTTCCTCAACATTTTGTTGGCACAGTTCGGAAATGCGCAAAAACGAACCATTGTTGTTGTTTTTTATCTTTGGGAAAAACAAATACTCTAAACTACGCTTTCTATACTCCAACACATGTCTCCAACGCTGATTTACGGTTTCAGGTTTTGAGTAATAGAGGAGGTGTTTCTAAGAATTGGTTGCCTACTTTCCTAGGAAGTAGCCTACGTGATTATTTCTGAATTATTACCAACCTAAACCGGTCACAACTACATGGTACTTAGTTGAGTTGATGGGTAATAGTGGAGGTTTTTCTTAGTATTTCAGCTGTAGTTTCTCTGTATTTACCTACTTGTTACCCGTGGTAATTACCCATAATATACTGTAATTACCATATACTGTATTTACCGGGTAAATACTTGGTAATTAGGGGACTGTAAAAGGAAGGGTTACCCAACGTCCTACCTCAAATCAAATCACATTTATTTGTATAGCCCTTAATCACCTTTACAGTCTCTCAGGGCTTCACAGTGCCCAACATGTGAAAACAATAAATGGTTAGTACACGACATCCCCAGCCTTGGACCCTCACAGAGGACAAGGAAAAACTCTAGCTTTTGAAATTGGGTATCGGTAGGTTTGATGGGCATGTCAATTTGAGTCTCATCGGCGTAACAGTGGAAGTTAATTTGCGAATGATGTCACCGTGGTAACATATAGATAGAGAATAGTAGTGGTTGCAGGATGGAGCCCTGTGGCACACCAAAGCCCATATTGCAACACTCTGAGGTCATGTTGTTGATCTCTCGAGCAGATAAGACCTAAACCAAGAACGTGCTGATCCCCGGATACCAATATCAAGAGATTCAAGATTATCGTATGATCAATTGTGTCGAAGGCTGCACTCAGGTCACTTTTTCACCCCTACCAATTACTCCCCACCCTACCCCATACCAACTAATACCTATCTTCTACCCTCTACCAACCCCCCCCCCCCCCACCCCACCAGAACATCCAACACAGGAAGTACGCCCGCTGGAAGGCCACCTACATCCACAACTGTCTTAGGAACGGGGAGATGCCGCAGGCCGGGCCCATCGGTATGGACCAGGATGGGGAAGCAGGTGGGTCACACTGATATGGCAGTAGAAGCAACACACACACACACACTGAACACACACACACTGAACACACACAGACGCATCACTGTGACTCCTGTTACCAAAACACCTCCACTTTCTCTCCTGGGCTTGCTCTTTAAGCGAAGACTTCCTGTGTGTGTGTGTGTGTGTGTGTGTGTGTGTGTGTGTGTGTGTGTGTGTGTGTGTGTGTGAGAGAGGCCTGGCTCTGTATTGTGTGCCTTATCAGTTCTGAGAATGTTACAGGAAAGCCCTCTGGTGGGAACTGGACACTTTGAGAGATTAGTAGTCTAGTGCGTATGTTCGTTGTTGTATTTATATGTGTGTGTGTGTGTGTGTGTGTGTGTGTGTGTGTGTGTGCACGTGAGATTATTACTGTGCCTGCATAAGAAGTGTGTGTGAGAGCGAGTTGATATTTGTTGCATTATCCTCCGCACCCCTCATATCCAGCGTGGATCAACTTTGTATCCCTGACCTTTGTCGTAATGAAAAGCTCCGGCCTCCAATGCGACTCTTGTGCCGTAAAGCGTAACCTTTAGGAGACGGCTTGGGAAAACACCGCCAGATCCCGTGGAGATTGACCGAATTAATTAGGCACCAAAATGGCCGCTGCAGCCTTTAAAGTTCATTGCGTTGTGAGAAGCTTGCGGGGACAAACGGGGGCAGGAAGCTAACCTTTGTGTCCAGCTGCCACCAGCCACCATCACTGTTTTACCTTTTCACTCTCAGAGAAGCCATACTCTAGCCACCGTTGAAATTTTCTCCCCAGTTGCTTACACAATCAAATCTGAAATTAAGTTTTATTTATGTTTTTAATCTGTGTCTGGGGTTTTGACAAGGTTTCCTCTGTTTTATTTTAATTATTGGTTGTGTTTTTATTGGATGTGATTTTAATGTAAAGCGTGCTACCTAGAAAAGCGCTATACAAATAAAATGTATTATTATTATTATTATTATTATTATTTATATTATTATTATATTATTATTATTATTAATAATAAAATGGATTATTATTATTAGTATTATTATTAATAATACTAATAATAATAATAATAATATTAATAATAAAAAGCTTTTTTGAATCAGGAAATTGACTGGAACTATTTTTTACTATTTCTTTACTATTTTAATTTCACTAGATGTTTTAGAATAGCATAAGTGATGGTTGGTTACCTGCCAGACTCACCAGACAAAGATTGCTTAGCAGAATTTGACTGGTGGCTAGTGAAGAAGTAGCAGAAGTGGATTCTATAATTAAAAAGTGCTTTAATAACTTCTTCCAGTGTATCAGTCTATTAACCTACTGAACATCTAATCCCTCATATAATGGACTTTAAAAGGGTTCATTTCACTATATGCACATTTAGGAAAATAGAAGCTTCCTGAAATTCATTAGTCAAGTCAGGTTGGCTGGACTGCGGCAATATTCTATTAGTAGTTGTAATTTGTAATTTTATGCCAGCCATCATTTTCTCAGAGACTTTGTCGGTTGTTGGCAGTGGCCATGACAGGTTAAGCGTTATGTCTTGGATCTTGAATCTTCCTGTTGGTTCTCATCGACCGAGTCTCTCTCCGATGCATCCTTGATATTTGGGTTTGCTAAGTTAACATCCAGGAACTTTGTCCTTCCTCTGTCCTTCCTCTGTCCTTCCTCTGTCCTTCCTCTGTCCTTAGTGTTCAGTAATTCTACTTTGGCCGGAGGATGTTACGTCAGGAGGACGGACAGGAACGTATATTGACTTTAGTATTAACACCTATGGGCTCACACTCGATTCCCTGTAGGAGAAACTCGAGACGTATTGATGTCATAGAACTGAACGCCCAGACCCACTCACTACACACATATGTGTGTGTGTGTGTGTGTGTGTGTGTGTGTGAGACCCAAACAGTGCTTGCTCACTCATGACATCATCTCGAGAAGCCCCGAGCTGCATATGCCTGTTCAGTGCGCGTACACACACACACACACACACACACACACACACACACACACTGCCACAACGAGCACATGGCTCATGTTTGTGTGTGTGGTCAGTTTCTTTCTTTTCAACCCTCCCTTTCTCTCCCCTTCTGTCTTCCCCCCCTCCCCCCTCCCACTGGGTTTTGGGGTCTTTCTCTCAGTGATGACATCATGATAGCTTATCCCCACTGATGGATAACACTGCCAGCACACAGCTGATATCATCCACCCTGCACGTGTGTGTGTGTGTGTGTGTGTGTGTGTGTGTGTGTGTGTGTGTGTGTCTTAACATCAGGGTTTTATCAGTGTATTTCAACACCTCTATCAGTTCAACAGATGAGGGACTGAGAGTGTTTGTCTTTCTGTCTTTTCCTACAGACAACTCAACAGCCCAGCTGACTGTGTGTGTGTGTGTGTGTGTGTGTGTGTGTGTGAGTGTGTGTGTGTGTGAGTGTGTCTTTCAGTACATCTGTCCGTCCATCAGAAAGCTCTTCTTTCTGACCCGGTTGGCCTGACGTTAACTCTCTAGAATACAATATCTCACCTTTGTGGTCAAGCAGTTTCCATGTTGAAGAACCGTGTGCAGTGTCCGGTGTTTGTTAGAGTATAACTCTTCTTCCCGGCTGCTACAAGGAGTTTGATTACCTGGCAGTGTTGTCGTGTTTCCTTAAAACGTTCATGCAACAGATGGTTTGTCTGCAAACGGAACAAAAGTGCCTCCTTGCTTGGAAATCCACCTTTCGGAGACGTCACTCTGTTAGATATAATGTGATGTTGTTTACCTTTCTGTTGTTCCCACTGTCCCTCGTCGACTTCGCGTAGGGATTTCCTGTTTCCCAGAATTGCTTCGACAGCCTCCAGAGCGACCTTGTAGCAGGCAGCCGTGGGTTTTACATGTAGAGAGCAATAGAGACAGCAGAGTACCAAGAGAGCAGTTTGTTCAGTCGACTAGGAAGCTGTTCTGCCACTGAGCTGAGCAATGTGACGGCTAAGTGTCTTGTTCAATGGACGCAGGTTTTCAAGGGGAAGGAGAATGTTTAGCAGAGAGTGAATTACAAGAACATCACGCCACAATGTCGTGCTCAATAGAAAGTATGTAGAAAAGACTGTCTAATGCAATGCAAAGATGTGACCATGGTATTATTGCCTGGAGTTCAGCCGAGGGATTTATCTGCTCTGCAAAGGGAATCATGTTGATACAGGAAATGAAGCTTATTCTGCTCCTACACTTGTTTTATGTTGGTGATGGAGGCTGTCAGATGCATGCTGTAAATGTCAATACACTGACCTTTTGTCTTTGATTTCTAGGTGTTTGCTTGACACCGTTATCCAGAATGCGTGCAACAGTGGGCAGGCAGGAGTCCAGTGTCTTGCACATGGACAACACAGCTGTTAATTAGATAATTGGCTGATACTTTATTGATCCCTGTGGGGAAATGTGGTCACAGCAGCAGCAGGGGGAAGGGTACGGACAAGGATCGAACACATGCAGAGCTTCTAAGGAAGTACAAGAAACAACTGCAAGAAGAAAACGTACTGCGGTTACTGCGTCTTCGTTTGCTTTTGCTCTTCATGTCGTGGAGCTGGTCACATTGGAGGTTGTCAAGGAAAACAAGCACATGCATAGGTAACAGAGTTAGTCTGTGAAGGTTTGCTCTGAAGAGAAACGGTAGACAACCTTATATAGTGAGACATACAGGAGGCGCTCTGGGGTACGTCAGAGGAGATTAACCAAAGAATAAGACCTTGTATGTGTAGGGCTCTATCAGCGTTCTAGTCCGACCTGGGACTCGTCCGACCTGGTCATAAACAAGTCATAGCGATAGAATCAGACAACACAGACAGACACGTACCGGCTGCTGTTGGGATCCAACCTGGGAACGTCTGGTTATGGGAGGGTTTCTCTAAGCACGACGTCAACCTGCAACCCCCTGCTGCTATGGGTTTTTTTTATTTAGAAGGAACTAGAAGGGAGTCAGAGTTCATCAGGGATCTCAGAGAGTCAGAGCTACATAACGTTTTGGTCAACACAGCGTCGCCCTGTTCAACTGGTTGCTGCTCTGCAACGCCAGGCACTGGACACTGCAGTGATATGGACCACGTTAAGTAGGTTAATTAACCTCTGGAGAATAGACTGACTGGGGTTCACACACACACACACACACACACACACACACACACACACACACACACTAACACTTAAAATACACACTCCAGCACAGCAGTGCTAGCTACAGAAAGACCATTGTCTCACAGCGGCTCTGGCCTGACTTTCCATTGGCTGGGAGGGGGACATGTTTAGCAAGAGGAAAGGAATGGAGGGAGGGAGGAGGGGAGGAATGGAGATGGGGGTGAGGCAGAGGGAGCATAACTTCCAGGGAAACGTATCGAACGAGCTCAGAAATGTTGCCAAAATTGCAATCAAGTCTAAGGAGTTGCACACGGAAAATGAGAGTGTTGGCGGAGAGAGAGACAGACGGAGAGACAGACAGACAGAGAGAGAGACAGATGGAGAGAGAGAGAGACACACACAGAGAGATAGAGAGAGAGAAAGAGAGAGAGAGAGAGAGGTTGGGGGGGGTGTGAACAAGTATTTTTGAGGAAGCATCTTTGTTTATGAACAGATTTTCCCTTAGTCATTGTGCAGCCTGCTGTTTAAGACTGACTGACTGACTGACGGACTGACTGGCTGGCTGACTGGCTTACTGACTGACTGGCTGACTGACTGACGGACGGACTGACTGGCTTACTGACTGACTGGCTCACTGACTGACTGACTGACTGACTGACTGACTAGTTTCTGGCAGCCTGCTCCAGTGTCTGGTCCACCATTCCCTCGCTACATTGCTGACCAATAGAAAAGATCCTCCTAGTGCTGGCTGCTAGTCGACTGCCAGAGCTGCCCTTGAGCGAGACACTTCCCCCCTAGTGACTTGAAGCTGCCCTTGAGCAAGACACTTCCCCCCTAGTGACTTGAAGCTGCCCTTGAGCGAGACACTTCCCCCCTAGTGACTAGAAGCTGCCCTTGAGCGAGACACTTCCCCCCTAGTGACTTGAAGCTGCCCTTGAGCGAGACACTTCCCCCCTAGTGACTTGAAGCTGCCCTTGAGCGAGACACTTCCCCCCTAGTGACTAGAAGCTGCCCTTGAGCGAGACACTTCCCCCCTAGTGACTTGAAGCTGCCCTTGAGCGAGACACTTCCCCCCTAGTGACTAGAAGCTGCCCTTGAGCGAGACACTTCCCCCCTAGTGACTAGAAGCTGCCCTTGAGCGAGACACTTCCCCCCTAGTGACTTGAAGCTGCCCTTGAGCGAGACACTTCCCCCCTAGTGACTAGAAGCTGCCCTTGAGCAAGACACTTCCCCCCTAGTGACTTGAAGCTGCCCTTGAGCAAGACACTTCCCCCCTAGTGACTAGAAGCTGGCCTTGAGCAAGACACTTCCCCCCCTAGTGACTAGAAGCTGCCCTTGAGCGAGACACTCCCCCCCCCAGTGACTAGAAGCTCCCCTTGAGCGAGACACTTCCCCCCTAGTGACTAGAAGCTGCCCTTGAGCGAGACACTTCCCCCCTAGTGACTTGAAGCTTCCCTTGAGCAAGACACTTCCCCCCCTAGTGACTAGAAGCTGCCCTTGAGCGAGACACTTCGCCCCTAGTGACTTGAAGCTGCCCTTGAGCGAGACACTTCCCCCTAGTGACTAGAAGCTGCCCTTGAGCAAGACACTTCCCCCCTAGTGACTAGAAGCTGGCCTTGAGCAAGGCACCTCCCCCCTAGTGACTAGAAGCTGCCCTTGAGCAAGACACTCCCCCCCCCAGTGACTAGAAGCTGCCCTTGAGGGAGACACTTCCCCCCTAGTGACTTGAAGCTGCCCTTGAGCAAGACACTTCCCCCCTAGTGACTTGAAGCTGCCCTTGAGCGAGACACTTCCCTCCTAGTGACTAGAGTGGGCACCGGCAGGAGACTGTGGTTGTGCTGTGGATGCCTGTAACCCTCCCTGCTGAAACGACTCCACTAAGCAGCTCTTCCACCAACCACAGAGGTTTTCAGAGTTGAATATGACCTCCAAGTGGTGGTTATTCACATGCCAAAGTGGTTGGTAGACTAGGTTGCCAGACCCAGTTTCCCTCGCTGCTCTTGGTCCAATAGTCTGGTTAACGAGGTTTAGAGATACCATCATATATCTGGTGTCTCAAGGCCGTAACCATCCTCTACTGATGAGGTGGCATTGACTCTAACATGGCAAGTAGCTATTAGTGTGTGTGTGTGTGTGTGTGTGTGTGTGTGTGTGTGTATGCAGTATGCAGTGTTGTCCCTCCAGCCTCTAGGCAATAGACAGACAGACAGACAGACAGACCGACAGACAGGCACAATGATAGTCAGACAGACACACACATTCCCATTCAACTCCACCATCTGTTAACCAGCCACCCTCTACATGTCTGCTATTAATTATCTCCCTGTCTGCATACATGTGTGTGTAGTCCTATATGTGTGTGTAGTCCTATATGTGTGTGTGTGTGTGTGTGTGTGTGTGTGTGTGTGTTCGTATGTTTGTATGTGAAAATGGCGCTGTCCCCAACTATTCCCACCCCTGTCATTAGTCCCAGCTCCCGTTGGCATAGACAGAAACTAGCCTTGCTCTCCTTTCAGTCCAGGCAGCAGAGGGTCCAGTCAATTATCAATCTCTCTCTCTCTCTCTCTCTCTCTCTCTCTCTCTCTCTCTCCCCCCCTCCCCAGTGATCAGGCGTGGCTCGTAGACAGTTTCATTGTTTTTTCTAACTTAAGTCTCTGTAGTTTATTATTCTTGCAGGACTCCACCCGTCTTAGTCCAGTCAGACTCTCTAGAGGAAACCACTACAGTATTGCCTGGTCAAAGCAATGTCTCACAGTGGATCAAGACCCTGTGTTAATGTAAAGATACTCTGGTCCAGATTCAAGAGTGTGTTGCAAGGACGACTTGGGCATTTTTCTGGCCTCAGTTGCATTGAGATTTCATCTTATTCACTAAGAAATGTATGGAAATCAGGTTGTGCCGCAAACAAGCTCTTCAAAAGAGGCCAGCAAATAGCCTCGTACATCAATGACCAATAGCAAGTGCAAATTGTCAGCTTCATCTTTTTGAATCCACCCCCTCCCTAAAGAGACCTTTATAATTGGAGCTGTCTCTGGTCTGATTTTAAAACCTCCCTGGAAGCGACGTCTGACAGCAAACTGACCTGAAGTCAGAGTTACACCACTTTTCAAAGCATCCTATACAAGCTAGAATAATTTGGGAGTGTTGGTGAATTGGGCACAGTCCAGATCTGCATGGCCTCACATACAAACTATATTAATAAAATAATGATAATTGATAGGTATTTGTTGAGTTCATCATGATGTAGGCTTTGATCTGCCCAATGAATGGCTCCATCTCATTGCTCAGTTCAATAGAGCTTCTCTGTGAAACCCCTCTGGTACCCCTGTCTCCTGTGTCTCCATCCTGGTCATATTAGTTGGTGCATTGAAATATTGAATATAAGTTAATTCCCAAAATATGGCCAACATTAGCCGACACTGAAGAACGACTTGCCCAATAATCAGTTATTCTTCAGGGTGATGATGGTGTGTTCAGGGTACATGGGACAGTGAAACATTCAGGTGTTATCCATGTGTTACTCATCACAACACTCTTAATGTCATGTCGCTTCCCCTCCCAGTGTTTGTGTCAAGACTTTTCTCCTTTATACTTTTACCTCAAGTCACACTTCTTTTGTCCACCTAATGGACAGCAGCTTGCAGACAGGGAAGCAGGGAAAAGGCCTAATTGGAAATGTTGCCAGCTCCAACACCGTTCAAAGCACCTTCAGCAGGCCCTCCGTTAGCAGCTTGTACCCTTTCACACACAGTCACTGCTGCTTTTTGTTGCTAAGCAACTCAAGATACTCTGGTTTACAACTCTAAAAGTTTTGTTTGTGTTTGAAAGCGTGGTAAGGAAATGGAAGCTACAGCTAGTAGTAATACAGACCAGTCTGAAATCCTCTTATCTCAGTTTAGGATGACATTTAGGATTTTTGGTATTACAGAAACATGTTTCCTAACTGCATTTAGGAAAAAATCCTATCTTATCTTAGGATCGGAATTTAGCTATTACAGAACCGTCCTAACTGAAGAATTTCCCAAGTTAGGAATCCTAAGTTAGGAATCCTAAGTTAGGATTCCTAGTAGGATCCTAATTAGGATGCATCGACCGTCCTAAATTCAAAATAACTGCCAAAAGTGGCAGCACCACTATTGTTAGGTCTGTATGGCAATGACAATGAAGATGGGGAGCAACATGAACACCGAAATATTATTTATTTTTAATAAATACAATGTATAATATAATAATAATGTTATAATAATAATAATAGTATTATTATATTTATATTATTATAATAATATTATTTTAATCTTTATCCTGGGCCGATAATTCAAGATTCAAGATTCAAGATTCAAGATTCAAGAAGTTTAATTGTCACATACACACACGAGGTGTGTAGTGAAATGCAAAGTGGCAATGCTCAGCAGAAATGTGCAAAATAACAGGTTCACACTATTTACAATAACCAACACAATATTTACAATGTCACAGTTTTTAAGAGCTCTATATAAAAAACAACACAATATTTACAATAAGAGCACTTTATAAAAAATATAGTAAAAAAAGGGAAAATTGTATGTATAATATAAATTATAAATTATGTGTAGTCTTTACCTAAGTGTGTGAGTGTGTGTGTGCATAAGAGGGGCAGTGTGTGGGTCTTGGTGGGGGCCCTGGTGAGGTCAGAGTTCACAGTCCTGATGGCCTGAGGAAAGAAACTCCGTCTCAGTCTCTCTGTTTTGGCAGCGTGACTACGGAGGCGCTTGCCTGACCGCAGCAGCTGAAACAGTCCGTTGTTGGGGTGGTGAGGATCCTTCATGATCCTGCAGGCTCTGGTTCTGCACCTCCTGGTGTACAAGTCCTGCAGGGTGGGGAGTGTAGTTCCACTACTCTCTGCAGAGCCTTCCTGTCCTGAGCGGAGCTGCTGCCAAACCAGGCAGTGATGCTTCCTGTCAGGATGCTCTCTACAGCTCCAGAGTAGAAGGACTGAAGGATCCTCCGGGAGACTTTAAATTTCCTCAGTTGCCTGAGGTGGTAAAGGCGCTGCCTCGCCTTTCCTCACCAGAGTGTCAGTGTGTGTGGACCATGTGAGATCTTCAGTGATGTGGACTCCCAGGTATTTATACCTGCTCACCCTCTCCACAGTATTCCCATTAATCCCCAGTGGTGAGTACGTCCTCTGTTGTTGAGATGAAAACTTCCCAAAAAGGTGGGGTTTCCTCTCCTCCACCAACATGATTAATGCCTCCGACTCATCGATATTAAAATTGAACGCCCGTCTTTTCTTGTCCATTATAGCAAGCTAGCTAGCCAGTGACAGTTGAAGTGAGACAGCTGGGATAGTGACAGTCTCGTGTACATTGTAAACACAGATACAGGCATGACAGGACGAGGCCCCTGGACCACCACCAGGAGGAGATCTCAGGTTCTCTGGTCATACCAACGTATATGAAGTGCTCTGAACCAGCTTCATGACCAGGTCAGAAGGCCGAGGGTTTGGTGGTCTGACCCGTTCACACTGAACTCAAAGTGGCAGGCTTGTGATCAGAAGGTCGCCAGTCCAAATCCTCGGACAATCTGGGTGTTTGAAAAACTCCCTAAAGAAGCATTTAACCCCCATTGCTCCACCAGTAGGAGACTGTGGTTGGACTGGGCAGCTCCCAGTGGACACCAGTAGGAGACTGTGGTTGGACTGGGCAGCTCCCAGTGGCCACCAGTAGCAGACTGTGGTTGTACTGGGCAGCTCCCAGTGGACACCAGTAGCAGACTGTGGTTGTACTGGGCAGCTCCCAGTGGCCACCAGTAGCAGACTGTGGTTGGACTGGGCAGCTCCCAGTGGCCACCAGTAGCAGACTGTGGTTGGACTGGGCAGAAGGGTGCTGTGAAAGGGTCTGGTGCCTCGTTAACGTTCTCTGGACTAATAAAGGTTGAGATACAGAATGGAGTAGTAATACTGTATACAGTAACACTGTACTGGAGCTGCTGAGGCCTGGGAGGCAGTAATGACAGGGCAGGGCTTCAGCATGGTGTCAAATACAGCCTGTGTCGGCAGATCCCAGGCCAGTGTTTTTAATCTGTGAAAATATGTTTGGCCCTGGAGAAATGATTTCTTTGTGTTAGGTGTGGTCGCTGAGAAAGAAAACACCAGAGGACTTTACTGCTGCCTGTCTTTAACTCCAATATGTAGTTCAGTCTTAAGCCTTTCTTTCTTTCTTTCTTTCTTTCTTTCGTTCTTTCTTTCGTTCTTTCGTTCTTTCTTTTGTTCTTTCATTCTTTCTTTCTTTCTGTCGTTTTCTCTCTGTACTCTGGATCAGGGATCTTCCATCGACTACATGAATGAACTCCCAATAACATCGTTCTGACTCTGACTCCTCCCTCAACGTTAAGACCTTGTCAGAGGGTTCCTGTGTCCAGACCACCACATCATCTCACCAGTCCTCAACCATCCGTAGCGTTGTGACGTTGACAGTCTGTTGTTGTGTATTTGTGGGAAATGATTGTTGGATGTTCTGCTGCAGCTCGACCAGCCGTCGGCTCTCTGTGTTGGAGGAGATGATGATGATGAATGGGCTGATTAACTGACTACTTACTTTCAAAACTCCAGTAAAAGAAAAAAAAACCTGTAATGAGTAATTGTGATTTGTCTGTTGAACTTTTGTGATTTGTTTTAATTTCGTAAAGAATAGGGACTTGTGATTGGTCAATTAAGGAACGCAGAGTGGGCTTGATGTTGATGGATCTACTTGGATCTCACCCACCCATGGATGAATAAAGACTAGTTTCAAACTTCTGTCTGTACGCACGAGGACCAAAACGATGCTGATTGAAAGCGTTTTGTGCTGCTGCTTCCTGTTGGGAATGCTCCATCACCTCCATCACCTCCATCACCTCCATCACCTCCATCACCTCATGTTGGTTCGTTAGTTGTTTTTATTCTTGACTGGAAGATGAAAAAATGCCTCTTCCTCAATCTTTCTCTCTCTCTCTCTCTCTGATGAAGAGTATGGAGCTGAGGGAGGTTTCTTCGCCCCGGGTCCCTCCCATGGCGGTTCGTTCAGAGGGGGTCCTCAACAACAGTTCCAGGACCAGGACCAAGACCTGAACCAGGATCAGGGTCTGGGTCCGGGCCCGGGCCCAGGGATCGGCTTCACCCCAGGGCCCGGCTCTGGAGCCTCGGGGCCACCCATGGGCCCCCCCCAACGTCAACTACAACAACATCCACATCCCACCGGGGGCCCACGCACCGGCCAACACTCCAGCGGAGATGCAACCACCTGCAGGTACACCATGAAGACACACACACACACACACACACACACACACACACACACACACACACACACACACTTACTCTGCCATTCAATGACTCTCTCACACACACACACACACACACACACACAAACACACACACACAACACACACATTCATAAATGATGAAGGAGGTCAAATTTTGTTGCTGCACTCTTTGCATCAACCTGTTGATGCAGCTACATGTGCTGCTAGTGAAATGCCATGTGTTGATATTGACGATGTGACAGATGATGATGATGATGATGATGATGATGATGATGATGATGATGCAGCCCTACTTGCCTCCTTCCCTGCTAATTTCCCCTGATGACACCGACGACATGACAGCCTTTCATTCAGAGGGCTCAATGTCTGGCACCACATCCCTAGGACACATCCTCACACACTCTTGAAGATGTGTGTGTGTGTGTGTGTGTGTGTGTGTGTGTGTGTGTGTGTGTGTGTGTGTCAACTCATGTCAGTCCTCACTTCTACAAGAGGTTCTGTTTGGATCTGTGACTGTATGGGAACTAATACAATACAGGAAGACAGAAGTCATTTCCCCATGGCAACTCTTTGTGCAGAGACAATAGTTAATCTATTAGAATCACCTACTGATGAGTGTGTGTGTGTGTGTGTGTGTGTGTGTGTGTGTGTGTGTGTGTGCGCATGGGTGAGAGGAAGTTTTGTTTTTGTTTCCCATATTGAGGCAGGGAGCAGTACAGTCACTCAGACAAAGCCTCTGGTCACACACACACACACACACACCAAGTAATTTTGGGTGAGTATAGATTATACAAGCTTGTGTACAAAGAGAAAATAATTAAACTCTTTTCTCCACAATCCCCCAAACACACACACACACACACACACACACACACACACACACACACACACACGCCACTAGACATCGCCGCCCATTTACTTGTCATTTATTTGTCCCCGCTGTCCCAGACAATAAAACAACCACTTCAGCTTCAACCAGTCACAGCGTTGTTGACGAGGCGTGGTAGGAACGTTATTGATGAGGTGACAGCCACCTGGTGTGTTTGTTATTAAGGGATGTCTGTCTGTCTGTCTGTCTGCCTGTCTCACTCTCTCTCTGTCTCTCTGCCTGTCTCTCTCGCTCTCTCTCTGTCTGTCTGTCTCGCTCTCTCTCTCTGTCTGTCTGCCTGTCTGCCTGTCTCGCTCTCTGTCTGTCTGCCTGCCTGTCTCACTCTCTGTCTGTCTGTCTCACTCTCTCTCTGTCTCTCTGCCTGTCTCTCTCGCTCTCTCTCTGTCTGTCTGTCTCGCTCTCTCTCTCTGTCTGTCTGCCTGTCTCGCTCTCTGTCTGTCTGTCTGCCTGTCTGTCTGCCTGCCTGTCTCACTCTCTGTCTGTCTGTCTCACTCTCTCTCTGTCTCTCTGCCTGTCTCTCTCGCTCTCTCTCTGTCTGTCTGTCTCGCTCTCTCTCTCTGTCTGTCTGCCTGTCTGCCTGTCTCGCTCTCTGTCTGTCTGTCTGTCTGTCTGTCTCTCTGTCTGTCTGTCTGTCTCGCTCTCTGTCTGTCTGTCTGTCTGTCTGTCTCTCTGTCTGTCTGTCTGTCTCGCTCTCTGTCTGTCTGTCTGTCTGTCTGTCTGTCTGTGTGCAGGTTCTTCCCATTTTAGACTGTCTTGTTCCTAATGGTAAATTTAGTTTGGTATCAAAGCAACACGACATACTGTCAATAACACTAATGTACAGAAGGACGGTTCAGTATGTCCAGACTGATGGTGCGTCCCCGACCCCCTGACCCCCGACCCCTGAGCCCCGACCCCCTGACCCCCTGACCCCCTGACCCCCCGACCCCCCCACTGCACAAAAGAATATGAACTCTGGATTCCCCGAAGAAGAGAACGATGCTGGCGAGCCTGGTGCCATAGAGTAAACCTGGTTCACTAAACCTCCTCAAGAAAGACTAAAACCACTAATCTTAACCTGCAAAAGTCTCATCAGTTTTGCTGATTCAATTCATAAGTACTGACCAATCACCTATCAATAATCAATACGCAAAGTAAAACGTAGTATTACTATTGGCTATCTCAGATCTAAACCCTTTTATTGACCTTGAAAAGCATGTACATCAGTCCAATAAGGGCTTCAGAACTGAGCCTAGAGTAATCAATAACTAATAATCAGGTATTAATACATATTGATTATAATGGTGAGTGTTTTGGTTGAACAGGAGAACCAGTTAAACCAGTGGCTATGCCCAGATCAGTGCCCACTGTCGACCCCTCCCTGCTCAACGCCCACCAGGAGGGTAAGGACACACACACACACACACACACACACACACACTCGGTCTCCCTCCCTCTCTTTTTTCACTCTACATCTCTGCCTCTCTCACTCTCTTTGTCTTTCTTTGTCTCTTTCTATCTCTCTCCCTCTCTCCCTCTCTCTCTCTCTCTCTCTCACTCACTCTCCCTCTCTCTCTCTCTCTCTCACTCACTCTCTCTCTCTCTCTCTCTCTCTCTCTCTCAAGTTCATTTTCAATGAGCTTTATTGACAAAAGATACATTTTTATTGTCAAAGCGTTGCAAAATACAATGATAGGTAATAATAAAAACATAACAACAACATACATGTAGGATGCATATACACAAACTCTCTCTCTCTCTCTCTCTCTCTCTCTCTCTCTCTCCATCACAGCAGGGAAAGTTTTCAACTAACCACTTACAGAAACCACCAGTAAATTACTGCTGTGTGTGTGTGTGTGTGTGTGTGTGTGTGTGTGTGTGTGTGTGTGTGGCTGCTGACAAGATAATGACCGTGTTCGCAGGGAGATGTGTTAGGGTTAGCCTACACACACACACACACACACACACACACACACACACACACACACACACACAGGGAGTATGACTGTATGAATGAGTCCATGTGTTTCTTTTTGTTTGTGAGTGCATCAGTCTGCATATTTCTTCTGTGTGTGTGTGTGTGTGTGTGTGTGTGTGTGTGTGTGTGTGTGTGTGTGTCTGTCATCACAGCTTCTGATCATCATGGAGTCCAACAGCAGATAGTCTCCATCTGTTAGGTAGAGCAGCTTCACCCACTCTGCCAAAACCACCGCTGGCATGAATGAGAAACACAAGATACTGAGATCTGGGTTTCTGAAATGGAATGAAAATGAGGGAAGGAGGAGGAGGAGGAGGAGGGGAGGAGGAGGAGGAGGAGGAGAGGAGGAGAGAGAGATGGAGAATCGTATCTCTTCTCATGCCGATGAAGAAGCAAACAGAGAAACATTTATAGTGAAAAATAGGGAGAGAAACAGTGAAAGAAAGAAGGAAAGAAAGACAAAAGAGGAGGGAGGCAAACGGAGGGTGAGAAAGAAAAAGTGATACAAAGGAATTGATTGTAAACGATAAATAAATAAATAAATAAATTGAGCAACAGAGAGAGAGAGAGAGAGAAAAAGAAGAGGATGAGAGACAGGAGGATCAATAGAGTTAGAGGGAGAAAGAGAGAGAGAAAGAGAGAGAGATCTGGGTGGCCCCTCCCTCTTTCTCTTCCTACATCCCTCTTCTCCATCTGTCATCCTCCTCATCCTCCCTTTCTCCTCTCTCTTCGCTCGTCATGGAAACCAACTGAAACGTTCACAGAGACAAAGTGACCATTAATGGTAAGGGAGGGTTTAGTTACCTACCAGACGAGACGTTTACTGTCCCGGAAGAATGTGGGATGTTTATGTGTCGTTTACAACGTGCAGTCTAGATGTTCCTGCCATCTACAGTATTTACAGGAGACACTTTGAAGTCATGATAGATGTCTTCAGGACCCTCTGATGCTTTAAAAGCTGCAGGAACGTGGGAAGACCTTTACCGTCTATCTGCTGTTCAAACTAAAGTACAACTCGGGTTAAGCCTGATTTATGCTTCTGCGTCAACATTTACTTCAGGTGCATGCACACAGTCAGAGTTTTGGTCAGCGATGAGTCGGTGTGAAGTTAAACGAGCTGGGGATGTTGGAGCGGTTGGACCCAAGGTGGTGCTCCAGAGATTTCTCCAAGGTTGGCAGGGGGAGAGCGGTGATGGAGGCACTACATAGTTTAAAATCACGATCCTCCTGTCACAGGGAGACGAGGAAGACGAGTTAAAAATAGATGGATAACACAATGCCGGTGAAGTTTTGGAGTGACAGGAGTTGGGTTTTTTTTGTGTTGTTGTTACTCTGCAGAGGAAAAGGTCGGAAAGGATCAATGGATAAAACATGAGCTTCCATACTGAGTTGTGGAGTCTTTATAGAAAAACATCTCCTCCTGTCCTCTTCCTCCTCCTCTCCTCCCTTATCTCCTCGTCCCCTACCTCCCTTCGCACTCATAACTTCTGAACACCAGGTAGAAGGCCACAGTCAACATCCTGCTGGAATGATGTGATCCCCCTTTGTGCCAATCAGGAACAAATACGTTACCTTGTTTTGGCTAGTAATTGTAGCCCCTCCCCCTTTCACCAGGTTGTGTACGTTTTCTCAAAATCAGCAGCGTCAGACAAGGAATTGATTGTGAACGAAAGAAAGAAAGAAATAGAGTAACAGTGTGAGAGAGAGAAAGACAGGAGGGGGATGAGAGAGAAAGTGAGAGACAGAGGGAGGAATGAAAGAAAAAGAGAAAGAGAGAGAGAGAGAAGCATCAATAGAGTTAGATGGAGAGATTTGGGTGGCCCCTCCCACTTTCTCCTCCTCCTACATCTCTCTTCCCTGAACAAACAAACCGCATGGCGCCCCTTTGAGCTAACCGTTGTGATTTTGAAATATCCCAGAATGCAGTGGGTGAGATGCGCCATCATCATCATCATCAAGTTCAGGCAAAATCCAATCGCCGGTGTCTGACCCATCACGTCTGACAAATGAACGTCAGAGCGCCCCCTTTGGGCTGATCGGTGTCATTTAGAAAGTGGTGAGATGTTTCATCAGAATCCGATCGGCAACGTCAAACGAACAGATGAACAAACTAAACTAAACTATAAAACCTGAAGAACGTCTCTTCATCAGCCTCACTCCCCACCTTCCCTCTCTGCTCAACCTCAGACTGAGAAACGAAGGACTGGTGGTCATGGCGATGGCGACGGTTACCGCGGTGCCCACCAGTATTTGGACCCCGTCGCCTGATTGGTCGTAACACCCGCGGTCTGCCTGTTGTCTAACCCATCATTACAACCACACCACTTCTACTCTGCAGCTGTCTAGACTATCATTAGTTTCTAGCGGCTAGCCGCAGAGAGAGAGAGAGGGTGAGAGACATAAGAGACAAGAGAGAGAGAGAGAGAGGGGGGGGTGGGGTAAAACAGAAGGCTCCATCCTTTTCCCGTAATTTACTCTCTGCTAAATGTTCTCCCCGTTAAACAACTGCTGCCAAGGTGCCCTTGAGCAAGACACTGAACCCTCCAGACTACTGCAGTCGAGTTGTGCAGTGGCATCTAACCATGACTGCTGCTATGATGGCACGTTGCTTCGTCAACCTTCCCTGAATAAATAAAGGTTAAAAAAACAATAAAAATCATATTAGACTTTTTTTGGCTGAATACTGCAGATGCAACAGGATCTGAGACGCATGTGGAAACGTGTATATATATTTATATATATATTACCTCTTAAAAAGCACTAAAAAGTAGCACGCTCAGCAAAACCTTTAGTGGATAAATAAAGGTCAGATCAATAATTCTGTGGTCATAATAACTGCAAAGTCACTGGAGGAGGAAAAGGAATACAGTTTGCTCTCCAAACCTTTGGGGTGGAGTTGACTCGGGCACGTAGCATCATGGGTAAAATGAGGGATGGATGGACTGAGTGATTGGTTGATTGGTCGATTGTGGTTTAGATGTGAACATATCAGATTCCATGTGTTTTGTTGAGACGTCGAGCTGCTCAACCCTGCTGAATGGGGCGTTCAAGCCCATCGAGTTACTTTTCCAAGTCAGGTGTATTTCTAAACCCACGTGGTCAGACAATCTGATATATGACACACATACGAGGTGTTTCCAGAAACTGCAGAATGTGTTTTTAATGTATATTTGTGTTGTGGTGGTCCTATTCCTGTTACACTGCTGACGAGCCGTCCTGCAGCCTTTCATCCGGCAGAGCGGTGATGTGTTCGCTCTGTTCCCTGTGTTGTTGTTGGTGTTATTATTACCACCTGTTGGAACGCCTCTCCGAGTCTCTCTCCTCGTGGTTCTGGCCGTCTTCCCTCTCTCTTTCTGTTTTGCTTGGTCTCTCTCTCTCTTTATTTTTCCTCGTCTCTCCAGCTCTCTCTCCTTGGGAATAACGCAGTCAGCATATTTTCAAATCTTTCCCAGCTTTTTAGCGGAGAAGCAAAATCAACACAGGGATTACGGTCACATTGTGCAATATCGCTCTATTGCTTTTTTTGGGTTTTTCTTTTCCTGTTCTTCTCCGAGACGTTTTTTAAGGGCTGGAAACCTTGTTTTACGAGCAGCATGAAGTCAGGAGAGACATTATCTGTTGCCCTGCACTTCTCAAACCACCAGAAGGTCTTAACGGGGTCCCAGAAGGTCGACGTCCAAACAGAAGAATCATTTGACGTTATTATTTCATGTGCTAGACGTTAGCAGAGCCAGAGAAGGTCTGCTAGCATCGTTCTAATCACTGTTTTACCAGCCAACAGGGTTTTAGGATCACACAGGAGCTCCAGATGCTAGTTGGTTAGCTGTTTAAACCAGGATTTGGTGTTCATTTCCAGTCCTAGTCCGACCAGCATTGAAGACCGTGATGCTTCATCAGGTGAAAACCTCGCAACCTTTCACATTTTGATTGATTTTCACGTTTTGGCCTGAATTGAAGTGGTCCACGACGGTGGGAGTTCCCCAAGAGTTTCCATGACAAGACCATGAGCGACCTTTATGACCACAAACCCCCGTCTGATGCTGGTTTTGTCCCAGAGACCGTCTGACAACATCTTGGGTGTCCGTCTGTTCTGATGTCAGTCGTTTTTATACATTTGATCATTGTGTGAACTTCTAGTGAATGAAATCTCAGTGGAATTAAAGAGGACCCCTGGAGGTCCCTGAACTCCAGGTTGGGAACCACTGCTCTACAGCGGTTTTTAACCACGCCTGTATAACTCCAATAATGGTTGTTATTAACTGTGGAAACGTTGAGGAAGTTACAAGATATTACATATCCAAGTTTACCATTCAGTATCTGCAGAACACAGAGGATCTACTGGTTTTGGTTTCGAGCTGTCAGTCATGTGGTGGAGACGTGTTGCCGGGGTAACGGGCCGATGACCCACATGTATGAATTCATGTGTTGATATGGATTCAGGCTCCTGGTCTGTTAGCAGTGTGGTTTGAGTTAAGAGGGTACTCTGGGGAGGGAGGGGTGGAGGGAGGGGGGGAGGCAGGGGGGAGGACGAGGGGAGAGGGGAAAAGAAAGGGAGGCTAGAGAGTGAGAAAGAGAAGGAACGGAGTATAGATAGAGATAAAGGGGGATAGTCGGAGAAATAAATGAGAGAGGAGAAGAAAGAGATGGAGGATAAAGGGGGGAGGAAAGAGAAAGAAGACAGGATAGAGGGGGAGGATGGAGGAGAAAGCAAAGGGGGAGAAGAAGAGAGCAAGAGAGAAGGGTGAATAAGGTGGGAAAGAAGAGATGGTGAAGAGAGAGAAAGTGGTTAGATGGGGAAAGAAAGGATGAGAGAGAGAGAAGAGGTGAGGGAGGATAGAGGGAAGAATATAGAGAGGATGGAGGAGGAAGGAAAGGGGGAGAAGAAGAGAAGATGGATAAGGGTGGGACAGAAAGGAATAGAGCGAAGAGAACGAAGGGGCGAAAAGGGGAAGAGAGAAGGGGGGAGAGAGAGAGAGAAAGGTGAGGGAGAATAGAGAGAGAGAGAGAGAGAGAGAGAGTCCTCCAACTGACTGAAAACATGGACGTGTTCCACTACGTTCGTCTTTCCTTACAATGGCACCGTTCTACATTCATATACATTGGAGTCATGTAGGGAGGGGAGGGGGGTGTGTGTGTGTGTGTGTGTGTGTGTGTGTGTGTGTGTGTGTGTGTGTGTGTGTGTGCTGTCAGGCTGCAGGGTGGAGTCCTGTCAGTGACACTCAGAGACCAAGGAGAATAAAACATGAATCGATGGTTTCTTTGTGGCCTAGTTTCAGTTTCAGCTCGTCTGTTGTGAGACCAGAACATTAATACATTTGAGTCATTTCGGGGAAAATCCTCTGGCGCACAGGAAGTGATGTGTTTCACGTGAGAGGAAAGACATCAGTGTGAACGTAGCCTCCGTCCTTCTGCCCATCATCCTCAGTTCATGTCCATGTATGAGGAGAGCTTGAGAAGAGGAGGAGGAAAGTTTCTAAGTTGACTTTCGGAGGTAAAAGGTTTTCATCTGATAGTAGAATAAATCTGAAGCTCCAGTTAATGGACTGTATTGAAGGAGAGAGAGAGAGGGAGGGAGGGCGAGAGACATCTGCCAGACCAGATGAGCTCACAGGGAGTGGGTCGTCTCAGAGGGAGATCACATGACACCTCTAGCCTCTCGACAGTCGTGATCAATGGGAAGCTACACTGTGTACACACACACACCTAACAAGTGATTATGGGTTGGTGTCGTGACTCAGTGACCCTTGACCTCTTTCAACAGGAAGTTCTGCTAAAAATATTTACCACAAGAAAGTCTGGTTCTCCTGAATCCAGACCAGCTCCACCTTGTCTTGTATCACCTGTCACCTTCACCCTGCACGTACTGGTAGCCTTCATCTTCATCACCACCCTGTTCTACAGTCACGGAAATGAAGATATATACTAAAGAACGTATAAAGTAGATTAAATAAAGACACTAATCCAAGTCAGACATATAAATGACTTCATCTCCCTGATACTTCATCTTCCCTGCTGAAATAAAAACCTCATTTATTTTCATTGTTTTTACTCCGTCCTGTCAATCCGCTGTGAAAGTTTAGTTACAGTAATTGTGTTTAATACCCGCCCAGGGGAGCAGTTAGCGTGTCCTTCACTGTAAGAGGCTGAATTTATGATGAGAGGAGATGCTGAAGAGACACAGAGGTAGAAACCCCCGGCAGCCAGGCGGCCTGCATCCAACTCAACTTAAGACTTTATTGGTATGATAGGATCGTGTTTACTCATCCACAGTATATGACACACTACCACTCTGGTGTGTGTGTGTGTGTGTGTGTGTGTGTGTGTGTGTGTGTGTGTGTGTGTTGTGTGTTGCCTCTCCGTCTTCTTGTCCTCTTCTACCTCTGTGGCTTAGCTTACATAGGCTACACACACACACACACACACACGACTTGATGGTAGTAATTTCTATAATAATTGCTAATCGCAACTTTATCATCAAAGAATACACGTCAGCAGAAACACAGTGAGATGTGTGACAGACGATGAGTCGGGAGATTCAGGTCGTTCCTTCCCCTCTGTAAAAGTTTGTTTTGCAGATAGTAAATATGTTTTTTTGTTGGTTTGTGAGTAAAATGTGGTTTCATTAATGTCTTAATATAAGTATATGATATTAATGTAAGTCTTGCCAGGTGGGTTTGCCTCTTTCTGTTAGCAGCCACCAGGACCTTCATGTGGTTGGTACCAGACTGTCTGGTTCATCCAGCTCCCTGAGTCGGAGATCTTCTCTCCTGACTCTGTTTGTCGTCTTTACAGATGAAATGACGTCTGACTCTGATCTCTCTCTCTCCCCTCTTTGCTCTTTTTTCTTTTTAATTTTGTCTCTCTCTTTTCTTTCTTTCTCCCTCCCTCCCTGTTACTCTCTATTACTGTCTTTGTGTTTCTCTTTCTCTCTCTTTCTCTTATTTCCTCTTTTTTTGTCTCATCTCTCTTTTGCTCTTTGTCTTCCTCTGTGCCTTTCTCTCTCCCTCCTCCCTTCTTTCTCTCTGTCTCTCTGTCTCTCTCCTCCATCCCTCCATCCAGGCGATGTCCGTCTGACTGCGGAGGACTTCACCAAGGCCCAGAAGTACTGTAAGTATGCCGGCAGCGCCCTGCAGTACGAGGACGTCACCACGGCCGTCCAGAACCTCCAGAAAGCCCTGAAACTCCTCACCACGGGCAAAGAATGAAGCCTTTGTCCTCCTCCTCCTCCTCCTCCTCCTATCCCTCCTTCTTTCCATCCCCCTTTCTCCCCCCCCCTCCAACAACGCCACTCTATCTATCACTGATCTTGCCCACAAGGAACTAAGGACAGAGCTCAGAGCCTGTTTTGTACATGTGCACACAGGCGTGTACGTACACATACATGTATGCGTGCACACATCTATACACACATATACATACTACACACACACATGCACACGCATGCACACGCACATGCACATGCACATGCACACTCATCCAGTCTGAAGAAAGCTGTTCTGCCTGCCGCTAGAGGAGGACATGGTGGAAATCACTGGACTGTCTGCAACAATGGCTGCCTGTGTCTGTCACTGTGTCTGGGCTGATCGACTGGATAACTGACTGGCTGGCTGGTTTACTGACTGGTTGGACTGACTGACTAGTTGAGTGGCTAACTGACTGGTTTACTGACTTACTGGCCACCAAACATGCTGACCGATTGGCTAGAGAACTGACTAAATGGCTGACTGGCTGCCTAACCTGCTGAATGACTGACTGACTGCCTGGCTGCATAACTAGCTGACTGACCGGTTGGATAAATGGCTAACTAGCTGTCTTCCGGTTAGCAGGTTTACTGACTGACTGGCTAAATGGTTGACCAACTGACACGCTGATTGACTTGTAGAGTGGCTGGCCGACAAAGAGATTGAACATTGAAGATTTGACTCATTGACCTAAAATTGAACTGACTAACTGACTACCTAACTGACTACCTAACTGACTACCTAACTGACTAGCTAACTGACTAACTGATTGACTACCTAACTGACTAGCTAACTGACTAACTGACTGGCTAACTGGCTCATTTGCTGAGTAATTGGCTAGTTGATTGTTTGACTGTCTGACTCACTGACTTGTTCACTGACCGTCTGACCCGTTGACCAGGCCGTCCTGATTCAGATCCCTTCCTTCTGTTTGGACTGCAGAGCATGAAATTGTGGTGTTTCTTTGATTAGGAGGGCTGACCTCGGGCCAGCCGCTAGCATCCCCAGTCCCCATGTCCTCTATTATAATCTGGAGGGAAAACTGATCTTGGATAACCTGTTTACTGTTGAATTTCTCTGTAAAAACTTTGACTTTGGTTAAACTTCACCACCACTCAGACGTCAGCTTTACTCCAGGCTCTACTAACAGTACACCTTTTTTTACAACCTTAAAATTCACATCAAACTGATTTTTTGCCGTCACATATTTTCAGTTGTTTTTCCTCAGACAATAAATATCAGGGGGAAATGTAAATCAATAAGTAAGCTAGATTCAGAACAAATTGGTCCTTTAATCTTTTTTTTCTCAAAGCAGGTTTCTGTCAGACATATCACTTTCTCTGTATATGTTGATTATTCTGTTGGGGGGGGGGGGGTCAGTGATTGTAGTTGCTCTAGTCTTTCTGGTTGTTATTTGACATTAGACTTAACCAATCCTTTCATTTTAGTGGAAGGTTTTCCCACCTGCACTGTGGTTCTAGCAACAAGGTCTATCTCATCTGTCCAGAATCAAGGAGATAATAAAGGATTTGAAATGGTTGATGTGTATCTTGGTATCTTGGTGTTCTGGACTGGATGTAATGCCTATAAAGGTTACGACATTGTGCGGTCTGATGTGATTCTGTTTAACTTAATGGAACACATTGTCAACCAATCTGTTTTCTGGGTGTTGGTGCGGAAAGACCAAGACGTTTTGGCAGAAATTGGAAAGGTATTTAAGATCTGTTGTCTCTTTGTGACCCTGATGAAGGCTTTCCGCCGTTGGTTTTCCTGGACCAATGAAGACATTTCTTTAGAACATCCATCTGCTTCGTGTCTCCCTCATGGTACTATAAAACACTTTGAATTAAAGTGGCCACTGAATGGCATATAAATGACTTGGGTGTCAGAGAAGGCGAGTACGTTAAACCGTTAAAATCTAAAAAATCTCAAAACGAAAAGCTCTCCATCCACACTAAACCACCAGAAACTCATACTGTCTTCCAGGGCATGCGCAGACCACTTGGGCTGGCCACTGACGCCATTTCCGCCGAGCACCGGATTTCTGCCACCGCCATTTTCCAAAGGTTGTTCACAGTGCCACCGTGAAGAACACTTGCCATTTTGGATGTTTACAGCCTGGATCACATGACGTTTCTAAAGGTCTCCGTTTGCGTCGTAATGCAAGGTTGCCGTTTTCAAATTCATCCACTTGGGAGAGCGTTTTCAGAAAGCTCCACCTCCAAGCTTCACAGGTTGAATCCCCCATGGCCACAAATGGTCTTGAGTGAGACTCTGAAACCCTTCAGCTTCAACAGCTCCTGTGGTGGGGGGGGCAAACAAAAGAGTGAATTTCAATGTCACAAAGAAAACATCAGAAATGTGATAAAACCATTTCAGACAGTAAATGATCCTGTAGCTGAGACAGTGACTAGTAGCAGCTAGCAGTAAAGGTGCAGGGTTGAAGGACATGTGGTTGTGGTTTATGTTTGCCTCATAATGAACTCTGTTGGGGGGCGGAAGGAAGGAAGGAACAGGGAAGAGGGGAGTCGGGGAAGTAAGAAACTCAGAGTAACTGGAGTTCAAAACCCCCCCTGGTCTTTAAACACATCAGCAAGGATTTAGCCAGAGTAGCTCTTGGTCTCCTCTCCAACTCTCACCGGGCTTAATTATATTTCGTCTCAGTCCTGCTCTGTCTTGGTCTTGTTCTGGTAAAAAAAAACGTATTTCTGGTAATTCTGCTGCTTTCGCCTGAAAATAATGTGAATAATTTGAAGGAGTGTGGCAGCCACTGGATCTCCTAATTGCTCTGTCTGGTTGCCGTAGTTCATCCAGCTGAGAGACGCTCCTGAGTATCGATGCTGTAATTGTGATTGGTTTGCTCACTATTCTGCAGACCTGCTGCACTTAGGTGGAAGATGGGTCGGGTACAACTCACATAACTCATAATACAACAAGTGTGTCAGAAAGTTTAGACAATTACAGGAAAGTATTTGAATGCCACTTTGGTGTACTTCTCTGTGACTGACAAATCCTGATGTACTGCAAGCAGGTTAAAACAAATACATGAAAATATAAATGTCCCAAGTCTTCTACAAGTATTATACGTTGTGGATGGCTCTGCACACTGAAAAGCATTATGGGTAAACTAATGAAGCCTGATAGCGAATGTTGTTCACTCCAAGGTGTTTTGTTGCCCCTCAGCAGATACTGATCATTAACCATGAAATGGGTGTGAAACCTTTCAGTGTGAAGCTCAGTTTTGATACACACTCAACTTCCTTTAGTCTTGCCTTGGGGTGCGGCCACCCTGAGCATATTTGGAGGCTTTTATTTGAACTTTGAAGCGTTTACTCATATTCAGCTATTTGGTCTTGTGTTCTTGAGTGGTTTCTGTGGTTGTAGAAACAAAAAACAACTTACAGGAACTGATTTCTTGGGTTTCTGGTGGTGTGAACACTCAGAGCGTCTACTGTCTACTGATCTCTTTTACAACATAGGAAGCCTTTTCTCTGTTATTCCATTGTGATGTCACAATACTTTATTATTTCACCTCATTAACAAATGCTCTCTTACGCTGGAGTTTGAAAATCGGTTTCCTCTCTTCTGTCATTTCTCTCTCTGTATCTGTATCTCTTCCTCAATCCCTCATTGTCTCAATCCTTTCTTCTCGTTTCTTTTTTTCCTTCACTCTCTCCTTCATTCACCCTCTGATCCTTTTTCCAAGTCATTATGCTTTAACATCCCTGGCTGGTCTTTTCGCTAACTGAACGTTACAGCCACCGGTGTACAATTACAATGTGCTGAAGCTCCCGACTCCAACAGTGAGCGGTAGTTAACATGTCCCTTCCCCCTGCAGGCATCACTCCTTATTGAGGAGATGGGCTGAGTGTTAAATTTGATTAAGCCAGATTAGGAAGGAGTGGAAATGAACTGCAGGCAAATTAGATCAAGGGACAAGATTCGGCGGTGGCTTCTCAGCACCCTTCAAGAGAGGGATGAGGATGATTCATTTGAAGTTAGATGACTTGAAGTTAGAAGGCATTTTACTACAAGACGCAGTCATGTAAACATCTGTGGAGGGTCCACCACCATGCAGGACTCCTCGGTCAGGTTTTGTTTACTGCCTTGCTCAGTGGCGCTTGGCACTGACCAGCAGCCTTCAGCCTCCCGACCCTCAAAGCCTTCCTGATGCCGCGAATGTTTACTCATCAGGAGGGTGGCGTCAAATATCAAGCTGGATAAGAAATTAGGAGATTATCTTATTTACCTTTTTACTTAATTTACTAGAAACCCATCTCTTAATAGGAAGAGTTTATTCCCGTGTGCAGTCCAACTGACTCCATCCAACAGTACTAATGAAAGATCTAATGAAGGATCTTCTGTCAAGAAGGTTACTGAGGGACTCCTTACCCTCCTTACCCTCTTTAACATCTTTACCCTCTTTAACATCTTTACCCTCCTTACCCTCTTTAACATCTTTACCATCTTTAACATCTTTACCCTCTTTACCCTCTTTAACATCTTTACCCTCCTTACCCTCTAACATCTTTACCGTCTTTAACGTCTTTACCCTCTTTACCCTCCTTACCCTCTTTACCCTCTTTAACATCTTTACCCTCTTTACCCTCCTTACCCTCTTTAACATCTTTACCCTCTTTACCCTCCTTACCCTCTTTAACATCTTTACCCTCCTTACCCTCTTTAACATCTTTACCCTCTTTACCTTCCTTACCCTCTTTAACATCTTTACCCTCCTTACCCTCTTTAACATCTTTACCCTCTTTACCATCTTTAACGTCTTTACCCTCCTTACCTTCTTTACCCTCTTTAACATATTTACCCTCTTTACCCTCCTTACCCTCCTTACCCTCTTTAACATCTTTACCCTCTTTACCCTCCTTACCCTCTAACATCTTTACCCTCCTTACCCTCTTTAACATCTTTACCCTCTTTACCTTCCTTACCCTCTTTAACATCTTTACCCTCCTTACCCTCTTTAACATCTTTACCCTCTTTACCATCTTTAACGTCTTTACCCTCTTTACCCTCCTTACCCTCTTTACCCTCTTTAACATCTTTACCCTCTTTACCTTCCTTACCCTCTTTACCCTCCTTACCCTCTTTAACGTCTTTACCCTCTTTAACCTCTTTACCCTCTTTACCCTCCTTACCCTCTTTACCGTCTTTACCCTCTTTACCATCTTTACCCTCTTTACCATCTTTAACGTCTTTACCCTCTTTAACTTCTTTACCCTCTTTACCATCTTTAACGTCTTTACCCTCTTTACCCTCTTTAGCATCTTTACCCTCTTTAACATCTTTAACGTATTTACCCTCTTTACCCTCCTTACCCTCTTTAACATATTTACCCTCTTTACCCTCCTTACCCTCTTTAACATCTTTACCCTCTTTACCTTCCTTACCATCTTTACCCTCCTTACCCTCTTTAACATCTTTACCCTCTTTACCATCTTTAACGTATTTACCCTCTTTACCCTCCTTACCCTCTTAAACATCTTTACCCTCTTTACCTTCCTTTCCCTCTTTACCCTCCTTACCCTCTTTAACGTCTTTACCCTCTTTACCCTCCTTACCCTCTTTAACATCTTTACCCTCCTTACCCTTTTTAACGTCTTTACCCTCTTTACCATCTTTAACGTATTTACCCTCTTTACCCTCCTTACCCTCTTTAACATCTTTACCCTCTTTAATTATTAGTATTCCGGTTTCCTGTTTGCCGTTCTCGCCGCCCGGTGTTTTGCAAACAGCTCCGCTAAACTTCGCTCCATCTAAAACTTTAGATCACCGAATCCCACCAGACAACTACAGATTCGGTTTATTTTATTTGTTTTGTCTTTGTTTGTCTTTGTTTTGTTTTTTGCATCCGACCGTGTCAATTTTTCCACCAGCGTATTTTTCGATCTCAGCTGCCGGCTCCCCCATACAACCCGACCTAGTCTCCCAACCATACCAAGGGTAAGCATGGCTTCTTGTTCTCCGTGCCCCTCTTGTGTGCTCGTTTTAGAGAGGTTGTCTCTGTTAGAGAGACGTGTCTGTCAGTTAGAAGCGGATAAGCCGATTACCTTAGACGAGACGGGCACCCCAGACAGCCTAGATACGTGGCCATCTAGCCGGCTCACGAGCGCTAGCAGTAGCCCGAGCATTAGCGAAGATAGTGTAGCTCCATCGGCAGTGGGTGACGAGTTTGTCCCGGTCTCCGGACGTCGGAGAGCCCGCCGGTTCCAGCCGCCACTTGTGCGGCCCGATTCGCCACCGGTGCCACCGATGGCTAATCGTTTCACTGTTCTTGCTAGTCCCCGTGGTCGGCGCGTCTCCCCGGCTCCCCGGACCCGCCGACTGTCTCGCACCCTAGTTATCGGCGATTCCATCACCCGTAATGTTAGGCTTGAGACGCCGGCCAAGGTTTTCTGTTTACCTGGGGCCAGAGCTACCGACATTGAGGCTAACTTAAGGGTGCTGGCGAACAATAGGTTCAGACACAAGGGTAAGAAAGAGGCAAACGGTCCACCCAGTGAGTATAGCAACATCATAGTACACGTCGGCGCCAATGACATCAGGATGAGGCAATCGGAGGTCACCAAGCTCAACATAGCCAGGACATGTGACCTCGCTAGGAAGATGTGTCGGCATCGATTAATTGTCTCTGGCCCCTTACCTTTCGCGAGGGGCAATGATGAGAGTTATAGCAGATTAGTCTCCCTCAACCTCTGGCTGGCGAAGTACTGTGAAGAAAAGGGATTAGTCTTCTTAGATAACTGGCCCTCCTTCTGGGGCAAACCCGGCTTGCTGAAAGCTGACGGCCTCCACCCTAATGGGGTAGGCGCTGCTTTATTATCTAGCAACATAGATAGATGTTTAAGGGAAAGCTGACATCTGTCCGTAGAGCTCGCCGGGATGCAGGTGATTAGAGAACCTGCTAGGCCTAGAAAGGGTGTGGAGTCTGCCAGGTTAGAGTTTACAGCAGAACAGACTGAGACTGTGCCCCCCGCTCGCCATTTTTCCCCCATATCTACCGAGTTTTACCAGTCTGCTTTTACTTTATCCTCTGACAGCGGCACCTCTCGATTTGAAAATTACAGTACAGTCCTTCCAATTAAGACTGTATCTTTCTCCCACCGCGCCCGTCAGATTTCCTACCGACCCACAGTAAATTACAGCAACTTAATTGAAATTCGACCCACGCATACTGCCATTAACATTGATAAAAACTCTAGCAGTATTGAACGCCTCACTGTGGGCTTCATCAATATAAGATCATTGTCAACAAAAGCTCTGCTGATCAATGATTTGATTATTGAACATAATCTAGACATGATGGGTCTCTGTGAAACCTGGCTAAAGCCAAATGAGTTTCTGCCTCTAATTGAAGCTTCTCCCCCAAACTTTTTTAGTTCTCAGGTTGCCCGGGAGACGAAAAAAGGAGGGGGTGTTGCCCTGATATTTAACCCTATCCTTAGTCTTACTCCCAACACGAACAACAAATTTACATCCTTCGAAGTCCTGATTCTGCGCCCTACAGCTACGAATCTCCCGTCATTCTACTTAGCAGTACTTTACCGCCCACCTGGGCCCTATTCGCTCTTCTTAGAAGAGTTCTCCAATTTCATTTCGGACTTAGTGACCCGAGCTGATAATATTCTCATTATCGGTGATTTTAATATTCACCTGAATAATTCCACCGATCCTCTCAGTAAGGCCTTCCTAGATCTTATTGATACTTGCGGCCTCACTCAAATTGTTAATGAACCAACCCACCATGGCGGCAACACCCTTGACCTGGTTCTGACCCGTGGCATTCCTGTTTCTGCTTTAGTGGTCTCCTCTTATGTGCCCGCCCTATCTGATCACTATCTCATTAAATTTGAAATCAAATTGATCTTCCCACGCCAAAAATGTGAAGATACTTATATTAGCCGTCGTATTAATGCCACTACGGCCTCGTTACTATCTGAAAAACTGCCCAGCTTTCTCGCACCACTCTCCGGTCATGTTGGCTCACTCGACAATTTTGCCAACGAACTAAACGCTAGCCTTACCAATGCGCTTGACTCAATCGCCCCGTTAGTCACTAGAAAACACCACGCTAGGAAGTTTGCACCGTGGTTTACCCACGACACTCGTGCACTTAAACAAGCCTGTAGAAAACTAGAACGTAAATGGCGATTGACCAAACTCGAAGTCTTCCGGCTTGCCTGGAATGATAGCTTGCTAAATTATAAATGTGCACTCTCGTCAGCCAAAACTGCACACTTCTCTAGGTTAATCAGTGCAAATAAAAACAACCCAAAGTTTCTATTCGACACTGTTGCTAAGCTAACACGGAATCCCTCCCCCTCTGATAGCTTTCTGTTTTCTCCGAATGATTTCATGTCCTTTTTTAGTCAGAAAATCACGCTGATCAGAGATGAGATCACCAGTACACTCTCTACTGGCGGTGCCGTCTCACCCCTGAAAAGTCCACTTGGTGTTCCCCGGGCTGAATGTCTTTTCTCACAGTTTGATTTAGTTTCCTTAGACTCTCTCACCAAGCTAACTCTGTCTTCAAAACCCACGACCTGCATGCTTGACCCTTTACCTGCTAAACTGCTTAAAGAAGTATTCCCTATCTTAGGACCCTCCATTCTCTATATGATCAATCAGTCGCTCTCCACTGGCACGGTGCCCTCCGCCTTTAAAACGGCCATGATCAAGCCACTACTGAAAAAACCGAACCTTGACCCCGAAGTACTTCAGAACTATAGACCAATCTCAAATCTGCCGTTCCTCTCCAAATTACTTGAACGAACAGTAGCCAGTCAACTTACAGATTTTTTGTCAAAAAATAACCTGCTTGATCCCTTCCAATCTGGCTTTAGATCCCTTCACTCGACCGAAACTGCACTCACGAGAGTGGTAAATGATCTTTTGTTAGCTATTGACTCCAATTCAACCTCAGCACTATTGCTACTTGACCTGAGTGCAGCCTTCGACACAATTGATCATGCGATACTCTTGAACCGTCTTGAACATTATATTGGTATCCGGGGATCAGCCCTTTCTTGGTTTAGGTCTTACCTACTTGATAGATCACACCACGTCTTCTACAACAACATGACCTCAGAGTGTTGCAATATGGACTTTGGTGTCCCACAAGGCTCTGTCCTAGGACCACTGCTATTCTCTATCTATATGCTACCACTTGGTGGCATCATTCGCAAATTTGGCATTAACTTCCATTGCTACGCCGATGACACCCAAATTTACATACCAGTCAAACCAACCGATGACACCCAATTCCAAAAACTAGAGGCCTGCCTATCAGAGGTCAAATATTGGATGTCCCTAAACTTCCTACTTCTTAATGGCAGCAAAACTGAGATGCTGATTGTGGGACCGGCTAGACATAGACACTTATTTGAGAATAGTACTCTTAACTTTGATAGTTGTGTAATCTCCCAGAGCCCATACGTTAAAAACCTTGGGGTAAAATTCGACCCTACCCTCTCATTCGAGTTGCACATTAAGGAGATCACTAAATCAGCGTTTTATCATCTTCGCAATATTGCCAAAATTCGACCTATGCTAACAGAGGCAGACGCAGAAATTTTAGTACATGCCTTTGTATCATCCAGAATCGATTATTGCAATGTCCTTTTCTCGGGCTTACCTACTGGGCGCACTAAAAAACTACAACTGGTCCAGAATGCTGCTGCCAGAATCCTGACCAAAACTAGGAAATTCGACTATATAACTCCCATCCTGTCCTCATTACACTGGCTACCAATTCAGGCCAGGTGTGACTTTAAGGTGCTTTTACTTACATATAAATCATTACATGGGATGGCACCGTCCTATTTATCCGATTTGATTAAACCTTATAAACCGCCACGCGCCCTCAGATCTCAGGACGCTGGCTACCTGTCTATCCCAGCAGTCAAAAAGAAAACTGCAGGTAACAGAGCCTTCTCTTACCGGGCTCCCTATCTATGGAACAGTCTGCCTGCCTCAATCAGAGAGGCAGGCTCTATCGAAGTCTTTAAGTCAAGGCTAAAAACCCATTTATTCTCTCTGTCATTTGACCAGCCTTGAGGGAGTGGCTCAGTCTCTTCTCAGAGTAAGGCTAGACCAGTTAGCTCATCCTAGATCAGGGTCCTGCCGATGGATACTAGCATCCTGCCTACATGTCCTATTCTCCTGGTCTACCTGCTCCTGTCCACTGACGCTGGTCATGTCTGTGTGAGTGAGAGTGTGTGTATGGGTGTGTGTGGGTGAGTCTCCTATCTGTTCCAGGCCGCAGCCCGGCAGAGTTGGCGTCTGGTTGGTCCCGCCTCCTAGGACGATGCTGACTGAGCGGACGTTGCGTTCTCCTATCTGGGCAGAGTTGGCGTCTGGTTGGTCCCGCCTCCTAGCACGATGCTGACTGAGCGGACGTTGCGTTCTCCTATGTGGGCAGTGTTGGCGCCTGCATGGTCCCCTAGTCCTATGATGACGCTGACTGAGTTGCCGTTGCTGTGATGCCGCCCCATCAGATCTGGATGTCCCACCAAAATAAACTTTCATATATTGTGTATACGCTGCTTGCCCAAACTCGGCATCTATTGCACGCCCAACCGTCCTGGTAGGGGGATCCCTCTCTGAGTAGCCCCTCCCAAGGTTTCTCCCAATTTTCCCAGTGAGGGTTTGTGGGAGTTTTTCCTTGTCCTCTGTGAGGGTCTAAGGCTGGGGGATGTCGTGTACTAACCATTTATTATTTTCACATGTTGGGCACTGTGAAGCCCTTAGAGACTGTAACGGTGATTAAGGGCTATACAAATAAATGTGATTTGATTTGATTTGATTTGATTTAACATCTTTACCCTCTTTACCTTCCTTACCCTCTTTACCCTCCTTACCCTCTTTAACGTCTTTACCCTCCTTACCCTCTTTACCCTCTTTACCCTCCTTACCCTCTTTAACATCTTTACCCTCCTCACCTCCTTTTTAAATCTACACCCTCTTCACCCTCCTTACCCTCCTCCTCACCTCCTCCTTACCCTCTGTTGCAGGTTTGTTTGTCTGTTATTTGACTCAGTCAGCCAAACTCAGAGGATGAGGGGAGGTCATGGAAGTAACTCCCTACCTGTCTGTCTGTCTGATGATTGACTGCTCGGTTGTCTGTCTTCCTAGCTGACCCTCAACTGTCTTCCAGATTCCCTGTCTGTCTGTCTGTCTGTCTGTCTGTCTTTTCTATAATACATCTATCTGTCTGCCCGTCTGGCTGTCTCTCTGATTGCCTTTTTTCATCTGTCTGCTTTTCAAATCAACTGTCTGACTTTGCCTCTTTCATACATCCCCTGTCTCTCTGCCTGTCTGCCTGTCTGCCTCTCTGCCCTGTCTGTTTGTCAGAAAAACATCATCATCATAGTCAAGTTTTTAAAGTTACAGATGAAGAACTCAATAATTCATGCTTTTACCATCATTAGAGTTGCATTAATGTGTGTTGGGACACAACATCCCGTTCTCAGACGTACTCCCTTCCTGGTTTGAATGTTTCTTCACTCGGCGGTGATAAAGGCAAGAAATTGATTATTGCTTTTAGAGGAAGTACATCTCACCCTGTTCCCTTGCCTGTATATGAGGTCCTGCTGTCCCCTACCAGGTCTATCCGTTTTCATTATGTCTCTGTCTGCAAAGAAAAATCTTGTTTTTTCATGTTACACAATTTTCTACCTTATTGAATATTTTCTCTTTCCTTCTTTTATTTATTTATTTATTTATTTATTATGTTTTTACCAGTCTGACAAGGACAACTTTCTCAGCCCCAGGCAAAAAGAAAATGACGCCTCCTGCTCATCTTATTAAACGTCTGGAGAACCAAGAAAAATAGGTTGACAAGGTTATATGTTCCTGGAAATTGTGTAGTACACAGTCTCTCACACACACACACACACACACACACTTTTAAAAAGGATGTGTCATTTTCGACACATCTTGGAGTTTCATATCTTTCATTTGGGGAAAGATTTACACCTTGTCTAACAAATGATTGTTGCTCTGAAAGTAAATCTCTTTCCGAGTTCCTATTAAAGTTGTGAGTCATTTCACATTTACAATAGTGACGTTTTTCAGGATAAGAGTCTGTGTTTTTGAAATACTATTGTGTGTTATGTTTAAGGTAATGAGTAATTTTCCTTATCGGACACGCAGCGTTTTGGAACGAAACCCTTCCTGTTACAGGAAGAGCGACACATCCAGTATTGACACTTTATTAATGTTAATATCTCAAACTGACACTCCTTCCTCGGTCCATCAGGGAGGCGTTCCTGCTGCCACCCCCCCCGCTGGATTCACAATTGTTTTCTGCATGAGTGTATTAATAATGTCCTGATAAATAACTGTCACGCTGGTTAGTGTCTTGATCCTGTCACTCTTTCATGGTTAGTGTTTTTCTGACAGTCCTGTAAGGAATCATGGTAATGGAAATCTCTGCCTCCTCCTCTCTCCCCTGTGGAGTTTTTATCATACAGGAAAATCTGCCAACATGACAGTTGGAGGCAAATGAGCTTTGATCAGAGAGGCAACAACACAGCACTTTGTTCTGACTCATCTCCCTCCGTGCATCAGAGTCGGGTTACAATGGATCGAGCTTTGGTTTGGTTGAACGACAGGAGAATGATCACCTTACACTCAGAATCCCTTGTTGTCGATAGTGGCTGCCAATGCGGCGTGTTTACTTTCATTAAATATGACTAGATCTCACCTCTGTATCAGTATAGACAGTTAAGGTCTGTACTGAATCATAATGAACTGCAAATATCATATAAATATGTGACGGAAGTGCTCCTATTTGGTGGTCTAGACATGAAACCACTATATCAAGGCACCACTACAGAAACTTTCATTATAAATTGTGTTGTAGTCAATTTCCCCTGAGTAGAAATAGTAAAAAATAACTAGAAATAAGCTGTGGAAGTGTTTTGGACTTGTTTTCCTCTCTTTCTCCCTGCTGACTGGATGTGAATGGGTTTTGGGTTGGACCGGGGTGGGGCGCAGACATGGAGAGTGTATGAGGGGTGATTAATGCCACAGAAGAAGAAGACGAAGAAGGAGGAGGAGGAGAACCAGGAGAGACTATTTTGATTGGATAGCAGGACACGCCCTCAGACGACTTTTCTTTCGCTGTGATGTTCCTTCACTTCCCCCTTTGTCATTATCACCATTTTCTATTTACACACTATTTACAGGGGTCATGGTTAGCCTGTGTCATAGTTAAGTTAATGTAGCTTACATATGTCAATCAGTTGTAAATAACATAACTTTGTTTTTACGTCACACGCTAAATAAACTTGCTGTCACACAGTTCCCTTCATCTCCAGGAGGATGACAACTTCTCATCCTCCTGCTTCTCTGTGGCAGTAATCACCCCTCCTGTTGGTAAACCGAGTCAAGCCAACCACAGACAGCAAGTATAATGCTTAGCCAATTCGTCCTTCAAAATAAAAGCACAAAAGTTCTTACTCTTGAACAAAGTATTGGGTTGTACAGAGCAACAAAAATCATGTCAAACTTCTCAAAGCAATTGTTGTATTACAACTGAAGTGAAACTATAGTTAACATAATACTGAATAATGATGCTGGTATTTCCTGCCTTATGGACTGGTAATCTTAAGGTGGAAAAATAATACAATAAAATAGATGCCTTGAATACAGACAACATTAGGATGTCATAGAAAAGTCTAATAACGGGTTTTTCGTTTTTTAGTCTGCTGACTGATTTTATTTAGAAAATCCTGACGACCGGAAGTCCAATGTTTTAATTCTGTGCTGGGTGTTTTGTTTGGAATGTCTGACCGGAAGTATTGCCTATTACTCTGTCGGGCTTGACACTGCCTTGCCTCCAAACGGCGAAACTTATTTATTGGAGGCATCTTCACCACCGCCACCGCCACCGGGGAGTCAGGCTCAGTAAACCGAACCCACCCAGGCAGGTTATCGGGGAAGGATAGCCGCTTCTCCGTGCGTCCGGACTCTCCAAACTTTTGGTGACTTTGCGCGGCGCGTCAGCGAGGCGCATTTTGGATTTTGGAGAGTCGCTTTGGAGACCTCAAACTTTGTGGAAGAAGAAAAACTCCCCCAAAAAAACTTCCCTCGGACTCGGAGAGGGAGAATGATCCTTCAAGGGGACCAGCTGCCTCTCCAGTGAAAGCATGTAAGTTTTGCACCATAAATCCATCAGCAAATCCCAAAATCTCATAATATTCCCATAATATTCCTATTGGGTCTCAGTGTGTCTTTAGGGACTTTATAGTAAGCTTGTAGTACTCTGTGGTATTTTTACATCCTATGGTATCACTATAATATCCCTATAGGGACTGAGAGTGTGTTAGTGGCGCCCAGTAGTTCATAGTGATCTACTTTATGGTCTCTATGGCTTTACTATAATAAACCTAGAATATAACTTGTTGAACACTGAGCATCTTACATGTCTACCGGACTACTGAAGGTCTTTATTGTGAAGGGTGGTGCGGCTGGAACATCCTCATGTTAATCTCATTTGTCGATCCCACCCCGCACTTAGTCAATTAACTTATTGATGAACTGAATCCATAACCGGGGTGGGGTCGCTTCACTCAGAGGAAACGTTTATTCGTTTTTCTCATAGTTTGTAATAGTTTGAACAACTTCTGTCCCACACAACAGAGCTGTCTCGGCCGCGCGCCCTCTAGCCGCTCCCCGGGACGCCAAGACGTTTTAATTGTGTAATAATAGTTGTTAGTTTATCATTGAGATGAAGAATCGCCGTTTCATGACATGATAGACATGTCATTTATAAGGAAAGTGGGGGAAACCACAGAAATAGGTTGTTATTTTTTTAATCCCGGGTTTTGAACTCTTCACTGGAAAAATGAAAAAAGCAGAAAAGATGTTTTCCATGATGCTGTTGGCTGCCTATATTACTGTTGCATATGTTTACAATCTGTCTCCAATATACTGAGGAGACCTAATATGTCTAAATGGAGAAAAACAACTACAGTAATCCTATAATACTTTAGAAGCATACTATACTGATGTTACAGCAAAACTACAAGTACCAATAGGAATATTATAGTGATACTATAGGAGATAAAAGTCTTTATTGGAATATTATAGGAGTACTAAAGTCTCTATAGGAGTATTACAGTGAAACCACACCACAGACACTATAAGCCCCTTGTAGGAGGATCATTGATATGTGTCATCCAGGTTCTGCTCCAAGCCTATCAAGCTCCAGATTGGTGAAAGAAAGTCTTGTTTCAGGTTTGTTCCGTCAGCGCCGTGTGTTACACAACCTCCCAGGGCTAAAGGCCCAGAAAACATGCTTTCTGTCCCAGAGGTTGAGGGTTGAAAGACGCTGCTGCTGCCAGGCACAGCTCCTCTGGATGTGGAACAACTGCTCCTGTGAAGGGACAGGGCGAGATGTGAGGTGACGTCAAATCACATCTTGTTGACAGGAAGATGGTGTGTGGGGGCGGGGTTTAATACCTTTTACCCAGGTGTGTCTGCTGACCCGCCGTGACATCACACCACCCCTGAGCTCCCTGCAGGCGGTGTACAGGTGGAGGTGGAGTTTATTTGCTCCTGTAAAGCGATAAAAAAACCAAAGAAACTGTGAGGCGAATAAGCTGCGAGGGGGTTGTAATAATATCCCACCTGCCAGAGAGAGAGAGAGAGAGAGAGAGAGAGAGAGCAGAAAACAATATCAAGATGACAAACTGAGAGACAGGAAAGAATGTGGTTTAATTAAGTCTAAAGGGGAAGACTTGATCTCTTCACCTGCAGCTCTAGTTGGCCACTGATGACATGACTGGGAGGAGGAGACGGAGGAATTCCCTTCATGAAGCGACGCAGGGAAATTTAAAGCTGCACTACACACCTGTGTTACCAAACCAAACCACAGCGTCCCGCCCGATTTACATCTTTTCCTCCTTGGTCTATTTGGGTTGGTGAACAGTTTACTGACGTCACGTTGCAGGAGTTACCTTTCACTGTTAATGGTGGTAAATTGTGGCTGGTTTAGTGAACTAGTCTACCACCCACTTTGGCAGATAACTAACTTGTTCTAATTTATAAATCTAGTTGGCTGGTGAAATCGTGAAAGTTGGCTGGGGGGTAAAAAGTTCCTTGTGTATGGAGGGGATGTGTTGGGGTGCGTTTCCTCACCACTACACCTCATCTCGCTAGAATCCTGTATATTTGTACTTCTAGACCAAACTAAAGTAACTCAAGTTAAATGGGACTAGATGGAGCAGAGCGATGTGTCGTTTGTCATTTGGTGGACTTCCGTTATCATGTGTCCATACATCTTTAGTATGTTTGGGCCCTTGCTCTCACCATTGAGCCACACAGGGAATTGAACCCCTAACCCCGGCAGTGTGAGCGCCATGATTTCCTCCCTGAGTTCTGCTCCAAAATGCTGAAGAGGCAACAAACATGCTGTTTCTTGATAATCATTCCCAATATAGATAATCCAATCAAATGAAAGGGTGGATTTCAAATGCAGCTGTATTGTGGAATAAAGAGGAATGATCATCAGAGCGAAATACTACAAATAGAAATCAACAGAACGTCTTTTTTTACATGTGAGGGATGTTAGAAACCAAATATCTGAGCCGGTTTTGGAGGATTATTCCAGATTTTTGTTGGAGCGTCTTGAGATGGCTAACCTCCCATGAGCAATCAAACTTATTTTGTCTGCGTGGGCGTTCAGATTGTCTTTAGATGGTGGATGCCTCGTTGACGCTCGGTGCCGTCGTCAGATCTTCTGGACTTCTGGGCCACAAAATGTCTGACTAGTGAGGCGGAGGGGTTGTTGCAGGCTGCCGTCCAGCCCTGCAGCCAAATGAATCGCTCTCTTTATCCGGTCGAGTCCAGAGCCTCGCTGACCTCGCTCCACTTGTCATTCACTGCCATTTGCAGGGGGGGTGAGGGGGGAGGTGGGAGGTGGGGGGGGGAGGACAAGGAAACAAGACACATGACAAAGGACCGAGTTTTCTTTAATGTCAGAAGCTGCATGAATTTTCAGCCCTGAGACGAAGCCAGATGAGGGTGGAGTTAGCCGAGCTCGCTCTCCGTTCTGGCTGGTTTCATGTTGATGCCAGTTGATGAGTTCTTGTTCTGCTCTTCAGACTCTGAGAGGTTGTGTCACTTCAGATGGAAGAAGGAAGTTCCTGATAATTAAAAGTTTAAGTCTTTCTCTCCATCTCTCTGTATGCTCTCTGGCTCTCCTCCTATTTTAGTTTCAAAGACCTCCAGCGTGAATTTAATCGTTTAATTCGTCGGTTCGGTCGGGCGAAGACGGAGCAAACGCACCGCCGCCATCCAAAGTTACTCAAACCCCCCGCTGAGCTCCTCGCCCTCCTGGAGACAAACACAGATTTCGTTCCTCTCCAGGGTCGGAAATGATCACCAGCCACCAGACTAACTGTTACATCTTCATACTGCTTTCTGCCCTGCCAGGTCGCCAACCACCATTCAGTCCTGGTCTATTCTCAAAACCTAGTTGGGTGATGAAAGAAGTGTCTTTTGAATGTGGGGGTTTTGCTGACCAGGGGACTGTTTTCCTTCCCTGGGCCTTTCAACAGTATTTTTTATAATTTATTGAAAATAGTCAAGATGTTGATCTCGTATCATTGGGGAACATCCGATATTGTCAAAGTGTCCATGAGCAAGACACTGAACCTCTACCTGCTCACTGGTTGTAAGTTAACCAAACGATCCACTAACCCTAACCCAGTTGTAACGTCTGAGGTCCAGCTAACTGACCAGCGTTGGTACCGGTCAGTCTTTATAGTCCAGGAACTCTCCAGGAACTCTCCAGGAACTTGGTACTATTGGTACTTATTTCCAGGAACTTCAACCTTTCCCACCGGGGGGGAACTAGCCCCAAAAAGGTCCCTCTTGGATAGTTCCTGGACTCAAAAAAAAGGTCTTGCTAGCGAGGTAGTACTTTTTGGGGGACCAGGAACCATTGGGGCGGAGTTGCAGTACTGAACAACGCTGATTGGTCAATACAAGCGACGCTTTTCCAATACCGGAAGCAAACTTGTTTCGTATCTCATCGAACACATCTTTCAGATATTTATTGTCGCGTCGCATACTCCTTACTTGCATAATCTCGGTACTTCGGTGCGGTGGGAAAGCAACCTGGAACTCTTGGGGAACTAAAAAGGTTCCTGCTGAGAAGGTTCCTGCCCAAAGGGTTCAGGTTCCTGCGGTGGAAAAACAACGTAAACAGTAACTGGTAAACAACCTTTAACGTTACACAGCTGTCAGTTCTATGCTTTTACAGTCTGTTCATAGCAGTGACCTTGACCACTGTGACCTCCGACCCTTCACCTCCTCACTTCCTATTGGTGGTTTGTAGCGTTGCTCGAGGAACTGGAGCGTGTTCTGCTGCTGCTCTCATTGTAAGTCAACGAAATGTAGATGTAGTTGTAATAATCGAGCTGAAACTGAAACAGGGTGTCGGTGAAGTTCCTCAATACTGAAAGCAGATACCATGAACCACATAGAGGGATGTTAGCTCCCAGACTAACAGTACCAGTCTGTATTGGTTCATAGCAGTAACTGACCAATAGTGTGGTTTCCACAGCAGGGCCAATCAGGTCCAGTCGGGGCTTCCGTTTAGCCTGGTTTCCCCTGCAGTGCTGAGTTGGGACAGTATTGATTAAGGTCTTTACTTACTGGTTAGCCTGGTTTTAACTGCAAGGCCAAATAGGGCCACTGAGGTCTTACTGTTAGCCTGGTTTTCCTATTTCAGGACTGAGCAGGGCCAGTCAGGGATTACCCGTTAGCATGGTTTCCACTGCAGGGCCAAGTAGGTCCAGTCCAGACTTACTCATGACCCTGGTATCCACTACAGGGCTGAATAGGGCCACTCAGGGCTTACTGGTTACTCTGTTTTCCCACTATTACAGGGCCAAAAAGGGCCACTCAGGGTTTATGCTTTATCCCGGTTTTCACTGCAGGGATCAAGCCAAACCAGACCATCCTGGGCTAACTCTTACCGCCCTAATCTCGCACCAACATTCATATGAAAACACGTTTTGGTTTGTCAGACGGCCTACGGTGTCAAATGAACACATTGAGGTTTTGGCCCCATGTGGCTCCCAAATATTTTCTTGTGTTTTTGGCCGCGGCCCCGAGCCCCGGTTGGGCCTGCCGTGGAAACGAGGTGATTTTTTCGGGGATTTTGAATCGCAAACAAAAGCAGCTGCATTGCGTAATAGCAAAGACGTGTTGACATAAGATCCACAATGATGCACATGTGAATCAAAACCACGTCACCAAGTACAACACAAATACAGGAATTGGTCCTGGTGGTGTTGAGGCCGATGTGGGTTTCTGAATATCGGCTACCAGTCTGTCTGTATCTGTTCTGTATCTGATCGACCCCAAACCCACGCATCAGTCTAACCCTTACACCTACAACTTATCAACAATCCACCAAAGCAGCGTGCCCGGTGTCTAAAAGAAACCTCCCTCCTCTTCAGATGATTATTTCTCTTCCTGAAAGCGTTTGATCTTCCGGCAGCGACGCCTCACGCCACGGCTTCCTCTACCGTGTTTCAGTCTCCAGCGGCTTGACTTCAGCTCTGTTAAGACAATAAGAGCCCAACTCAGGTGTCAGTCTTTTAATAACCTGCGTGTGTGTGTGTGTGTGTGTTTGTGGAATAGCGTGCTGTACTCAGGTGTCAGTCTTTTGATACCCTTTTGAAAACGTTTGCGTGTGTGTGTGTGTGTGTGTGTGTGTGATGGATGGATGGGTAGAATCTAATAGAGATCAAGGCTTAATAAAATATGAGGAGGGATCAGCACCTCGTGGAGGACAATACAGTGACCCTCCTCCTCCTCCTCCTCTTCCTCCTCCTCCTCTCCTTCCCTTTTCTCCATCATGGTCTGTTCTACTAAACTAATAATAGGTGTGATCAATATTAATAACACTGATCAACCTCTACCATCATGAAGCTTTTCCATCAACGCCCGGTGTCAGGTAGGTCTTTCCTCTGGAGACAGGAAGTGATGCGTGTTACGTCTCAACAGAAGAAGAACTGGGTAGTAATGGTGCGTTCCATGTTACACAGAACTCTGAAAAAAACGGAAAAACGACCTCCGACACGGAAAAGTGCAATAGAAGTTTTCAGCTTCAGTAGGAAGAGACAGAAAAGAGTCTGATGGATCAACCGGTTTCATCTCCCATCGTTATTCCTGATCAACCAATCAGCTACAGTTTGTTTTGACGTTAAGAGTTAATATGACTCTTTGTTATTCTGATGATGGTTGTAGAGACAGAAACAGAAGAGAGAGCAGCGGATCACATGACGCCGCGAGGATCGAAGGTCGGCGCGCCCATTACCGCGCGTTACCATCACCTTGTCTGTCGGAGCGATTTGATTGGCTCTCTGGGGGCAGGATCCTCTGGGTGGTAGCGGGTTTGTGTTACGATTATTCTGAGGACCTTTCATTCCCGAACCTCAACCCTGAACCCTGAAGTTTTAGAATTTGTGTGACATTTTTGGTTTGCAGCCAGACGCATTTCCACCGTTGTTTTTTTTACCATTTGCTTTTTCCTCTTTCCCCCATTTTTCTATTTGACGCCTACACACACACACACACACACACACACACACACACACACACACACACACAATTTCCCTTTTTGCACCTTACTTCTCTTATTACTTAGTAAGGTATGTTAGGCCTGACTCAGGGGGGCTCACGGTCCTCACAGGGGGGGAACATGGCTGTTCACTGATGAGCCTCAAACCGGTGACCTGTCGGCGTGAGGAAACATCTCAAGTGTCAAATATATGAGCTTACGAGTTTTCCATCTGACGAGACCAGAACCACAGCGGCTGGTTCACCTCAAAACTCACCTGCTATTCCAGCCAACCAGGTCTTGGTCCAGGACTCCAAGTGAGGGTTGGCTAGCTGTAGAGGTGTGGTCCTGCTGGTCTGCTGGTGGTTTGTGGTCCTGCTGGTCTGCTGGTCGGCTGGTGGTTTGTGGTCCTGCTGGTCTGCTGGTCTGCTAGTGGTTTGTGGTCCTGCTGGTCTGCTGGTCTGCTGGTGGTTTGTTGTCCTGCTGGTCTGCTGGTCTGCTGGTGGTTTGTGGTCCTGCTGGTCTGCTGGTGGTTTGTTGTCCTGCTGGTCTGCTGTTGGTTTGTTGTCCTGCTGGTCTGCTGGTCTGCTGGTCTGCTGGTGGTTTGATGTCCTGCTGGTCTGCTGGTCTGCTGGTGGTTTGTTGTCCTGCTGGTCTGCTGGTCTGCTGGTGGTTTGTGGTCCTGCTGGTCTGCTGGTGGTTTGTGGTCCTGCTGGTCTGCTGGTGGTTTGATGTCCTGCTGGTCTGCTGGTCTGCTGGTCTGCTGGTGGTTTGTGGTCCTGCTGGTCTGCTGGTCTGCTGGTCTGCTTACCAGTCATTGTTTCAGTTGGTCCATTTATATGAGCGGATTTGAAAGTTTTGGTGGCAAATGACATCAGTGTTTAGTGGTTCAGTTAAGGCCCCTGTGTCGACCAGCACCCCTACCAGCTGTGACCTCTGACTTCTGACCTCTGACCTCTGACCCCCCTGTGGAGGAGGCAAGACTCTTCTTATAGGCATCAGTACAGTTTCTCCTGCATCTCAACATGTAGTGAAAGAGCCTGTAAAGAGTCCTGCGTTTCAGGTGGACCTGATGGAAGACATGGAGATCCTCACCCCCCTCCCCCCGCCTCCCCCCCTCACCCCCTCACCCCGCCTCCCCCCCTCCCCCCCCCTGGAGTCCTGCTGGAGTTTTTCTCTGGTCGTTTAGTAAAGAGCCGTTCATCCCTTTTCCATCTCCCATCTTTTAACTTCATTTATCAAAACGTTCCCCCCTTTCAACAAGGAACATGTAGTAGGAAACACATGCATCGGTTCACATGCGCACACACACACACACACACACTCACACACACACTCACACACACACAAAGATTAATAGTTCATTTGAAATCCTCGTCTGCTGGAAATTATTATGTCTCACATGGGAGAGAGAGCTGGCATCCTCCTCTCCCTCTTTCTTCCTCTTCTTCGTCCGTCTCTTCCTCTCTGTGAATGAAGATTGAAGTGTGTGTGTGTGTGTGTGTGTGTGTGTGTGTGTGTGTGTGTGGTTGGGCTACATTCAGCTCTGTGTGATCTCTTCAGTCCTGTTGTTGTTCTTCTGTTCTTCTTCCGTCCTGATTTCTCTTGTTTTCATTTCATTTTCATTTCAGTTTGTTGACATTTGCTTTACTTGATGAAGACACTTTGTCAGCTCTGATCTAAACTGAAACAACAGCGGTTATCCACCAGCCTCTTTCACTGGTTTGGTTGGTGACTGGTGGCCGGCGGTCCGAGCCAGGCAACGGGGCAGAGAGTGACGTGAACATGAAACATGGCTGCTCTGAAAGGAGCTCGTAAGTCGAAGTTATTAATATTATTATTATTTATTAAAACTGTGTAGTCACATGTCTGTCGGGAGTCTCTCTTCGCAGCGCTGGCTTCCTTCTCTGGTGCAGGTCTAACAGTAACAGACTGTCAGCGAGGCGAGGCGTTCACTGTCCATTTT
>JAXDDX010000209.1:270000-287500 GCA_034670405.1 Hoplostethus atlanticus
GGAGACGAGGGAGGAGTACAACCACCTGGGAGAGAGAGAGAGAGAGAGAGAGAGAGAGAGAGAGAGAGAGAAACTCAGCACCATTATAACGTGTTGACAAGCCAGCAGCATGTCTTCCTCCCTCTGGGCCAATCAGGAACAAGTATCTCACCTTGTCGTGACCTGTGACGGCAGCGCCCCCTTGAGCCCGTCGGTCAGAACGAAGCGATGAGGTCATCCCCCCAGGATCAGCGATGTCAGAGATCACGTGATCGAACCGATGGATGGTTGGACAGAAACCGACCAATAGGAGGTTCCCGTCCGACCGGTCACGGCTTTTTATCCAGAAGTGGAATGAGAGAAAACACAGAATCATGTCCTGTGATCTCAGTGGTCAGTGTGTCGTAAAACTAAAATGAGTTAAAAGGTGAAGAACATTTGGTCAGTCTAGTTTGGCTCTGTTAGGATGGTAGAACCTTTGAAGGGGTTCCTCAGGGAACCTTCCTTGGATGGAATCTGATGAACCTCTAAAGGTTCCTCAAACCACTTTTACTTCAATAAACTGCATGTTCACATTTTCAATCAAGGGGTTTTTGAAGAACCACCATGCGTTGGAGGTTCCTGAACCCTCTATGAAGGGGTTCTCCAAGGAAACGTCTGAGGCTCCCCTATGATTGTGATGAAGAAACTGTTGTTCACAGCTGAACTTCATTGGTTCATTTGGGGTTCTTCTGAGATCCAAATGAAGCCATGAAGCACCTCACGGTTCCTCACCAGAGGGTTTATAAGGGCCTTCATCAAGAAACCTTCTGGGGTTCCCCTCGGTTGAAGTGTGAAGAACCGCTGAAGGTTCCTTAAAGCTCTTCAACCTCTCAGAGTGCAGCGATGTGAATCAGCTTCTCGTTCTGACATCCAGCGTTGTACCTGCCATCGACACAAACGGGAGCTTACGTACACGGATACAAACTGGGGGAGGAAGGAAGAGAGAGAACGAGGGGGGAGGGGGGGAGAGGGGAGAGGAATGAACGAGGGAGGAGAGAGGAATGCAGGCGAAAGAATGCGAGAGAAATGGTACAAAGGACAGAGAGGTGAAAAGAGAGAAGGGCAGGTTGATGGAAGCTGACTAATCTACAGGATTAGTGTCTGAGAGAGAGAGAGAGAGAGACAGAGAGGGAGAGAGAGAGAGAGAGAGAGACAGAGAGAGAGAGAGAGAGAGAGAGGGAGAGAGAGACAGAGAGACAGAGAGACAGAGAGAGAGAGAGACAGAGAGAGAGAGAGAGAGACAGAGAGACAGAGAGGGAGAGAGAGAGAGAGAGAGAGAGAGGGAGAGAGAGAGAGAGAGAAGGAGAGAGAGAGAGAGAGAGAGAGACAGAGAGGGAGAGAGAGAGAGAGAGAGACAGAGAGGGAGAGAGAGAGAGAGAGAGAGAGTATATTTAGTACCTTTATCTATCTGATCATATCAGTTATCAGTCAGGTATCTAAGCTGTTTGAGTCACGGGGAAATGCCAGAGACACTTTCTACCTTTTCTCTCCTCAGCTCTGATTTCTCTTCCTCATCTCGATCATCTGAGGGTCAGGGGACGTTTGGTCAGACCGCCCCTGAACCGTGATGCTGCTGAGACAGGAAGTGAAGCTCAAGGCCAGAATGCACCGCCGGCGAATGATGTGCGTCTGATATTGCACGCCGGTGGCATCTAGGCTCCGCCCACACACATCTACTACCATGTGTGTCCTTTCTGTCATCTTGACCCAGTCTGCCCATCCTCCTCTGACCTCTGACCTCCCATCGAGGGTTCAGCTGGTTCTGAGATGCTGAACCAACAACCACACCACGGTCAAAGTCTCTCAGATCAGCATCTTGACGTTCTGATGTTGATAAACAAGAAACTAAACCACTTCACCACGTCTGGAGGGTTTATATGTTGAGATGCAGCCACGTGATTGGCTGTTTGTTAAGGAGCAGGCGTACCTAATAAAGTGGCCGGTGAGTGTATACTACCAACCACTCCTCCGTTCTATAAAAACACTCCTCTACTTTCTTCATTGATCTTTAAAAATGCCGCGCTGCCAAAACCCTCGAACCCTCGAACCCTCGAACCGTCTCCCCCATCAGCTGGGGAACAAAAAGCCTTTTGTCTTCTGTTCCTGTTGAGGTCCGTTGAGTAGTTGAGTGGTAGTTTGGTCCGTTGAGTAGTTGAGCGGTAGTTTGGTCCGTTGAGTAGTTGAGAGGTAGTTTGGTCCGTTGAGTAGTTGAGCGGTAGTTTGGTCCGTTGAGTAGTTGAGCGGTAGTTTGGTCCGTTGAGTAGTTGAGCGGTAGTTTGGTCCGTTGAGTAGTTGAGAGGTAGTTTGGTCCGTTGAGTAGTTGAGTGGTAGTTTGGTCCGTTGAGTAGTTGAGAGGTAGTTTGGTCCGTTGAGTAGTTGAGTAGTAGTTTGGTCCGTTAAGTAGTTGAGCGGTAGTTTGGTCCGTTGAGTAGTTGAGTAGTAGTTTGGTCCGTTGAGTAGTTGAGCGGTAGTTTGGTCCGTTGAGTAGTTGAGCGGTAGTTTGGTCCGTTGAGTAGTTGAGCGGTAGTTTGGTCCGTTGAGTAGTTGAGCGGTAGTTTGGTCCGTTGAGTAGTTGAGTGGTAGTTTGGTCCGTTAAGTAGTTGAGCGGTAGTTTGGTCCGTTGAGTAGTTGAGCGGTAGTTTGGTCCGTTGAGTAGTTGAGCAGTAGTTTGGGTTGGAGAGTCTGAAACCAGTTAAACACTCACACCATGTTCCTCACTTCCACTGCTCTGTTTTGGAAAATGGTAGCTTCAAGCCAGGTAGCTTCATCACACACTTTACTAGTTCACCAGTAGAGTAGAGTAGAGTAGAGTAGAGTAGAGTAGAGTAGAGTAGAGTAGAGTAGAGTAGAGTAGAGTAGAGTAGAGCAGGAAACTCAGTAGAGACGTCATGTTGATGGACGCTGTCTAATAAAGCAGAAACGGATCCAAAGTCATATTTAAAATCCAAGTTTAATAACACCAATTTTCTGCAGTAATTGCAGCAAAACCGGTGAAGGAGGCAAATCCTGTAATTATAAAAGATGGAGAGAGAGAGAGAGAGAGAGAGAGAGAGAGAGAGAGAGAGAGAGAGAGACCAGTAATTAGCAACAGTGCCCACTCTACACACACACACACACACACACACACACACACAACCGGTGATTAGTGTCTGAGCTCACTGTCCTGTTTTTACACACCAGCTTCACCAGCTTTTAGGTGGAAACACACACACACACACACACACACACACACACACACACGTATTCCCCACAGTTAGATGTGATAAAAAGCAGCTCATCCTGTATCAGTAGTGATCCATCTGGTCTATAGACGATGTGAATATACATCATGTTCAGACTTACTGTCATTATATTATATTATATTATATTATATTATATTATATTATATTATAGTGTATTGTATTATATTATATTATATTATATTATATTATATTATATTACATTATATTGTATTATATTACATTATATTATATTATATTATATTATATTGTATTACATTATATTGTATTATATTATATTATATTATATTATATTATATTACATTATATTGTATTATATTATATTATATTATATTATATTATATTATATTATATTACATTATATTGTATTATATTATATATTATATTATATTATATTACATTATATTGTATTATATTATATTATATTATATTATATTATATTATATTACATTATATTGTATTATATTATATTATATTATATTATATTATATTATATTATATTATATTATATTATATTATATTATATTATATTATATTATATTATATTACATTATATTGTATTATATTATATTATATTATATTATATTATATTATATTGTATCCCATATGGTCCATGTTCTTTGCCCCAGTATGTTTCCTGCTCATCCTAACACTGACCTGCAAAGGCAAAAGTCAGTTACTGCTCAAAGTGTAAATCTGACAAAAATGTCTTTACAGTTTCATTCACCAGCTCAGTGCCACAGTGGCAGGTACACCCCATGGTAGACTCCCCCGGGATGCCCCAGGAGGATGCTGGGTAGAGGAAGCACCACCTAGTGTGTTTGGATGTTTCCCAGCATGCTTCGCTGTAGGAACCAACCAGGAAAAGCTTTTAAAATGGCTCCTTATGTAACTTCTCCCATCTGTAACACATAGAGGGATCCATGCGTGCACACATGTACTACACACACACACACACACACACCACACACACACACACACACACACACACACACACACACACACACACACACACACACACACACACACACTGCACCATGTGTTCCCTTCTCAACAGGACTTAATAGCCAACAGTGTCTGTTCTGCATTATCTCAGTTAGCTAGACCGGTGGGACTAATCTCCCTAGTCTGTTCATCACACACACACACACACACACACACACACACACACACGCACACACACACACACACAAATCTAACTCTCCTTTCCCATGCTTTCACCCCTGCTTGACATCTCCTCTCACCTCCTTTTTCCCTCTCTTCTCTCCTTTTTTCCTTCCCTGTTCCTCCTCCTCTCCTCTCCTCCCCCCATCCTCTTCTTCTTTCCTTTCCTCCTCCCTCTCCTCTCCTCTCCTCTCTGCATGTTAGTATTTAGGAGGTGAGGTGCAATAAAACAAACATACTTTATTTCACCTTTCCCAAACCTCCTCCTCCTGCTCTCTTTTGTCCCTCCTTTCCTTTCCTTACTCCTCTCTGCTCCCCTCCTTTCCTTTCCTTTCCTTTCCTTTCCTTTCCTCCCTCCTCACCTTTTCTTTCTTTTCCTCTCCTCCTCTCCTCCCTTAATATTTAGGCAGTGAGGTGCCGTAAAACAACCATATTATTCCTCTCCCTATTAGCGTTGCGTTCAGGTTCTTTCGACAGAGACACCTGAACGCCTCCTGTCTCTCTCTCTGGCTGTACGTCACCTAATCAGAGTGAATATAAAACTTTACTGCTTCCTCTTCAGTCAGTCGGGTTCAGCGATGAAGAGGATGCTCTGCTGCCCGACTGTTACACAGTAAAAAGGACAGATTAAAATAGAGAGAGACAGAAAGAGAGAGAGACAAGCAGAAAGAGATAGACAGGAAAAGAAACAGAGAGAAAAAAGAAAGAGTCCAAGATAAACAGAGAGAGACAGACAGGAAAACAGAGAAATCAGATAGACAGAAAGAGAGAGAGACAGGGAGGACAAAGGAAGACAAAGGGAGAGAGAGGGAGACAGACAGACAGAAAGTGGGAGAGAGAGAGTGAGACAGACTTAGACAGCGATAGAGAGACATAGAGACAGACAGGGAAGACAAAGGAAGAGAGGGAGACAGACAGACAGAAAGTGGGAGAGAGAGAGTGAGACAGACTTAGACAGCGATAGAGAGACATAGAGACAGACAGGGAGAGAGAGAGGACTGAAACAGCGACTTGTTGTCTCAATAAGCGTTAATGGAGAGAAGTCATTAATAAGGTGTTAATGGCGGATTGCTCCTGGCACCAACACACACATTTACATTTAGATGGGTTGAGCTCGTCGCCGCGATGCGTTCACCGTCAGGGAATTCATTTGAGACGTTCATATTTTACAGCCTTGACAATACTGGGTGATGTTTTTTGGACTCGCAGCACATTAATTGGATTGCAGCGAAATCCAAGCCAAGTCAAATTGAACTAAATTTAATTTATTTACAGAACGTTTCACAAAGTCCCGAATTATGTGGAGATTTTGCTGACAGAAGGAAAATTGCGGCTGGATGGATCATTTACTAACCTTTATTTATTCAGGGATAATTGACTGAGCATCATGTTCTTCTGGCTAGAGCAGGTAGCAGAGTGATGACGGTGTGGCCTGGTGTCTGCTATGGTGCTCATATGGTGGTGGTTGTAGTGTTGGTATAACATCAACACACACACACACACACACACACACACACACACACACACACACACAGAGAACAGTAAAAGATAAGCAGACTAGTAGCAGGTTAGTGGACCAGAAACAGGTAAGCAGACCTGTAGCAGGTTAGCGGAACTTTAGCAGGTTAACAGACCAGTAGCAGGTTAGCGGACCAGTAGCAGGTTGGCGGACCAGTAGCAGGTTAGCGGACCTGTAGCAGGTTAACAGACCAGTAGCAGGTTAGTGGACCAGCAACAGGTTAGTGGACTAGTAGCAGGTTAGTGGACCAGAAACAGGTTAGTGGACTAGTAGCAGGTTAGTGGACCAGTAGCAGGTTAGCAGACCTGTAGCAGGTTAACAGACCAGTAGCAGGTTAGCGGACCAGTAGCAGGTTGGCGGCCCAGTAGCAGGTTAGTGGACCAGAAACAGGCTAGCGGACCAGTAGCAGGTTAATGGACCAGAAACAGGTTAGCAGACCAGTAGCAGGTTAGCGGAACAGAAACAGGTTAGCGGACTAGTAGCAGGTTAGTGGACCAGAAACAGGTTAGCGGACTAGTAGCAGGTTAGTGGACCAGAAACAGGTTAGCGGATTAGTAGCAGGTTAATGGACCAGAAACAGGTTAGCAGACCAGTAGCAGGTTAGTGGACCAGCAACAGGTTAGTGGACTAGTAGCAGGTTAGTGGACCAGAAACAGGTTAGTGGACTAGTAGCAGGTTAATGGACCAGAAACAGGTTAGCAGACCAGTAGCAGGTTAGTGGACCAGCAACAGGTTAGTGGACTAGTAGCAGGTTAATGGACCAGAAACAGGTTAGCAGACCAGTAGCAGGTTAGCGGAACAGAAACAGGTTAGCGGACTAGTAGCAGGTTAACGGACCAGTAGCAGGTTAGTGAACCAGAAACAGGTTAGTGGACCAGTAGCAGGTTAGTGGACCAGAAACAGGTTAGCGGACCATTAGCAGGTTAGCGGAACTTTAGCAGGTTAACAGACCAGTAGCAGGTTAGCGGACCAGTAGCAGGTTGGCGGACCAGTAGCAGGTTAGCGGACCTGTAGCAGGTTAACAGACCAGTAGCAGGTTAGTGGACCAGCAACAGGTTAGTGGACTAGTAGCAGGTTAGTGGACCAGAAACAGGTTAGTGGACTAGTAGCAGGTTAGTGGACCAGTAGCAGGTTAGCAGACCTGTAGCAGGTTAACAGACCAGTAGCAGGTTAGCGGACCAGTAGCAGGTTGGCGGCCCAGTAGCAGGTTAGTGGACCTGAAACAGGCTAGCGGACCAGTAGCAGGTTAATGGACCAGAAACAGGTTAGCAGACCAGTAGCAGGTTAGCGGAACAGAAACAGGTTAGCGGACTAGTAGCAGGTTAGTGGACCAGAAACAGGTTAGCGGACTAGTAGCAGGTTAGTGGACCAGAAACAGGTTAGCGGACTAGTAGCAGGTTAGTGGACCAGAAACAGGTTAGCGGATTAGTAGCAGGTTAATGGACCAGAAACAGGTTAGCAGACCAGTAGCAGGTTAGTGGACCAGCAACAGGTTAGTGGACTAGTAGCAGGTTAGTGGACCAGAAACAGGTTAGTGGACTAGTAGCAGGTTAATGGACCAGAAACAGGTTAGCAGACCAGTAGCAGGTTAGCGGAACAGAAACAGGTTAGCGGACTAGTAGCAGGTTAACGGACCAGTAGCAGGTTAGTGAACCAGAAACAGGTTAGTGGACCAGTAGCAGGTTAGTGGACCAGAAACAGGTTAGCGGACCATTAGCAGATTAGTGGACCGGTAGCAGGTTAGCGGACCAGTAGCAGGTTAGCGGACCAGAAACAGGTTAGCGGACCAGTAGCAGGTTAGTGGACCAGTAGCAGGTTAGCGGACCAGCATCAGAGTAGCGGGCCGCACAAAAAAGCTACTTAATTATAGTAACTAAAGTAAAGATAATCAGTTACTTCCACCCTTGGTCATGGGGGATCAAACCTGGGATCTTTCAGTTGCAGGGCAGCAGTCCATTGTCAAGCTTGTCAAGCTTTCTATCTGTCATTTCCCAGAGTCGGTTATCACCAGGTCACATTTGCATCAGTGGACTTCCTTGCTGCTGTTTTGTTCTGATTGGCACACACACACACACACACACGCACACACACACACACGACTGCTATCAGCCGTTGCTATCAGGCTGCACGGTACAACCAGAGAAATGTCATCGTATGTATAAAACCACGGCAGAGCACTGGCCTTGAAGAAAGACGATGAACAACATGATGGATAGAAAATATACATGTTACTGATCTCAGTGACATGAGGTTGTCACAGAGCAGCACTGTGGCATGTTCTCCAGAGATTTACAGCTGTGTGTGTGTGTGTGTGTGTGTGTGTGTGTGTGTGTGCACGTGTGCGTCACCTACTATAAGGTTGTCTGCCCTTAGGCAACAAACATGTTCATCATGTGTTTGGCTTGTGAGTTACTGTCACAAGCCTGCGTCTCTAATGTCCAGGTTGATAGGAACTATCTAGGAGAAAGGATAATAATATGAACCTGAAGTATTGATATCTCATCAGTAATATACCCTTTGTGATAAGGGGTGTTGGTAACTGTGTCTCACTCTCTAATAATAATAGAAGGCCTGTAGCTGAAACCTCTGGAGAAATCCTTCTTCTTCTGCTGCCTCGCTGAACTACTGCTGCAGTTTGTGCTCCATCCTCAAGAGGAATAGTTTGGGGGGGGGGGGAAAACACATTTTCCTCCAAGAAGGTCCTGGGTTCGATCCCCGACCCTGGTCCTCTGTGTGTGGAGTTCCTCCGGTTTCCTCCCACAGTCCAAAGACATGCAGGTCAGGTGGATTGGAGACTCTGAATTGCCCGTTGGTGTGAATTTAACCCTCAATAGAAATAAGCAGGTATGAAAAATGTATGAATGATGAATTCTGCTCCGTCTCCAACGGTCACAATTTACAAGGCATGGTTGAAAAACATGCAACTTTTATGTTATAAAACAGAGAAAGAATTTTCTGCAGTGCTAATGGGGGACAGATGTAGGAGGAACGCATGAAAGGGGGCTTCTACAATGGCTGCCACTGTGTACAGTACTAATACCGGACAGATGCAGAATAAATGCATGAAGGACGACTTCCAGGCCCACAATGGCTGCCACTGTATGAGGAACAGCAGTGGCTCCACCGCAGTAGGGGGTGTTAGCACTAGGCTACATGAGATGTTTGGTTTGAACCCTAGAACCCATGTGGTGAAACACTGAAACGCTCGTCTTGTTCAGTCAGGTTAGCTCCGCGTCAGCAGTAACGGTGGAGGTGGTGACGTACAGTTTTTGGTCTAACTGGACTTTGGAGAGCGTTTATTTTGAAGATTATACTTCATTTTCTCTTTTATTTTGGTTTTATCCATTACTTTACCTCGCTCTGTCTTTTCTGTGACTTTGACTGCTTTGTTGTATTTTGTCGGTGTGCAACTTTTATATTTGTCCCGGTGCTTTTTGGCCAGATCTTCCTTGAAAGAGATTCTTAATCTCAGTGTGACTAACCTGGATAAATAAAGGTTGAATAAAACGAACTAGACCATCTTATACCCGTTGAGCTACACAGGGAATGGAACCTGCAACCCTTGCAGCGCTAACACCAGACACTCCCAATTGAATTACAGAATCTCCCCCCGAGATCAATAAAGTATCTATCTATCTATCTATCTATCTGTCTATCTGTCTATCTGTCTATCTATCTATCTATCTGTCTATGCTTCCCACATGTATGTTTAATGGTGCTAGCTAAAAAGCTAACACACTGGTGGCCTCAGCATTTTTTGACGTGCTGGAGCCAACAATTCCTTCAGCCAATCCGATCATTTCTATATTTATTACATCATCGCTGAGCACAATGGCATTCTCTCCAGTGAGTGGCTAACTCAACAAGGACACAGTTTGCTACGTAGTCTGTTAGCTAACGAGCTAGCATAACCTTTGCTGTCTTTTTCAGGGATATGAATTGTCCTCCATTAGCTAGCATGCTAGCATTAACCCAAATGTCTCTCTGCTAATATCAATGCAGTCAAAACCAGATAATTATGTTATATTTACTTTATTTCCTGCATTCATCGATTTCTCTTTATTGGATGAGTTGCTAGCTAACATGCTATAGCGGCTAGGCTAAGTGAGTCCTGGTTGAGTTAGTTTGTGCTCAGTGATGAAGTAAGACTTTCTGGTTGAAGGAGTTGTTGGCTCCAGCATGTCAAAAAAATGTTTTGAGGCCACCGACGAGCAACCGCCCACCGGCCTAGCACCCCCCCGCACGCCGCCGGCTGAGGATGGACCGCCGGACTCGGTTTTTTTCCGGCCGTTGGTTCGGCGCGTCGAGGCTTCACAAGCTGCAGTCCAGATGAGAGGATAAGGAGAAACGTGAGGTGGTGCTGCCAGAAACCTGAGATGAAGCTTTTAGGCTTTCGGGGATGAACTGCTTTGCTTACACACACACACACACACACACACACAGCCAGACATAGGAGTAGTTCCCTGTCTCTCTGGGAGGGTAGACTTCTCCTCTTCTCGTCTACTCTTCCATCTCTCCTGATCCGCTGATTTCATTCAGCTTGTAGAGTAAGTACCTTTGTTTCTGTGTGTGTATGTGTGTGAGAGAGAGAGAGAGAGAGAGAGAGAGAGTGCTGGGAAAGAGCGAGCGAGGGAGAGCTAGGAATGTGAATCGGAGCGGTGTAGCTGCTTCTAGTTTTTCCATTAGTGGGAGAAAGGAGTTTGGCCCTTTTTGATCTTCCGTCCAAATGTTCCTGAAATTTCATGCTGAACAACTTTAATGGTAGCAGAGGGTTTAGCAGAGCTTTGCCGACTACACACACACACACACACACACTCACACACACACACACACACACACACACACTCCCAGATGGAGTGAAATGGGTTTGATTTGAATCTCAGCGAGGGAACACACAGGTTGCTGATTTGAACGACCACTTTAAAAGCCTCAGTTTGATGAAAAAGATAGGTAGACCGTCTCTGTGTGTGTGTGTGTGTGTGTGTTTGTCCTGTCCTGTGTGTTTAGGCTCATCAGTTGTCGTTAGTTAGTGGCTTCGCTAATTGTAATTGCAGTTTAATTAAAGTTTCAAATGCTTTAATTGAATCCACCAAATTAAATTGAATCATTTAATTGAGGTACATCGAGGTCTGGCGATGTCTGAATCTACAGTCAGACATATCTTCAATAGTTATTAGAGGTCTTACTTCTAATCCAGAGGGTTAATAGTCCTGTCTGCTTTACTGAACACAGTCGGACCTCATGTCCCTGAACAATTACTTTCCTGGAGTCCTTTTATAGTCCGCCTTGTTTCGTCTTCTCTACTCTCGCTTTTCAAATTGGTATTAAATGCAACTCCAGGTATGATTTAAAAGGTCTCCTGCAAGGTGCACCGCAAGGTTGCAAGTTCAATTCTCCACACTGCTTGGTGTTATGTGGGTAGGGAGAGTGGATGCCACAACGCTCTCACCTGCAGTAACTCCTGTCAGCCCTTGAGCAAGGCACTCCAACCCGCGCCCCGCCCGGTGGGAATGTCTGCAAACGGTGTGAACGTGAAGCAGGTGGTTGCATGAAAAAGTCGGAAAGATGCACGCTCGGTCAGCTTTCCCTGGATAAGGAAAGGAAAGGTTCACACACACACACACACACACACACACACACTCTGGTGTTTGTGACGTCTCCAGTGCGTTGGCTGTGGTTTTGGCCGTGGCGGAGGCCTAGCCTGAGATCAACGGAGGCCATTGTTACTCTGAGCGAGAGAGGAGAACCATTCTTTCCAGTTTCCGTTTCAACTCTTCTCTGTTATTGTTTTTTGGTGAAGGCTGGCGTCTTCATCTGTGTTTCAGATGAAGAAAGAATGATCCAAACTGATCAGAGACGTTCAACCTGTAATCTGTAAAGAGTCCTGGACCTTCTGTCGTTTTCACAATTCAAATAGTTTTTAAACTTTCTGAAGCCTACAAGCAGAAACAGTTAGTGGAAACTAATGAGGCTTTGCACCTTCCCCTTACATTGTATTGTAGATGTAGTGCTTCTCTACTTTCTTTGACTTTTCAACATAGATCAGAATCAGAAACAAAATCTGAATTATTTTACTCTCCAATGGAAATACATGTGCAAGCAGTGGTAGAGGAACATACCGACAAGTCAGACGGTGCAGCGACACCGGGGCCTTACACACAGTTTAAAGGGGCGGAGCTACAGTGTGTTGAGTTTTCAGTCACAGTGTGTGTTCAGAGGAATAGTGAAGGTCCTGCGTTGGGATGACATACAGCGACAGGTTTCCTGAGGAGGAAGGAGAGGCAGATGTGTGAAGTGCATGATGGATATTTCTTCAAGTTTGTACCCGCAAATGTTGGAGTGGTTAGATCTTTAATAGAGGACAAAACACTTATATCAGTGGTGATGAAGGTCAGAAGACCTGCGATCTGTCTGTCTGTCTGCCTGTCTGTCTGTCTGTCTGTCTGCCTGTCTGTCTGTCTGTCTGTCTATTGTGTCTTTGACTACTTTTCAAATCTACCTGGCATGATACTCGTGCATGTTGCCAATACTGCAGTTAGTTATTGATGCAGAAGGATTTAACGGTTTTGTTGCGATGACAGTGAACGTCTTCTGTCCTGTCTTGATGAATCAATCTTTTATCCAATTGATCGATTGACTGATTCCTCTCCTGTTGCTAACTCTGGTGTCTCCTCTTCTTCTTAACCTGATTTCTTGAATGGGATCACATCCTAAACCTAGTGTGTCTCCTTGCTCCTCTGCTCTGGTCTTTGTTCCTACAAAGTCAAGGTATTTCCTCCTCGATACCTTAAGTCCTTGAAACCCCTTGAATGCTTGTATCTTCATTGACTCCTTGTCTCCTCGTCTCCTTGTCCCTGGGTAGTCGACAACAATCTTCTTTATCGCTGGTCTCTATCTTGTCCACTCGACTCCTTATGTCCTTGAATCCTACCTCCTTGCCTCCAGCCTCCTAATGGTAGTAAGCGCTCGTCTTGCTTCCTACTGTCCCCTATCCCTTAATCTTCTTCTTTCCCATGTCCTTGTCTCCTTGTCTCCTATTCACTTTTATGTGATATAAAAGGGAGAAGTTCATACGTTTGTTATCATCCTACCTTCTCAGTCCCTCCTCCTTATGCCCTTGTTCCCTTACCCTCTATCCGCTTATCTCCTTTTCTCCTATCTCCTTGTCTCCCTCCCTCAGTGGCCCTCATGTTATCTGCCTACCTCCTCACAGTGCTGGGCTGTCCCCAGCTCTCCTTATGTCCTTGTCTCCTATCTCCTCATCTCCTAAATGGTATAACCCAACCTCAACATCTTGAGCGTCTTCTGAAGTTCATAGGTTCTCTATTGATGGTCTTACCCTTCCCCCCTCCGCCCCCAGTGCTGGGCTGTAGCCAGCAGAACTGTAACCTGGTGCTGACCGAGGCCCAGGGGGGCATCACGTCGCCCTGCTACCCCCAGGAGTACCCCAAGTCGCAGGCCTGTAAGTGGACCATGCAGGCCCCCGCCGGCTTCATCATCCAGCTCTCCTTCCTGGACTTTGAGCTGGAGGAGGCGCTGGGCTGCATCTACGACCGGGCCGTGGTGAACACGGGCAACGCCGACGTCAAGTTCTGCGGCCTGACGGCCAACGGGCTGACGCTGAACTCCACGGGCAACGTGATGGAGCTGACCTTCACCTCCGACTTCAGCGTGCAGAAGAGAGGGTTCAGTGTAAGCTACCGCCACGGTAGGTCCAGACCGGCGCCGGTTCTCCCAGTTTGCTGCCTCTTCCTCTCTGGGATCTTTTTTATTACACTTGTGTCATGCTTGTGTGTCAGCTGCACCGCATGGTATTCACCACCTGCTGGGCTACAGATGACTGAGCCTGATGTGGGGTGGCGTTGCCGGTTAACCAAGCCTTCAGCATGTCACACACACACACACACTAACACACATAACTTACACATACAGTGAGCGGATGAGCATCACATATACAGTGTGAGGTATCGACCTATCAGAGGAAGGCTCGGCGGCTCTGACAGTGTGTGTGTGTGTGGTTGAGTCATGTTTTTCCATACTGGCTGTCAGAGCTTCACGCTGAGCCAACAGAAACAGCTAGCGAGGTTCTGCTGGGAAAAGGTTGAGGAAACAACGGCAAGATGGACGTTTGAAAAAGACAAACCAGGAGAACTGATCTGTCAGGGTTCCTGATCCGTCAGGGCTCGTGATCCGTCAGGGCTCGTGATCCGTCAGGGTTCGTGATCCGTCAGGGCTCGTGATCCGTCAGGGTTCGTGATCCGTCAGGGTTCGTGATCCGTCAGGGCTCGTGATCCGTCAGGGTTCGTGATCCGTCAGGGTTCGTGATCCGTCAGGGCTCGTGATCTGAAACACCTGCTGTGCTGGAGGCTTGTTATCCAGAGGGCCTTACCCTGGCAGTGGTAGCACCTCGAGCTACACAGGATCCCTCATGAGGAAGGAGGAAAGAAGGAATTCAGGAAGGATGGAAAATGGTTGAAAGGAAGGAAACTGAAGGAATGGAGGAATGAAGGAGGGAGGGAAGAAAGGAGAGAATGAATGAAGGAAGGTAAGAGGGATAGAATGAAAGAAGAAAGCAATGAGTAGAGGAAGGGGTGAAGGAAGGAATGACGGAAGCAAGGAAGGAAGGGAGGGATCAAGGGAGGGATGGAAGGAATGGTTGGAAGTAAGAGCGAGGAAAAAACAAAAGAGGGAGGGAAGAAATGAGCGATGGAATGAATGAAGAAAGGAAGGAAGATAGAAAGGAACAAAGGATGGAAGGAAGGACAAGGAGAAAGGGAAGAAGAGGAAAAGGTTGGAAGGAAGGAATGAAGTGATGCTACTAGTTGAGAAGGAGACGAGGATTTGAGCTAGGTTCAGTTTTAATGATGATGAAGATGAAACGTGTTGAGAAACTTCACTTATCTTCACTTCTCCCTCCATCTTCATCTTTCCTTTTCCTTCCTCCCGTCTTCATTCCTTCATTTCCCTCCTTCCCTACTTGCTTCCCTCCAACCTTTTCCTCTTCCTTCCCTTTTTTCTTCCTTCCTTTCTCCATTCATTCCATCCCTCCCTTCTTCATTTTTCCTCTCTCTTCCTTCCTTCCTTCCTTTCTTCCAACCTTTTTCTCTTCTTTCCTCACTTCTTTCTTCCTTCCTTCCTTGCTTACCTCCTCCCATCCCTCCTTTCTAGTTGCCGTGGCGCTGAGGAACCAGAAGGTCAGCGTCACCGGCGGCCATGGCAAGGTCACCAATGTCGCCAGTTCTGTTTCCATACCGACGCTCAGTCACCTGACCGTGTGCTTCGAGGTGTCACGCTCCAGCCAGAAACCGGTAACACACACACACACACACACACACACACACACACACACACACACACACATCAGAAGGAGAAGAATGACATCATGCAATAATATCTATATCTATGGTTTCGTCAATAACCATAAGGTCGCATTTACTTGCATTTGTGACGTCAAAACACAGACGATATCCCAGCAGAGTTCCTACGGTCGATGAAAACCTGGAAAAGTCATAGAATTCAAAAATTGAGTTTTCCAGGCCTGGAGAAGTTAGGAATAATGGAACATGTTCATATAGTTTTGGAAATGTCTTGGAAACGTGTTGCTGATCTTTTCCTCTAACCAGTGAAGTGTTGAATGTTCCAGCTTGGCTGCTTGTTGATCCACTTCAGATCAGAAATGTCCTGATAGTTTCGGTCCTGAGAGATAGTTGGAGCAGAAATCAGACCTGGACATTCACACCACATGTTCAACGGAGACTCTGATGGATACTGGTCCTGGAGATGCTGCTGGAGGTCCTGGAGTAGTGTTGGAGTAGTCCTGGAGTTTGATCAGTGAGAAGGTGCAGGCCCATGGATCGACGGATTGCAGTGTGAAAATATCCAAAAAGTTGAAACCAGTTGAAGTTAAGGTAACAAAGGCGTCATCAGCCAATGAAATCCGTACAGAGGCGGGCTCTGTCTGCAGGTGGTTTCGACTCATCATACCTGTCTGTGAATGTGACGGATGCCTAAGAATAGCATGGACGAGTGACTCGCTAAATGATTCCTCGACAGGAACAGCAGACGGCACCGAGGAGCACCGACGTGAAAACAAGTGATTTCTTCAGTTGAACCAGCAGAGCCCCTTTCCCTCCTCCACAGAACGAGATCTGGACGCTGTCTGGACGTGGAGTTAGTTAGGAGTTGTGTTGAATAGCACGAACGAATCACCTCCAGGTCTGACTCAGCAGAAAGCACCGCACCGAGGAGGTTCAATGCAGGAATAAGTCTTAAAGTGAATGTTAGTGTCCTTTATGCAGCCCTGCTGGATACTGGGGAGTGGAGAGGACTGCACTGGATGGTGGGATATAATGATGGGTAGTGTGACTGAACTTCTGCAGAAATACTGGATCTCCACATATTCTGACACAGCAGATGACAATAATACTTCAGGTCACAGTGGAAGTCAGTTAGTAGTTAGCTAATTTATATAATAATAATATATCAGTCATAATATACCCCTATTTAAAACCACATGCCAAAAAGTTATTTTCTTTGGAATTTGTAAAACAAAATTTGATTTCATTATTTACAAAATACTACATAAAGTGAAAATTTCAGAGTTGTTGCTATTTTTTCATTTTAAGTACCCCATAAAAATACATGACAAAAGATATAAAAAGCCTCTGTAAATGAATCAAATCTAACTGTGTGTGTGGTGTACTCGATGCAGCTGCTGTTAAAACATACAGTATATATAAGTATTATTGTTTTGTATGTGTTATGAACCTACAGTAGTAATGGTCTCACACTGAGTTCGGTTCCTTTGGTTCCTCCACAGAAAGAGTGGATCTTCACCTACGCCGGCAACCACCGGGGCTCGGCGCTGGGCTTGGGCTCCGAACACAACAGCATGGAGCTGGAGGTGGACGGGCAGACCTGCTCCATCGAGTCCATCATCACTTCCTCTGACTTCACTTCCTCCATGAAGCCCTTCTGCATGACCTGGACGTCCAGCGGCCGGGCGGCAGTTTATTTCAATGGCCAGTACGAGGCTAAGACCTGCTCCACCACCAGTGGGCGCTCTGTGCCAACCGGAGGACAGTTCCGGTTAGGAGGTAATCTTTAAACCTTCATTCATCCATGGACGGTTGACATAAAGTTGTAATCAGTTACATTTTTAAATAAATAAATGTCACTTTTTCTACTTTTTATCACTGATTGCTATTACGCAATATTGATTCAACTTGAAGCGTTTCCATCGGCTGCTCTAAACACCCGGTGTCAGGTAGGTCTTTCCTGGGAGAAACCCTCTGGAGACAAGAAGTGATGCGTTTTACGTTTCAACAGAAGAAAAACTGAGTAGTTAGCATGAGCAGCGATAGCCACCGTGGCTGAACAGACAAAGAAAAGAGCGCCACCTACAGGAACTCAAACTCCATCAACAGAAAATCCAAGGAGAAAGACGTCACAGTACTGGACACACTGTTTGATTGACAGGTGATCTCTGGGAAGAGCAGTGAGGAACACCACAGTGAAGAACACCACAGTGAGGAACACCACAGTGAAGAACACCACA
>JAXDDX010000209.1:297500-332500 GCA_034670405.1 Hoplostethus atlanticus
CTCAGTAGACGTTCAGCTCCGTCTGGAGGCTCAGTAGACGTTCAGCTCCGTCTGGAGGCTCAGTAGACGTTCAGCTCCGTCTGGAGGCTCAGTAGACGTTCAGCTCAGTCTGGAGGCTCAGTAGACGTTCAGCTCTGTCTGGAGGCTCAGTAGACGTTCAGCTCAGTCTGGAGGCTCAGTAGACGTTCAGCTCCGTCTGGAGGCTCAGTAGACGTTCAGCTCCGTCTGGAGGCTCAGTAGACGTTCAGCTCCGTCTGGAGGCTCAGTAGACGTTCAGCTCAGTCTGGAGGCTCAGTAGACGTTCAGCTCCGTCTGGAGGCTCAGTAGACGTTCAGCTCAGTCTGGAGGCTCAGTAGACGTTCAGCTCAGTCTGGAGGCTCAGTAGACGTTCAGCTCCGTCTGGAGGCTCAGTAGACGTTCAGCTCAGTCTGGAGGCTCAGTAGACGTTCAGCTCAGTCTAGAGGCTCAGTAGACGTTCAGCTCAGTCTGGAGGCTCAGTAGACGTTCAGCTCAGTCTAGAGGCTCAGTAGACGTTCAGCTCAGTCTGGAGGCTCAGTAGACGTTCAGCTCCGTCTGGAGGCTCAGTAGACGTTCAGCTCCGTCTGGAGGCTCAGTAGACGTTCAGCTTTGCATCATCCAGTTATGTTGTAACGGTATCGAAGCTTTCAGGTGAAGTCACAGGAAAGACCTACCTGACACCGTGTTGAGAACAGCAGATGGAGAAGCTTCATGACCTGGTAGAGGTTGAGGATGTTGAGGTCCAGAGATCAGAGAGACTTTTATTTATTTGAAGTTGCAGATTAATACTTTAACTGAGACAAGAGTTCATGAAACCCCAGATTACTCTAAAGAGGTGAGAAGATGAAGGCATGCAGCTGAAGGACAGAAGAGAATATTCTTCTTTTCCTATCAGTAATTTGAATTGTGAGCATGTCTCTACCTCCTCTCTGCTCTGACAAGACATTAGGTTTGATTACTGGCTGTAATTATGAGTAATTATGAATTTTTTCTCTCTCTCTCTCTCTCTCTCTCTCTTCTCTCTCTCTCTCTCTCCATCCGTCCCTCCATCCTGGTACTAAATTGATCTGTAGGCCAGCAGCTGCAGCACAAAGCAGCATTAATTTTCCCTCATTGCAATACACTGCTCACTAGATTTAAACTGTCAGGGATGGGAAGAGAGAGAGGGAGGGAGAGAGAGAGGGAGAGAGAGAGAGGAGAGAGAGAGAGAGAGGGAGGGTTAAAGAAGAAAGAGTGAAGGCAGGAGAAAGAGAAGGGAAATAGAAGAAGAAAGAGGGAGGGAGATAATGGGAGAATATGGACGAAGTGGACAGGGGGAGAGAGGGAGAGAATGAGAGAATGAGGGAGGGAGAGAGAGAGAGGTAGAGAGAGGTAGATTGTGACTGGGCACAATCCCCAGTCTCACCTCTCTTCAGCAACATGCCGTCCGCGATCAAATTCCTGCTTCTTCACCCTGCTGATCAGAACGATGATTTGCTGACATTTTCTGGAACACATTCCTTATGCTGTGTGTGTGTGTGTGTGTGTGTGTGTGTGTGTGTGTGTGTGGACTACAAAGGCTCTGCTTTCATAGCCTGCCCGTTCACCCACTCGCTCTGAAGGCTTGTGAATGTGCGAGTAGGCCCGAGAGCCAGGCGGAATATTACATTTCAAATGGCTGAAATACTCGAGGAGCGCTTGATTTTGGTCCGACTGACTGTCCCCTCACGAAAACATCACATGTAGCCGGTGTGTCCCGTTGAACAAGATGCTGAGCCTCAACGCTGTTCAGCCTGAAACGTGTTGATTGAAACCCACAAAGTCTCAATGGACACAAGCACAGTAATGGATATGAAACCGTGCTGTAAGATACCGAGTGAACATTTTGATGTTGAGTAGATGTTGATATGACGCCCTGCACCAATGATCAAAATGACGCCCATCGTCCATTGCTGCTGCTTGCCAAACATCTTTCTGATTATCAGTTCAAAGTTCACAAAGCTGCTTTTATACGAGGTTTTACTTTTACTAATATCAATTGTGAAAATGTTGTGCTTCTGTGAAATGCCTGCTGGCTTCACGTGATAATCTCACTTATTTTGATATTGTGATCGCAATTCAAAGATTTGGGGAGCAAAAGTATTTTATTTTATTACAGCGTTGGTCAACAATCAATTCTCAATGAAATAAAATGAGTTAATATGTTTCTATATGGTTGAATCCTACAATATTATGATATATGAGTAGACAGTAGTATGTAATTGCACTGCAGTGAAGCAAATGTTTCAATCACACATCTGCAGTGTAAAACCTTTTGGACCTACCAGTGTGCAGGTTTCACACCTCTTTCTGTCTCTACCAAGTTCAACAGAGTAAATCAAGTATTTCACTTCATCTTATCTTTGAAATCAACTGCTGCTGATCATGAAATCCAGCGGTGTTCACCACTGATGTTGGGAGATGATTTTGACTTAAACCTTTTTTTAACCCTCCTACCCCACCCCATAGGTACGTCCCTGCCCAACTACACAACACACACCACCAGCTGTGACTCCCCCGGACTGGGCTGCCCAGGTAGGGAAAACACACGCACCTCTACCTTGAACAAAGTCCCATCTCTTACCCACAATCTCTTTGTTTTGTTATTTTCTGTGATGTGTTCTTGACTGTGACATTGATTGATTTCCTCCATTTCCTGTCTAGTGGAAACTAGTTTGTTAAATAATTAAGACTTTATTTGAGGAATTAGGTTGTAAAATGAGATAGCCACCATTTAAAAACAGTGATACCTACTCTTACAAAACAGATGCTTTTACAGATAGCATCCTGTATATTTTAGGGATATTGAATGATAAACTTCCAGCAATATTGTTTTCCAAATTGGTCATATAGTGGTAGCCATTTTTTCCCGAGTACTTCCTCTTGGGGATAGAGCACAAGCACTCAGTCGAAAATGGGACTTCTACAATGGCTGCATCTGTATAGTGTTTAGGAAATAAACTCTTAATTTTCTATGTCACTACCACACGTAGTTTCACAGCAACTTCATACAAGTCATACAGCATGCTCCAAAGAGTTTTGAACATATGCCGTTCTTGCCGTGAGTGCATACATACAGTATTTAGCATGCGTAACCCCAGTGGGAGATGAAGCCCAAATCCTGGCAGTGTTAGTGCCTTGCTCTGCCCACAAGTACATAGGGAATGGAACCCTTAACCCCTAACCACTGGAGCTAACCCACTGGCTAGAATGAATAATGCTACATACATAACATCCTGGAGGTTTCTTACTCTACCTGTTGAGCTACATAGGACCGCAGTTCTTGCTCTCTTTCTTTACCCTTCATGCCTTGTTAAGGGGTCTCTAAAGTCCTGATGCCCCCAAACTGTCCTGAACCCCTTAAACCACTTAACTCCCCAAATGGATTCTGGATGCCTTATTAAGGGAAACTTTCTAACCTCAACCATGCTCTAGTTTGATTCACAGAGCCTCCACATCCCCCAGTGCCCCAACCATATCCTAGCCTCCAAACTTTCTACTGTCAAACTTTCCTGAACCAATAGAGCGATGTGAGGACTCTCCTAGAGGAGAGGAAGGAGGAGAGGAGGCTGTAGGAGGATAGGATAGAGGAAAGGTAAGTAGAGGAGGTCAGAGTAGAAATCAAGATGGAGAGAGGAAAGAAAGGAGACAAGGATAGTAGAGCCATGAAGAAGAGCAGAGGTAGATAAATGGAAAGAAGAGAGGGAGAGAAGATGAGAGGAAACAAGATAAGGGTAAAGGAAAGGAGAGAGTAGAGGAGAAAGATGAGATGAGAGATGGATGAGGGAGAACATTTTGCAAGGACGGAGAATGAGAGGAAGTCTGTTAAAATAAGGGAAGTCTTGAAAAGGAAACAGATAATCAATTCTTCCTGTTGTTAAGCTAAACCTCAAGTCCAGTGTCTGGAGACCAGAGAAGAGGTTAGAAAGGTTGAAATTTAAAAAGCTTGTGCTCTAAATGACTCCCTCCCTCTCTACAAATGTGAATGAGTCACATTCACTTGTTGGAAATAGTGGCCTGCTCTCCCCATGTCGTTCCCCTCAAATGACCCCAGTGTGTCCTGAGAAGATTGCAAGAGACACCAAGCAACCAAAGAGAGTTTCTTTAAAGGGAAACCACCCCAGGGTGAGGTTTTCCGTTAGCACTGACCAGGGGTCAGTCCCTTGGCCCCCTTCCCTAGCCAAAAACATTAATGGGGAAATTAGAAAACTGACTAGAGATCGTTGCCTCAGGAGAATGTCACCCTAGACTTTCTAGCCAATGACCGCTGGTCATGTGATCTGGAAATTGCCAATAGGAGTTGCTGTGGTGTTACCATGATGATCAGAACAGTAGCTATGGGTCAGTTGACAACATCCGGACCTTCCTCCCTAAATGTCAGTTCTCACACTACCCAGATCTATGGAGACCTCAGTGGGACATTTTTCAAAGGTCAATTTTTGTGGGATTTAGCTCATGAGAAAGAGGGAGTAGAGGCAGTTCAGTGACGGCCTATGTTCCAGAAGATAAAGGACTACAACAGCCCAGTCAACAGGTCATGAGAGAGCTGTGGGACTATTGAGGTTGTTAAAGGAGTTTGGATGTAGAGCAGGACCTGCCACAGTGGCTGGTCAATCAGAATCAACCAATCAATCATTTTCTCTGTTTTACCATCCAACTTTATCTTTTTAGAAGAGAATAGCATCTTCCAGGCATGGTGATTACATGCCAGTAGTGGTTGGTAAAGTAGACTTACCAATTTACAAGCCACAGCCAAACTACAAGTAAGACTGGTGGTTGGTGGTAATTTCCCACCCTGATTGGATGAGGAAGTTCAGGATTTTCATTCATGGTCTTCTTGTCATTCCTCAATCTAGTCTTAAAAGTAAATGAAACCGAGCCTTCACAGTCGGGTCACCTTCTTGTTTTGTAAAGCCGAGGAGATCAGGCCGGCAAAATCAGTGTTAAATCACTTCTTCAAGTGTAGCATTTTAGTTTCCCTTTTGTTTAGATTCTTGTCTCAAGTCTTCTCCATCTACCTTGCATGATGAATTTGGGAAACTGATTGCGATGTTTGTGTTTCTATGAGAAAATGAGCGAAACGATAGAAGGAGCTTCCTACAACAATGCATTTCAATACCCGTGCTACATGCTAGGTGATTTGTACCTGTTGCTGTTGAAAATTCGTCATCTAGCTTGACAAGCATTCGTCATCAATCTCTCTCATCCTTCTCTCTCTCTCTCTCTCTCTTTCATCCCAACCCCTTGTCGCTACCACCAGCCTCTTCTTCTCCCACCACCCCATCCACTGATTCCACTAACATCATCCATGCTACTAATGCCACCACCCACGGTAAGCAACCCTCATCCTCTCCCTCCTTGTGCAAACCCTTCCTTCTCGTCTCTCGGCTTCCTAATATCCTTCCACCTCCCTTGTACTTCCTCTTCACCTGTAGTTTCTTTCCCTTCTACACCTCTTACTCATGCCTCCTCTTTCCACTCCAACTCGGCCCTTGTCCTCATTGCAGATGTTTCCCTTCATGCATTTATCCTGCACCCATACGTCATCACTGCAGGAGATTCTTTCTTTAACATTATACAATAGAACTCAACCAAATATTTACCAAAACAGTCCATGTAACTTTTGACAACTGATAAAAGACTGAAGCATATTTTTTCCCAAGCACTTCCTCTTGGGGATAGAGCACGTGGTCAATCAAACACTCAGTTGAAAATGGGACTTCTACAATGGCTGCATCTGTATATATATATATATGCATCTTTTGTCCACCTGCCACAGTGGCTGGTCAATCAGAATCAACCAATCAATCAGTTTCTCTGTTTTACCAGCCAACTTTATCTTTTTAGAAGAGAATAGCATCTTCCAGGCATGGTGATTACATGCCAGTAGTGGCTGGTAAAGTAGACTTACCAACTTACAAGCCACAGCCAAACTACAAGTATCAGACTGGTGGTTGGTGGTAATTTCCCACCCTGATTGGATGAGGAAGTTCAGGATGTTCATTCATGGGCTTCTTGTCATTCCTCCTAGTCTGCCTAGTCTTAAAAGTAAATGAAACCGAGCCTTCACAGTCGGGTCACCTTCTCGTTGGAAAGCCCTCTGGCCTTCTTTCCCTTTTGGCCCAACATTTGTTTAGATTCTTGTCTCAAGTCTTCTCCATCTACCTTGCATGGTGAATTTGGGAAACTGATTGCGATTTTTGTGTTTCTATGAGAAAATGAGCGAAAAGATAGGAGCTTCCTAGAACAATGCATTTCAATACCTGTGCAAGCATTCGTCATCAATCTCTCTCATCCTTCTCTCTCTCTCTCTCTCTCTCTCTCTCTCTTTCATCCCAACCCCTTGTCGCTACCACCAGCCTCTTCTTCTCCCACCACCCCATCCACTGATTCCACTAACATCATCCATGCTACTAATGCCACCACCCACGGTAAGCAACCCTCATCCTCTCCCTCCTTGTGCAAACCCTTCCTTCTCGTCTCTCGGCTTCCTAATATCCTTCCACCTCCCTTGTACTTCCTCTTCACCTGTAGTTTCTTTCCCTTCTACACCTCCTTTTACTCATGCCTCCTCTTTCCACTCCAACTCGGCCCTTGTCCTTCTTGACTTCCTTCCTCCTTTTCCTTCTTGTCCTCCTCCTCATTGTGCTAATTTATTTTGTTCAGTCACTGTCGCTCAATTAACTGTGATGGTTAAGCTAATGATCAATTGATGGTGTGTTGCCTTTTATAGCCCATATTGGCATCAATAGCAGCCATGCTGGCAGGGTAGGTCAATAGAAACTTTAGGTCCTTAGAGCTCACTTAAGTCCCACTTCAATACAATGTCTGTCTGTCTGTCTGTCTGTCTGTCTCCCTACACTCTAAATGTAATGGTCCATTGGAGAGTTCTTACAAGATCCAAAGGAAACTAGTAAGCAACTCAGGGTTCATTGATAGAAAAAGATATCCCTTATAAAAAATGCTTCTTCGAGGAACCCTCCGAGGTTCCCCCACGGTTGCCTCTTGAACGACCTCTAAAGTACACTCGAAGCTGTTTTACTTTTTAGAGCATATTTGGCATTTAGTCTGTTATGTGTTATCTACATGTCCAAGAGGAGACTCAACTAATTCTGCTCTGATGAAAAGGTCCAGATGAATGTGTTTGACTCAAGAGGGTGAGACTAGATAAACATTATCTGCCACGGCATTAAATTAGTTCATCAAATCTTTCATTAGTCAATTAACCCCACTGTCAGTTTTCCCATCTGAAATATTGATGGTGGTGAATGAATTTTCCCAGCCGCTGTTGAGTGATTTTATGAGAATCAGCTCCGGGTTTTTGATTAGGATAATACGTTTTTTCTAACAAGGGACAGAAAAGGGACTTTTAAGTCTGCAGCTCAATTAAAGTCTAACTTAAGATGATAGTGAAAGTTGAACTTACTGTAGGCAACTTCTTACCGACATTACTCTCCATTCAGCATGTACTATGGTGTTTTCTGAAAACAACAATGGCGCAGTGCGGGGATACTGAAACCTGAGCATGTAAAAGGTCCAAAGAAGACGAATACATGTTAAAAACATCCAGATCTGGCTGTGGAAAGCATAACACCTGAAAGTATTAACATTATTATATTTTTTCCACTTTGGTCCTCCTTTTTCTGCTGTATTCCTTTGATTTATGATCTCCAGTCCTCCCTCCCATGACTCCATCTCCATCCATCATCCCTACCACTAGCATGCCTCTAACCCCAACCATCAGCACCACCAGCCCCTCGTCCTCTGGTAAGGCTTCTTCTGCTTCACTGCTTCGTTCCCCATGAGCTCCTAACCATGAACCACAAATAACCGAACAAATCGTCAGGCAATGTTTGACTGATATGGGTTTTTGAAGGCTGATACCAATTCCGATAGTTTTGGATTGATGCTGCCGATATTTGTATATTTGTACTGATAGTCAATATCTTATTTTGAAAGTATTCAATGTTTCCCCCAGAGTTGTATTCTTGTCAGGGTGGAAATGCCTCTGAAACAACATTTAGACCATTAAAACTCTCCAATGAAACCTAGAATAGTAATAAAAACCGTAATCACAATTATAAAATACTCATCTATCGAAACGTCTCATTAGAATCAATTCAGGTTAAGGGCTTCCTATAGACAACCAGTGTAGAATTGATCAATTACACAATAAATATGTAATCAAACAAACTGCATCATATCCATCGTATCGGAGGTGGAGGTCACTAACTGGCCCATATCCGATTTTTTATAAAAGGCAAATATCATCTATACCATCTTAGCACAGAGATGACCTCCAATGGAACAGAGAATAGATGTTTTGATCCTTTTTACTGCTAAGATGATTTTGGGAAACCAGACTGCATCCTGTTTTTTTGGAAGCTACTCTGAAATATTTCTGTTTCCTGGCATGCTCACCTCAACATGACTCCACGAACAGTCGACCTCTGGCATTAGCTGCTCCAGGAACATGTACCACTAGTGTAGTAGAGAGTATACACATGTTTATAAGGTGTATACCCAGTTCTTTCTCTGGGTCTTTAGAGTATACTCACCTGGCAGCCTTATAAGCACTGAAATATATAGGACACCAGGATATTATCATTGCTCTGTGTGTTAGAAGCACTGATAAGCAATAGGTGCAGCTTCATTTTGGGTCCTAAGAGCCTCTAGTTAGCTCCACCAATCAGAAGTGATGTAACACTAGCCTGTAGTCAGCTCCGCCAATCAGAAGTGATGTAACACTAGCCTGTAGTCAGCTCCACCAATCAGGAGTGATGTAACACTAGCTTTTAGTCAGCTCCACCAATCAGAAGTGATGTAACACTAGCCTGTAGTCAGCTCCGCCAATCAGAAGTGATGTAACACTAGCCTGTAGTCAGCTCCGCCAATCAGAAGTGATGTAACACTAGCCTGTAGTCAGCTCCACCAATCAGAAGTGATGTAACACTAGCCTGTAGTCAGCTCCACCAATCAGAAGTGATGTAACACTAGCCTGTAGTCAGCTCCACCAATCTACATCATAGAGAGGCTGGTAGAGGCTGACAGGCTTCTAGTGGTGGTCTGGTTTGTTTACAGTAATTTTGTGGTAATCCTTTATTGATGTTAAGACGCTAAACGTTGCACCTTTAACCGACCGGTATATCTAAACCAGACTAGTATTGTTGCATGGCGGGATGAGCGTGCCAAATACAGCAAATGTTTAACCAACGTGATATATTTACTTTAACCCAGTTTGAGGGTTAGATCTCAAAAAGGTTTTCCTCGATCACACAAGATTTGTTTTCTGAATCAAAGAAAGACTTTTGAGATTTGTCCCATGTCAAACAGGTTACAAGCTTGTCCCGTTGACACAGTGTGGTTGTATGTTTTGTGTTAACTTCACTGACCTGCCGACTTATTTTGCTAATCAGTTGAGCCTGCTACCACCACCGCCGCCGCCACCAACGCTGCTACCCCTGCATCTCCTGCCACTAACGTTGCTTCAGCCACCAGTACGGCAACTGGTAAGGTAGCTAACTGCATCTCTACCACTGTCAGTAACTAAAATCGTAAGTCAAAAACCCTGATTTTCTATCCAGTCCATGTTCTGTGTATTTCTGATTGTCTTATTGACGATTTTGTTTCTGTTTAGATTTGATTATCGTGTGTCTGTAGACTGAAGTGTCCTTTTGCTCTGATCATTGAAATAATACTGATAATAATAATAAGCAGCAACATCATCATCTGCATCATCATTGTATGGTTTTTATGTTATTATTATTATGATTAGTAGTGTTAGTAGTAATAGTAGTAGTAGCTGTAGTAGTAGGAGTCGTATTAAACAGTGTGAAACAAGGCAGAGAGGTTGAAGCAGTGAATAGCTTTGCTGTTGATGCACTCATTTAGAGCATTACTTACTTCCCCCACAATATTTTCCTTGTTGGTGAAGAAAAGCCTCTGAAACAGTTTTCAGACCATGAGACACTAAAACTCTCCATTGAAACTGATACTGATAGGTGGGACAGCAGCTCAGGTGGGGTGCCCAGCCCACCTACTGAATTGTGGGGAAAACACTGTATCACGTGTACATGACGGGATATTTGTGTACTTTGTGTGTAGTCACACCTTGACTGTGTGACTCATGAGGTGCTGGGTTTTGTCTGTGAGTGCATGGATATGTGGATGTGGGAAAAAAAGCGTTCTATAAGCGCAAGGATGGAACTTTCCATAGACAGGAAGCGGCTGTCAGGCATGTTTCCATGGCTGCATTATGGGTCGTGTTTGCCTGTTCAGTCACAATGAATCCTCCACACAATGGCTTCATCCTTACTCACCTCACTGAGAGCATCACAGGGGCAGAAGAATGAACACCAGTTATCAACAAGCAACGACAGGAAACAACAGGGTTTATGGGAAATATGTTTTTGAGAATTTTTGAGACGTAGCATGCAGCACCTTTAAGGTTGAGGTTAGATGAAAGGCAAAAGTTAACTTTAAGTAAGGGATGGGTTTATTAACAACAGGGTTGAGGAGAGGTGAAAGTATTTAGGTCAGGAGATCCAGAGAGCAACAACCCAGTACAAGTCACTATTAAGACATCAAAACATATAAAACATTTAAAGCAGTTTTGTTTCTCAAACGCTAAATATGTGATTCTTTGAAACTATTAATTTTGCATGAACAAAGATTATATTGCATTATATAGAAACATTGGAAACAAACAACAAAACATATATAATGATTTACACACACACACACACACACACACACACACACACACACACACACTCACACACACACAGGAGTAACAGTGAGGATCAGCAGGGCTTCCCATGTCATCCAGAACAACATGCTCCATGTCAGTGTGTATGTGCAGCCTGTGTCTATTCAGCTGACTGTTGTTTTGTGGTTGTTTACCTCCCCTGTAGCCCAACAGCCAGCCAGCGACACGCCTACTGTTTCACCTGCTACCACTAACCACCCAGCTACTAACCACACAGCGCATGGTAAGAGCTGCACCACGGGGATGAAGCCACTGCTAAGAATGACTGAGGGTTGTAATGGGTGGTGTATGTGGGGAATTGAACCCCTAACTCCTCCAATCCCGGTCCTCGGGGTCCGGAGTCCTGCTGGTGTTCTGCCCTACCAGCTAGTTAACCCTCTGAACCCCAAACACATTTCTATAGAAGATATTTAGATGTTTACAACTGCTACAGGCGTTTACAAGTGACCAAGGCGTTTAGCACTTGTCGAGATTCAAGGTGCAAAATTATTTTTTTTACAGAATCTCGCAGCACAAACGGTTTATTCTTGGTGGATTTTGAAATGATGCGTGGGGAATCAGGTGATTTTTTTTAATGAAATCTTAATATTCATCTTAGATGCGTTTATTTTTCCTGACGTGACCGATACTGGAACAGGAAGCATTCAGTGATCGCCGGTTGCACGAAAGTGCGCAGAATTCTTTGCCTTTTACAGGATTTAGCTAAGACAAATGGTTTAATTTTGGCAATTTGTTTTACAGAATGCATGTAAAAAGAAAAACGCATAGAGTTCAGAGGGTTAACTGTGTTCACAAGGTCCCAGGTCTAAACCGGTCTCTGATTAGACCGGTAGAACCAGCAGCACTCCGGACCCAGAGGACCAGATCAGATTTGAGAAGTTCCAGGTCAATATTCCATATCACTGTTATTTATCATTATTATGTGAATTGAAATGATAAGGATCCATCGGAGCTACAACCCCAACCTGGGTCAAGTAGTGTTTGCAATATTGTATGTTGCATGGTGAAGTTAGCTTCCTGAACTTTGTGTCAGTGGCTGTGTTAACATGCACAGAGGATTCTGTTCTCACTCAAGTCACCTGGTTTTGGTTTGATGTGACCGGTTAGGATGCCTGATGATCAGTCTGCGAGTCGATCAGTGTCCGAATATGGTGTTAATCAGTCCGTTAATCCTATAGTGTGCCTGGGGCCTTAGTCGCACAGCATTATGGGTATGTTTTGAGCGAGCAGTACTTTTGGGATCATCATTTCTTTCCCTTTTAGTAAAAGTAACCTACTACTGCTCAGTGAAAGAGGAAGGGGGAAACCGGCAGCCAAACCTTTTCATCCTGTTTTGATGGCTTGAAGGAATCCTCTGATTATGTCTTCATCCGTGGCAACAGGGACTAAATTGCAGCGTATCAAAGGTTCATGTAAACAGTTCAACCTGAATAAGACCTTAAAGGGGAATTCCGGTATTTTTAAACCTGGGCTCTATTTGTACATATTCGTCATTTATACCCCAAAATAGGTACAAAAGTTTTGGAATTGGTCCAGTAGATCGCTTCAGCCGGCAGTCGCAAAACGGGCTGCTATGGCTGCAACGTAGTCTGCAGGGGCAAGTGGGCCGATCAAAGTACGTCCACTAAAAGTTGTTTTTGCCACTGACAGGCTCAGATTGTTATTGGAAGTATCTGACAACATTATGAAAGGATCCTACAGAGATAGACCTTTATTTAACCAGAAACAGAAGTCTGGCTCAAGGAGAAGTCTCGCTCTGAAATCTGAAATCTGAGGTGAGTTGTTGCATGAAGAGGTTAAACAGGTTTCTGGTTAACCAAAGGTCTATCTCTGTAGGATCCTTTCTGTTATGTTGTCAGACACTCCCAATAACAATCTGATCCTGTCAGTGGCAAAAACAACTTTTAGTGGACGTACTTTGATCGGCCCACTTGCCCCAAAGGATTACGTTGCAGCCATAGCAGCCCGTTACGCGACTGCCGGCTGAAGCAGACTACTGGACTAATTCCAAAACTTTTTGTACCTATTTTGGGGTATAAATGACGAATAAGTACAAATAGAGCCCAGGTTTAAAAATACCGGAATTCCCCTTTAAAGGGAGGGCGGCCAATAGCCGGGTTACTCCATGCATGTAAACAAAGCCACTGAGAAGTGCATCACTAAAACGCTCCTACTACTAACTACAACATGCATAGTGCTGTGAGAATACAACCATCTCTTCTGACTCCTCTCCTCTTCAATTCCTTTTTTCCACCTCCTCTCTTCTCATTTCCCCTTGCTTATGTTCTCTCCTGTTTTCCTCTCTTTTCCTTTCGTTTCCTTTCCCCTCCTCTTTTCCTCTCCTCTTCTTTGCTCTCTCCTCTCCACTAACAGTTACAGAGTCGACTCCTCCGCTGCTGTTAGTAACTACTAACCAACCAGCTACTAACATAGCCGTCACTGCTGCTTCCTCTCAGGGTAAGGCACGCACACGCACACGCACACGCACACACACATATTTGACTTTTTTGTTCTGCCCTAACCAATAAACAGCAACCCAGGAAATAGATAATGAGTTTTCAAAACATAAATGCATGACATTTAAGATGGACACACATTGCACACACACACACACACACACACACACACACACACACACACACACATACATAGTTGTATTTATAAGGCTTTGCAACAGATGTCTCTGGTCACCCTTCTCCCTTTGTTCCTCTGTTAACTTTCTGTAAATATCACTCTGTCTCGTGATACTTCCCTCTCTATCTTCCTGCTCACCTTCTTCCATCTCGTTCCTCAGTTACCCACAGTCGTCCTATACTATCCAGCCCACTGAACACGTGTGCTCTTTTTCAGCTTCACATTCATATATAGTTCCAGTCACTTGGGAGCTTTGGGGGTTAAATCCCTCGAGGACACCTTGACAGTCTGTTTTCGGCCTGGGCTCTATTTTCCTGTAATTTTCCATCATACCAATCATCCATAGAGGTTGCTAGGGTGCGTCTATCCAGTACAGTCCTAACAGGCCAATAGACACAAGAGAAACGATAGAAAGCACCCAAAGTTTTTGTCAATAGAGTGATTGTTCATTCTGTAATGAAACATGTTTAATTTTCATTTTATCCATGATCTGACAACTTTCAATATTTATTTTGCACTACTCCACACTACACAGCGGTGCATGTAGACAGGCAGCCACAGCCGGCCAGCAAAGAGGACACAAAGAAGTGCTAAAGTGATGGCCAAGGTAGCATCAAAACCGTTTGAGAAAGGCTTGATTTACTTCACCCTGGAAAGCAAGACATAAGAAGCTCTATAGTGAAGCAGTTGATGAGATTTTGGTCAGAATTGACTAGTATAATGGAAAGAGATGGCCTGAGTTATGCTTTAATGGAGGGGGCGTGTCTCATTGATTGCCCACATCCAGATTTTCCCAGTTGGGATTCAAACCAGTGATCCTCTGTCACCATTAGACTTCCTCTGTCCATGAATAAAGTACACGAGGTTACGCCTATTGACAGTGTAAAGTGCCTTGATGCTTTATCTCTTTGATAAGTTTCACTGTAATTGGATTCAGACAACACTGAAAGCTTTCATAGGGATTAGCACTGACAGTGCCTGGGGCTGATGCTTTCCAACGTCTTGGCACTAGCAAGATATTACCCTTTAAAGACTTCTCCGTTTCCCTTGTGGTTAGATCTTGTGTAGCTATCCTGTTCAAGCCTAATGGAATACTATACAACAATATATCATTTTGTGGGGTTTCACTTTGTTGGATTGTTTGTCTCCCTTTCTTTTGTCTATCTCTTTTATCTTCTTTCTTTATTGTTTCTTTTCAAATAAACAGGCAAACAAATTCACTAACACACTACTCCTAATCAAGTTATGCTTTCCCTGTACTAACATTAATTGTGGTAAAAGGATTTTGTGCTGGTACGCCTCATGTCAAGGTGTGAGAATTTTTATGATTTATGCAACCTGTACATGGAAATACTCAGTGCTTTGCTTCTTAATTCCTCTTTATAACCTTTTTTTAATCTGTAACCTGCTTTTTCACCAAAATGGCGGGTGGTTTGATGCGCTGTGTTCTGGGGACAGTGAAGGAGTCTACCTCGACATCTCCAACCAAAGCTACCGCCAACGCTGCTACTGCTGCCACCCTAGTTACTCCCCAAGAGCCTGAACACCTTGTCTCCCAGTTCAAGCCTCTGGCTACTGGTCTAGCTGCCCCCCAGGGAAGGCTCAGGCATGTCTTTAGATTTACTGCTGTTGGATCCCTGGTTTCTCAAGCTGCCAGTCCTCCAGCCCCTCCATCCCCAACGCTACAAACCGGGTCCCCATCAGCTGACCATCCCCAAGCCCCTCATCAGAGGTCCCTTGCTTCTGGTCCAGCTCTGGCCTCTGGCGTTTCAACAGCTCTAGCTTCACAGCAGAGGACTTCTTCAGCTGTCAACCCCAGGCCACATGTGCGTCAGCCCGGCTCGGTCTCTGGCCTCCCAGCTCCAACCTTTCAACCAAAGCCATTATCTAGAGTCCCTAGTCCCCTAACTCCAGCATATCGCCCTAGGGTCTTAGCTCCAGCCCTTGGTGTGCCAGTCCCAGCTCCATCCTCTCAAACAAGACCTCCAGCCCCAGCTCCTGGTCCCCCAGCCCCAGCTCCAGCCTCTCACCCCAGACCTCCAGCCCCAGCTCCAGCTTCTCACCCCAGACCTCCAGCCCCAGGTCTCGTAGCCTCTATCCCCAGGCCCCTAGGCCATCGGACTTCCAAGACCTCCTTAGGTTTCATCTCCACCCCTCTGATCTGGCCGGGAAGGAAGAGGCCAGAGGGAGGAAGACGCCCAGCTGCCACCAGAGCCCCACCCAGACCAGTGGTTCACATCACCAAGCCCGTTGTACCCCCACCTGAACTCAAACCCACAGCCAGGCCTACATATACAACACAACGAGGTGGACTCAAACCCACAGTTGGGCACACACATGCTCCCGGGTTTAAAAACGCAACACAGCACACATCAGCCCTCATGCCTGCGACACACACTCCTGGTTGCATACACTCATCGATGCAACCTGCATCTCAACCAAACACATCCCGGCAACCAATCATCACCCAGCCTTCCCTTGTACCCAACAAGGAGACGCCTACAACCACATCGCCACCCACCACAGACTCAAAACTACTCCCTCAATCAGGGGCCGCAACCTCACCACAGGGGTCATTTCAATTGCAACAGATGGACAAGGAATTAGATAGGAAGGAACCTTTCCCAGTGGCATCATTGTCGTCACTTAGCAACAGGAAGAACAAACCTGTGGCACCACAGTGGTCGCTACTGAGCATGAGCAGTGAGGAGAATGGGACGGTTGCCACTGGTAACTGGACTGATCCTCTGGAACCATTGATCGATGAGTACGCATCAGGATCCGAGCCATTTGTGTATGATTTCGATGAGTTTGTTGAGGGGGGTGGTCCCTTCAGCCTGTATGAGTTTGACTCCGCCTACTCTCTGGATGAACCTGGCACCATCCCTCCTTTGGAGCCTCAGAGCCCGGCGTTGATTGGCCATGAAGCAGGAAATAAACATACATTCAGCAAATCAGAACCTCATAGCGCCTTCCTCGCCGCCACACCCCCACTTATTGGTTCTGAAGAAGGAAATAAACATTTGCTCACCCAGTCCCAGTTGAAGGACGACACTGGAGGCCTGCTAAGTGACTTTGACGCAAGGAGGGAGCTTCCGTTGAACCAATCAGAAGATAAGTTGATGGTAGACACAGTTACACACATTAACAAGTCCCTGATTCCTACGCCGACTGTTCCTCAGGTTTTGACAGGAGCTCAAATGTACCACAGTGTCTTAAACAATGTGAGTTTGGGTGGACAAATGCCAGAGAGAAGTTACTACACACTGAATACACAGACTGCCACTCAACTAGAGGCAACACCTCCTCTTCAACCAACACCCTCTCGCCTCCCCCCCTCCTTCTTTCCTCTCCTCGCTGCACAACCAACACCTTCTTTCCTCATGACACAACTCACCTCCTTCGCTTCTCCTACTGAGAATTTCCCCATGCAGACCTCCTCTTCCTCAGTCCGGGAAGAGATACATATGGTAGACACCCTGGTGCTTAAAGAAGAAATGCCACAGGCAGCCTCTTCCTCTGTTTCTGTGAAGTTTATACACCCACAGGACAGCATGTATGAGAAAGACAGTGTTGGGAGTGATGTAGAGTCCACAGTGGACAGAAGTGGACTTACTGATTATTTATATACAAGCGCAGACGTCGACATGCTTCCCCCCCGGCCCACATCGACACACATACACTCATCTTTCCACCCTAGACCTTTGATTTTCTCCTCTGCCTCCCCCGTTCTCCCAGAAATCTTTCCCTCTCACGATTCCCCCTCCTCTACCGGCATCCCTCTCTACTCCTCAGCCGTCCTCCCCCCTCTCTCGTCCCCTTCTCCTCCTCCCTTTCTCTCAACCTCTCCTCCCTTCACCTCCTCCCCCACCATCGCTCTACCTGCCTCATCTTCTCGCCCCCTCTCCTCGGCAGTTGCTGTTCTTTTCCCCATGTCAACCTCTCCTCCCCTCGCCTCCTCTCCATCGTCTTCTCCCCTGTCCTCCTCCTCCTCCTCCTCTCCCTTCATTGCTACTCTCCCTCCCTCTGCCTCCCAGCTGCCCTCACCCTCCTCCTCCCAGCAGGCCCAGCGTCGGCCTTCAGAAACAGTAGGGGTTGTCGATTCTGATCACGTCCAGCTTTCAGACACAGCTGGAGAGAGAGTTCAGCTTTCACTTTTGCCATCCACGAAGCTTCAAAGGGACTTTGAGATGACAAAGGGTGAGACAGCATCCACGCTTTCGCATTCTCTCTTACCTGAGGCCCCGGCTGCATCTTACACTCCAGTCCTTGATGGCGTACCACTTCCTGCATACCCCTTACCCTCTCCTGAAGAGTCTTCTAACCACTTAACGATACCGTTCAGGAGTCGATTGAGCTACTCTCAGGGTAACCGGCTCCTTGATACCCAGCCAGCTCCTTTAACCACCTCAATTGGGATTTTTTCCAACTCCTCCTCGAATCAAATTGAACCAACCGCCTCTGGGTCATCTGTGGACTCTATGGCATCCGATTCGGCGGTAGTCCGACCTGATTTACAGAGTCAAATGCAGCCAGGTCCATCACGGTTGCGTTCGGAGTTGTTTCACCCTGAGTTGGACTCACCTCTGGTTCTGTGGCCTTCTCGTGCAGCCAAGCTGTCAGAGAGTCAGTTATTGGTTCAATCCGATCAGAGAGAACTCGGCGACATATTTGACTCAAACGTCCCAGGCGAGTCGCGTACAGCGCATCACTCTGACGTTGGCTTTACATCACTACCAACAGCTGCTGTTTCGATCTCTGAATGCACCCCAGCTCTTTCCTCGCCCGTTAATATAATCCAGCAAACCAGCCTAGAGACTACAGACCAATTGCAAGGTTTTCACTCTTCTTCTTCAACTCCTTCCCCTTCTTCTTCTTCCTCCTTCCTTTCAACTTCGAGTCCCCTCTCGAGTCGCCTTGACAGCCAGTCACTCGCTGTCTCTTCAGAGACTCTTGAGATTGTCACAGTGACGCAGGTTGTCAAGATGACGGAGTGGATGGAGGGAGGGGAAACAGTGACATCTTCTCCCTCATCCTCCTCCACTCCTGTAGCTGAAAACTCTCTTCTCCTCTCTCATCCTTTCTCTCTGAGAGGGCCATCTGGAACACTAGACACACACACCGTCAGCCTGAACTCCCGTAGAGACCCGTTGAGGGTGCAACATACACTCAACCCCACACAGACTATTAGCCTTGCACACACACACCCCGGGAGCTTGCAGACAAACGCTGCAAGCTCATACACACTCGCCGTGAGCTCACAGGCTCCTGCTGACTGTGATGATGCATCTGAATATCCCGCTTCCCCGTTGTTAAATCCACCTGTCATGGCGCCGACCCCGACGCCGGCGCCCTACAGCAGCCTGGCATCACAGCTCGGCACTGCCACCCCCCAGCATGCTTCGGGGCTGGTATATATGCACCGTTCAGGCTTGACACAGACAAACAGCGGAAGCGCCGGCTGTCTGATGCCCACGTGCAGTTTAGCACACGCACAGCAGGCGCTCACACACTCGGGAGCTCAGGCAGATGCAAACGAGTCGCTGTTTTCGGATGCGGCGCCCAGTAGGGGGCTAGAGATGAGTCATAGGCTGAGGCTGGACACACACACTGCACACACACACACTGCTGGATTGACCCACACACTCATCCGTGGTGTTGGACAGCAGAGGCAGCTATTATCCCACTTCACCTCCTTTGCCCTGGCTCCCTCTCTCCTCTCCGTCACCCCTCTTCCCTCCCTTGCAGCCACAGTCACTCCCCCCTCTCTCTCTCTTCATCCTTCTCCTAGTCCTCTCTCCCTCATCCGTCCTGCTATCTCTCCCTCCACCCCCCCTCCTCTCTCTCCCCTCCCCCCTGCCTGGGTGGCATTGCCAGCAGAATCTGCCAGCATGGCAGAGGCAGGAATTGGCGCCGTTTCACCCACTCAACCGACTGTTGCATTCCACCATCCCACAACACCTCAAGCCCCCCTGGCCAACCATTCACAGTCCTTCACAACATCCTCCACATACCCAATTACCCAATCAACAGAGACATTCCAGCAGTTGTCCACAGTCGGCCAATTACATCCCCTTGACCCAGCCTCCAGAATCCCTGCTGGCCAATGGGAATCAGTCCAGTCATTGTCCACCATTGGCCTGTTCAGCCTGTCAGAGCGTTTTGTTTCTGCTGAAGTGTTTAGCGAGGAGGAGGTTTCAGCAGAGCTTGCCGACAGCTCACAGAGAGTGAATGCATCCGGATTTGCTGACGGTCCCCTTATACAGTCAGATGAGGTGTCAAAAAAACTCATGAAAGCTGAAAAAAACACAGATCTCTCTAGTTTATTTGACCCCTGTGAATGTCGTTCCAAAAACACATTCTGCTGTGAGGTCCGATGAGCCCTCCTCTGTTTTGGGACCGACTTCTTCAGCAGCTAACGCCGAGCACAGTGTCAGTCTGGATGTACTGTCGGATGCTGCAACAGGCCATAGTCTGAATTCGGAAGCTGCCTTGAACACACAATCACTGTCTCTCGATATACAACCTACTCCTAGCTGCCTCACTTCTGAACCCAATCATCGGCCCAGTTCTGCCATACCAACAAGACCCATCGGTGCGCTAGTTACTCTGAACTCCATGCACACTGCTGGCCTAAATACCCCTCCTTCCACCCCAGCCTCCAGATCCCCCACTGGCTCACCTATCGCTGCCCCAGATCGAGGCTTCATTTCTGGGTTGGAGCAGCCGGCACTTCCTCGGGGTGACAACCACACTGGAGACACGCTGGGCCCTAAATACAGCTTATCCCTAATCACCCCAAAATCAAATGCGACCACTGTTACAACCCGCGGAGACTCGACTTCTGCACCAAATGGAACAACAAACACCACAATGGCCAAAAGCGTCACAACATTGACAGACACAGCAAGTACAGCGGCGACCCAGAGCGGCGTGACCGGCAGCAAATCGACGCCGGATCTCAGCGGGAGCGCAGGCGCATCGGGGAAGCCGAATTCAGCGGTTTCAAAGCCCAGCTTGAGCTTGAGTTCAAGCGTGTCAAATCACAGTGAGAACAGCGCTGTGAATCCAGGACACGGTGACGAGACCGCCGGCGATGTCAGGGATAGAGATGTAGACCTTTCCGCTACACCACCCATCGCGGTTGATGCCCACCGTTTTAATCTCACAAAGAACCCCTCCTCCTCCTCCTCTCCGATTGCTCCGTTCAAAGCAGTCAGTATGCCGACTATGAGTGGTGGTGGCGGCGGCCTCAAAAAGGCCACGGCGCACCCTACCCCTGGACCCCCGACCGCGGGTTTCGCAACCAAGCCCGCGTTGCCATGCCAATGTAAACATCGCTTTCATTTTACATGTCTGTGTGGACTGTCATCGGGGAAGAGTATGTCATGCAGTAACACCAACTGTAGAAGTAGAGAATAGAAAAAAAACAAGATAATCTGTAATGAAAGTAGCATGCACTGTAAAAAAAATATTCATCTTGACAACTAGTATTGAGTCTTAACATCTTATTTTCTTAAAATCTGCCAGTGGGGTGAGAGAGGTTCACTTGTTTCCAGTCAACTTGACTGATTGCAAGATATTGTCATTTGATTCAAGAAAACAAATCGAATTGAAGCAAGTGGAACTGCTGCGGAAATGAGAGATTTTTAGACTCAATATGTGATTTAACCCTGTTAAGGTGGATGTTTTTTGCAGCTCAATAGGTCATTAATTAGCTTTAGTAACTTGTTCTGTAGTGGTGCGTGTAGCTGTCAATCAGGTGAATGGGTTGTACCCTCTGGTGTTGGAGGCCACTAATTGGTAGGTCATGATTCTGGGCTGGGTATAGGACATTAACATGGAGGGTAGTGGTCCAATCACATTGCAGTAGACAGGTCTGGTACTAGTTGAAACAGCTGGATGGTAGTGCATCATCCCTGCATTTTCTCTCTCTCCTCTTTCCCTCTACTTTCTTTTTGCTCTCTTAACCATCTCTTCTCTCTCTCCACCTCCCCCACTCCCTCCTTTTCATCTTTCTATCTCTACAGTATCTACTATAGACAGACCTCCTCTCCTCTCTGTTCCCTTCTTTATCTACAAATCTGTCATCCCCCCTCTCTCCCCCTCCCCCCATCCCCCTCCCTCCCTCTCTCTCTCTCTCTCTCTCTCTCTCTCCCCCTCTCTCTCTCAGGTTTCTCAATCCACTCAGCTTCTTGACGGAGACGTCCTGCTCTGCTGCCATCACAGTCTGACAGTAAATAACTACCAGGCAGCTCATCTCTCTATTTTACAGACTGTTGTAAAGCCCAGTCGACTGTTTGAGCTTAACAAAGCATACAGACACTGTGTTTGATGCTCCCTAACCTCGCTGAAGGTATGCAGCTAGCGGCGTCTCCCACAGGAGCTGACTGAGTGAAGGTTTTCTGACTGTACAGTAGCTCTTACTAACAACTGTAGAGACTGGAGCGACACCTAGTTGCCGCTGTGAGCCATAGCAGGAGAGCCGACAGCCCTCAAAACGCCCCATCGCAGCAGAAACACCTTTCAAATACTAATAATCATTTTCAACACATCGGCGTGTCTCCTTTGGGAGGACTCACACTTACTCTGCAATACTTGAGAAGAACAACATGTGTGAGGAGTTTTGTTGTAGTAATGGTAACAGTTAGAAACATTAAAAGAAAACTTGGTTGGGGAAAATTGGAGTTTAAGACATTTGCCTCATATTTTTGAGGATTGAATCATCTTTATTTCAGCTACTGAGTGATGAAAGTTTTTTCTAAACATGGAGCTTTTTGGAGTGAAACCCTTGTTGCTGTTAACATATGAAGAGTTTTGCCCCAAAATGAAATATCCAAAAAGTACCGCTCACTCTCACAAAATGATTGTCCACATGAAAGCAAAGCACATTACGGGTTATTATTAGTATTATTAAAGTTACAAGTCATCTTAAAGGCCTTTGCTTACAAAAATCTTTATGCCTTTTGAGGATTAAATCGTCTGTGTTGTTGAAACCCTGACAGGTATTTAGTGTCCTGGAGGGAAACTCTTCATATGTGGTGTTGAAGAGTAAGACAGATGTGTGAGGCGTTAAGCTAGGCATACAGATGTGTTGAAAGTAACAGATCAGAGTGTAGATGTTAATAATACAATACAATACGTATCTCTAAACTGCTGCAGCCGGCAGAAAGATGTTCTCCTGTAGCTCATTCCAACTCATCACACATCCCAAATGATGCCATTTCGGTCCCATTCACCAAGAAAGGAAAGCAAAATGACTGCTCTCTCCCTCTCGCTGCTGTTATCTGTCAAGCAACACATTTCCCCTCATCATTTTACAGTGTAAAATTGGATTTTTCACATAACTCGATCACTCCCCGCCCATCGATTCATCTCCTGCTATGTGGCACAGAAGGGAAAAAAAATTGTTCCATTAAGCGTGAAATAGTCTGTAGCCAAATTGAGATCAATGTATTTTTCTCCGCCTGTCTCTCTCTCTTGCCTCCCGTCTTGATTCGCAGAGGGCTTGTTCTACCGAATCTCCTTTGTCGTGGAGGACGAGGACTCAGAGCTGGCCGAGGCTGCCGTTAAGCGCATGGTGGATCACTGGGTAAGACACCTCCAGCATCAGTTTGACTTGAGTGTTAAAGCTGCAAAAAGTAACTCTGCGTGTTGAGGTATCTGTTGAGATTGTGAGGCTTCGATACCCAGAAATCATGTAACGTAACGGCAGTAAACTTCACCCTCCTCGCAGCTGAATGTCTCCTGAGGTGGTGAAGAGGTGAGTCCAGGTCGCTCGCTGCTGTTTAGGAGACGCTTTTGGATTTCGCTGTTTCAATCACGTCACTTCCTGTACGCTGAGAAGATTTACTGCCACTGACCGCAATTTAATTTGTGCAAAAAAAGGCAAATCTATGGCGTCGATATTTTGCAGGACACGATGCTCTTCTCTGCTGCTTCATGATTTAGGCTGAATGGATTTTTACAAAAACCTTGCCCAGTGCAGCTTTAACCTGTGGAAAAGTGTTGTAAATACACAATAATAGTAGTACATGAGTAATAGTAGTACTCGGTAAAATCTGCCTTATAGCAATAATACCCAAGAGGGCATTCTTTGCTGTGATTAGGGGTAAAAATGGTCTCCACAACCACAGTAAAGAACCTCCTTCAGGGTCGTATGGCTTTTATACAACAGTTGCCAATGCATGTGTCTAAAAGGTTTTCTTCAAATTAGTGAATGTAAAAAAAAAAAACAGGATAAAACAAGAATTATCACTAACTAGCTCCATGGTTACCACAATAAATCATGGCTAACTCGTCTTTGACCAATCAGATCGCTTGGCTGAAACCACCCAGCATATACTAAATAATACAGAATATACTTACAAGGGTGTATCAACACATTGGAGGAGAAAAGTGCACAAATGAAATGTACTCAACAGAAATGATGAAACGTTTTGGACAACCGGTTGGCTGCTGCCCCGCGTTTTATCTCGATGTGAACACGCCAACATGACTCATAAAATAAGGGTTTGGAATCATATAGTGTAGTTTATTATTGTAGTATATTTATTCTACGGGCAAATTATCAAATAACATCCAACAACACAATCATTAAACAACTTATTACCTCATGTGTCATAACCTGTCGCCTCAGCGCAAAAAACACTTGCACACTTTTTCCATTAGACATGAAATAGAAAACTCACAGGACCTTGGAAGGAGCTGCTGGCGGCGTTAGTAACTGATGACTAATCGTATGGGTAGGATGCTGATTGATTTCATCGTCCACGATCAGTCCAATAAAAATGCTGATGGGAAACAGAGGAAGGTCGATAAACTGATCGGTAGCTTGATTGATTTCATTCGTTTATTTTCCAGCTGAATCAAACGTTCCAGAACTGGACTCATGCAGTCTATGTTAACTCCATCAGGTGAGCAGCAACATTGAATTGTCTTCAGTACTAATGCAGAATAAAAGCATGAAGGAGGGGTTTATTATTATTATTATTATTATTATTATTATCATCATCATTTTTATTATTATTATTATTATTATTATTATTAACAACAATAATATTAATAATAATAACAATGTATATTTATTTAATAAGAATATTGAATAATAATAATAATAATAATAAAATACAGTGGTATCAATTGTACTTTGTTATCTTTGTAAGAATAACATTTGTAATGTCAACTGTACTTTCTGCACTGTGGAGGAAGAAACAATACAAGACTTATTTAGTAACTGTATTTACAGTAGACAGTTGACAACATCAGGCAGTGTGTGATGTGTTTGACTCCGTCAGTCTGTTGTTCAGTCTGAACTGCCGTGGGGAAAGATAGGAGGTTTTGTAGCCCGACCTGCCCTGTAGCACCTCGCCCCCCCAGCCCTACCTCCATCTCTTCTTCACACCCTTTTTTCTCACTCACACTCACACCTTCCCTCCTGCAGTCAACTCTGCTCTTTTCTCGCTTTGTCTGATCCATCTCCTCTGCTTGTGTTCAGACAGAGGGAAAAGGCCTTTTCTGAAATGTCAAGAGGGGAATATGGCTGGAAGAAAGACAGCTGTTATTTCCTCTGCCAACTGCAATCAGGCATTCACAACTGGAGGATTGATGGGCGTTGGGGTGGTGTGTTTCCGCTGGTGTTTGATTGGCTTTGCACCAGCGTGTGAAACATAACATGCCTGGTTGAGATGTGTCAACTCAGGAATGGATGTAGGAATGGGTTTACCCCTGTCACATGGCGGTAGTGAAGCGAGTGATCGGAGGGTCTGCAGTTCAGATCCCTACTGTCAAGGTCCAGTTGATCAAGGCATCTAAAGGGGTATTAAGTGATATTGAGTACCCCCCATTCCTCCCGTCCCCTTGAACTACAGTAGCCTGTAATTGACGCAAACAATAAATAGGCATCCTGCAGTCGTGAAAAACCTGGAAGTTATGGAAAATGTGCATATAGTTTTGGAAATGTCATGAAAATGTGTTGATAGTCTTTTCTTTCCAACCAGTGAAGTGTTGAATGTTCCAGCTCGGCTGCTTGTTGATCCACTTCAGATCAGAAATGTCCTGATAGTATCGGTCCTGAGAGATAGTTGGAGCAGAAATAAGACCTGGACATGGAATATTCTTGGAAGTAATGATTAGCATAACGGTGCAAAATACTCGTCATTCAGCATAAGAATGAGACCTTTTAGCTTTTGTAGCTGAAAGTAGGTGGGTGGGGGGGTGTTGAAGCTGCAGTCCGTAACAGACGACGGGCTGGAAAGTGAGTTTTGAAAGCCAGAAGTCTCAGCACCTGGTGAAGTAATCGTTGAGTCACCGGTTATCGGCAGTAAAAACCTCACTGACCACAGCAGGAGAGTGTTTTGGTTTTGGGAACTGAGCGTACGGTACCAGCAAACCCTTCCCTGGGTAAATAAAGGTTAAAGGATTCAACAGTTTGCTCCCTCTGCTGCTTCCTGACCTGTTTTCACACCGTTGTTCTCTCCAGTGTCCAGCCTGATGTACCGGACAGGAGTGACACCACGAGGTAAAGCGTTGCTTCATTCAATACCTCTGTAGTTAATGTGTAGTATATATGGTACTATTAGACCGGACCACAGTGTACTATGTTATATTACTATGTTATATTGTGTACCATGTTCTCCTCTGCTCTCCAGTTATACATGCCAGGCCCTGCTGGTCTATCACTACACCACCAATGAGAGTCTGGGTGAGGCTGCTGTGTCGGCCAGGCTGTCCAGCAGTGAGGCACCCATGGGTGACGGGCTGGAGGTGCAGTCTGACTCCATCGATGTCAGGTCTATTGGTAAGGGGCGTGAGGTTGACGTGGGCCGCACAGTGTTTATATGATTTTATTCCTTTAGATCAATCAACCACTCAATCAGATAAGTATTGTAGTGTAGTATATTGATTGATTATTTATTTATAGTTATTTACATTATTTTTATCTTGTTTCCATTCCTGTAGAAAACTGTCCAGAGGAGAATCCCCTCCACTACCGCTGGCCTGAGAGCAGACCCACCGTCACCCAGTACCTGCCCTGCTTCCCCAACAAGGAGCAGAGCACCTCCAGGACCTGGTAACACACACACACACACACACACACACACACACACACACACACGTTTCTCTTACTATACTTGTGATGACCCTAACACCTAACCCTAGTAGTCTGAATTTGTGAATTTTCGTCCTTCAATGACTTTCTATGTTGTTGTGTTGTTAGCGCTAAGTGCTAATCGCTTGGGAAAGGGGCCTACAGCAGTCGTCAGCTAGCTATCTGGCAGTCTGACAGGATCAGCTAATAACTATATTATATCACCGTTCAATGCAACAATATGAAAATCGTAATAATTGGAATATGCAGCACAGTCAGGAGAAGGAGCTCTAGCAATGAGAAAGGTGTGCAGACGACAGGTAAAGCAAGCAACACATCAGTGCTACTGTAGTCCACGTTCCCTGATGACTAGCATTTCGCTAGCAGAATTCATATTTTCCACAGGGATCTTGGAGGAGATGCTAACCTATGGTGATCGATGACGACGTCCGCTTACGGCTTCTACTCTGACCCTGACCCTAAACCAACCTGAACCCTAACCCTAACCAGACCCTGACCCTAAACCAACCTGAGCCTCTGTAGTCCTAACCGGACCCTGACCCTAAACCAACCTGAACCCTAACCCTAACCAGACCCTGACCCTAAACCAACCTGAACCTCTGTAGTCCTAACCGGACCCTGACCCTAAACCAACCTGAACCCTAACCCTAACCGGACCCTGACCCTAAACCAACCTGAACCCTAACCCTAACCAGACCCTGACCCTAAACCAACCTGAACCTCTGTAGTCCTAACCGGACCCTGACCCTAAACCAACCTGAACCCTAACCCTAACTGGACCCTGACCCTAAACCAACCTGAACCCTAACCCTAACTGGACCCTGACCCTAAACCAACCTGAACCTTAACCTTAACCGAACCCTAATCCTAATCCTACATTGAACCTCAACCCGAACCAAAACTCAATTCTAACCGTCACACACACATTATTTCCTCTTCTGCCCTCTCCGGCTAGACAATAACCAGACTTCATCAGGTCCAGACGGCTCCGTGGTGTTTCCAGGACAGGACGCCCTTGAAATCTAATTTGCTAAATTCCCTCTCTGTGTCGTCAGAAGGAGTGTGAGACAGTGAGATCATTTCTGTGTTAATCATCGATAGCAAGACAACAGGCCGGTTTGCTCTCACCTCGTGGTAACAGATGGCCAATTTCACTGGTACAATACTCTGTGGTGTGTGCAACACAATACTGTCAGTGATGAAGTGGGGCGAGGGGGTTCGATAAACACCCAGCGGTTTATTAACTGGAAGACGATATCCTGAATGTCCCCATGGTCTACCGGTGATACGTTCAGCTAGTTTGTCCAGCTGAAAAACTGACATGAATTCCTGCCCGTCGGTTTAATAGCATTCAAACAATGCTGCAGGGTGAGGCACCAGCCTTCGGATCTGAGGATTGTGGGTTGGATGCTTTACCTTGACCTTCCTGTTGGGACAGCAGGAGTAGTGCAGTGGTTTCCAATCATGACCCAAGACATTTTTGGTGCTGTAAAGAACCATTTGCTTTTACCCTTGAAGAATATATGAAATGTTCCAAAACAGCAGAAACGTCTTACGAACCACGCTGGGTTGTTTTTTCAGATATGCTAGTTTAATATTTCAACCTATCAGAGGGTTCTGGGTTCTTCAGTCTGTTATGTAGAAACCACAACCCTGACCTAAGAAATCTTAAGAGAGAAGATAGAAACCTTTGTGCGTTGCAGCGTTGAGGTCTGCATCCCCTGCAGCTTAATATAAATTGTAGTATTTTTTATATTTTGTTATATTTTGTATGTTTGTAGCATGTCTGAAGCTAAATGAGGTGTCTCTCTCTCTCTCTGTCTCTCTCTCTCTCTCTCTCTCTCTCTCTCTCTCTCAGTGTGATCAATCTTCAAAACTACTCATCCCATTGGTTGGCTCCAGACCTCAGTAACTGCACCGACATCGACACCATCGAGGTGTCGGCAGGTACGCGCCCACCGCCTTCAGCCAATCAGACACTAGGACAGATAGACAAATGCATATAGAGAGATAGACAGGCAGAAAGACGGGTGGAAATGAAGATAGACAGGTCCTGAGACTGACAGACAGGCAGATACTAAGACAAACAGAAAGACAGATGGATGGGCAGATACTAAGATAGACAGTTATTATCAGGCCCAGTTTCAAATACAATGTGAAAATTAAAAAATACAATGTGTGTGTGTGTGTGTGTGTGTGTGTGTGTGTGTGTGTGTGTGTGCGTGTGTGCGTGCATGCAGAGAATGCCGCTGAGGTGGCAGTGCACCTCGCTGACATCACCAACAACCAGCTGTCCAATGACGAGGTGGGAATCCAGACTTCTCTCTGCCCTGCCTGAGACCTTATAAGACCAAATGTACCTTCTACCCCGTTCTACCCTCTGTTGTTCCCCTCTCTCCCCCCAGGTGTCTAAAATCGTGACGAAGGTGAAGGAGCTGGTGAACGTGGCGAAGATCAACACCACCTTAGCCTCCACCGTGGTCACCATCATCTCTAACGTCATGAACAGCTCTGAGACGGCGCTGGCTGGCTCCGAGACGTAAGGACTACCTATACCCCCTGTCCTGTTCTGTTCTGTTCTGTTCTATCTATTCTATTCTATCTATTCTATTCTATTCTATTCTATTCTTCTCTATTCTATCTGTCCTGAACAGCTCTGAGACGGCGCTGGCTGGCTCCGAGACGTGACGACTACCTATACACCCTGTCCTGTTCTACTCTATTCTATCTGTTCTACTCTATTCTATCTGTTCTACTCTATTCTATCTGTCCTGTTCTGTTCTACTCTATTCTATCTGTTCTACTCTATTCTATCTGTCCTGTCCTGTTCTGTTCTGTTCTGTTCTGTTCTATTCTATTCTATTCTATTCTATTCTATCTATTCTATTCTATTCTATCTATTCTATTCTATCTATTCTATTCTATTCTATTCTATTCTTCTCTATTCTATCTGTCCTGAACAGCTCTGAGACGGCGCTGGCTGGCTCCGAGACGTGAGGACTATCTATACCACCCTGTCCTGTTCTACTCTATTCTATCTGTTCTACTCTATTCTATCTGTCCTGTTCTGTTCTACTCTATTCTATCTGTCCTGTTCTGTTCTATTCTATTCTATCTGTTCTACTCTATTCTATCTGTCCTGTTCTGTTCTATTCTATTCTATCTGTTATATTCTATTCTATTTTATCTGTTCTATTCTATTCTATCTGTTATATTCTATTCTATCTATTCTATTCTCTGTTCTATTCTATTCTATCTGTTCTACTCTATTCTATCTGTTCTGTTCTATTCTATTCTATCTGTTCTATTCTATTCTATTCTATCTGTTCTGTTCTATTCTATTCTATCTGTTCTGTTCTGCTCTATTCTATTATATCTGTTATATTCTATTCTATTCTATCTGTTCTGTTCTATTCTATTCTATTCTATCTGTTATATTATATTCTATCTATTCTATTCTATCTAGTCTATTTTATTCTATTCTCTGTTCTGTTCTATTCTGTTCTATTCTATTCTATTCTCTGTTCTATTCTGTTCTATTCTATTCTGTTCTATCCTATTCCATTTCACATTTCACATTTTTCAAAGACTCTTTTGGCTTCCCCTCATCTCGTTTTGCCTTTCTTTTTAACTCTCTCTCTCTCTCTCTCTCTCTCCCTCTCTCTCGCTCTCTCTCTCTCTCTCTCTCTCTCTCTCTCTCAGAGCTCTGAAGACGGTAGAGGAGCTGGTCCAGAAGATCGAGTTCGAGGGCCCGACGGTCAACATCACCTCCAGGCACTTGGCCCTGGGGATATCGGCCCTCAACACCAGCATGTTTAACGGGACGTCCGTCAGCGCCTTCATATCTCCCAACACCAGCGACCCACAGGTAGGCTGTGAAACCAGGGGTTCATCAGGGGATCCTCTAAGATCCAAAGGGATCCAATAAGCATCTTGGGGTTCCTGGCTGGAAATAATAATAAGAATGTTCCTCACTTTATAAAGGGGTTCTTCAAGGAACCTTCTGAGGTACCCCTATATTTGCAATTTGAAGAACCCCTAAGTTTCCTTTTACCTTTCTAGAGTCGGGTTTCAGCTGATTATCAGTCTGGCTCAAAATACTTCTTCTTGTCCTCCTTCTTCCCTCTACTGCCCTCTGCTGTCTTTCATCGTATCTGTGCCTCTATCCTCATCGCTACCTTTTCTCCTCCCATCTCCTCAACTATCCTCCTCTCCTCTCCTCCCCTCTCCTCTCCTCTCTTCTTCTCCCCCCCTCCCCTCCTCTCAGATTGATTTTGAATCTGAGAGGGTTAACTCTCTAGCTCAGGTCACCCTCCCACCCACGCTGCTGTTCAACCTCAACCTAACCGATGCCGACAGATCCACCATCTCCAGGATCAACTTCATGTTCTTCCGCAAGACCAACCTCTTCCAGGTCAGTTGGTTGGTCTACCATCGAGGAAACACCCATCTGCTCTACAGTAGACTGGTTGGCCAAGGCTGTTCTCTTGGTCGTTGATGTCGTTGTGGTTGTTTTTCAGAACGAGCAGGACGGCCTGTCTTTAAACAGCTACGTTGTGGCCAGCAGCGTTGGGAACTATTCCATTAGTAACCTCCGGGACCCTGTGGAGATCGAGATAGCTCACCTCTTCTACCAGGTAGGGATGCGAGTGTTTGCTGCTCTTTTAAGATCCAAGGGGATCCACTCAGCACCCTGGGGTTCTTGGAAGAGGTACCCCACTTCATGAAGGGGTTCTTCAAGGAACCTTCAGAGGTACCCCTATGGTTGAAGAACGAAGAACCCCAAAAGTGTTCACGTGTGTGCACACCTGCATTCAAAGTGAAGACAATGTCTGTAATCCAAAAAGTTTTGGGATTGCAGTAGTGACCTGGATTTGTTTTTTCTTCTTTCCTCTCAGCCCTCCCCGAGTCCAGTTTGCATGTTCTGGGACTTCACCATGAAAAGTAAGTTTCTGTTCATCTCTATCTACCTCTGTTGTAGCACATCCTAAAATATTAGTGGTTCATTTTTGGGTTCTCAGAGCCAAAGAGAGCCAATAACCATTTGAGAGTTCCTCACTTGAAAAAATATCCCTCACATGTTCCTAGAAGAACGCCCATATGTTGATGGTAAATTCAGGGTTCACAAACATTTTATAAAGGGTTCTTCATCCCCCGAGGTTCTTCTATGGTTGCAATTTAAAACAAAGACCCTAAAGGTTCCCTGAAGATTTTTTAAAATGTTTTTTCAATGAAATAACCTTTCTGTAATAGGATACAAGCAGGGCTTCCCAAGGGCAAAGCCTATTCAACCTGTTAATAACACACACAACAAAAGCATATTTGGCAAAAAATTGAATTGTTGTGTTCTTTTGTTTTGGTGTATATGTGTGTGTGTGTGTGTGTGTGTGTGTGTGTGTGTGTGTGTGTGTGTGTGTGTGTGTGTGTGTGTGTGTGTGTGTGATGGGAGGAAGATTAAGTGGAAAAAGACGAAGATGATGTTGATGTAATACCTATATCTGTCCACTAGATGGTACTGGAGGCTGGAACAGAGAAGGCTGCAGTGTGTCTCCAGAGTCCAACAGCAACAAAACCATCTGCCTCTGTTACCACCTCACACACTTTGGCATCCTCATGGTAAGATGTGTGTGTGTTTGTGTTGAATTAATTATTTTCTCAGACAGTTCCTCTTGCATCAAAAAGGATGAGGATCCTGGGAAGAGTTGCATACACAGCAAGTGTCATGCAAGTCTTCTGATGATGATAAGTAGATACAACCTTTATATGGTGATTGTGACCCTCTGTTACCTAGTCCACTATAACTCTCATACGTTTGGGGAGGAATATGACAGTTTGGAACAGACTGCCATACCCAGCTGCTGGATAGAGATCAGGAAGAACCAGGAGTAAACTCTTGTGATGCACAAAGGGGCCTTAAAACTTGATTGAAGAGCAAAGTAACATGATCAAAGAAGCAACATGCTTGTGCGGTATATCTTTAACATATGGTTATACAGTTATAACAACAAAGGTACAGAGTAATCACAGTAATCTCTTTCACAGGTCAACCTAGGTTCATGGTATTTTCCTCCACCGTTTGTGTATCAATCTCACGCACTTTGACGTCCTCATAGTAAAAGTTTGGCCAAATATCAAATCCAAGAATGCCAAGTCAATACAGTCCTTGTGTCTTTTCAGAGAAGCATCTTTCCAGTTTGATTTGTGCTTGACGTTGCGCACACAATCAATTAAGACACACAGGTTTTCTTTTCCCTAGCTTTTTCAACCGTCTCTGTACTATAGACTCTGTCCTTGGGTTCTTTAGTTTTTGAATCATCACACTTTTGCTATTGCTGCCCCTAGACTGTGGAACAACCTTCCTGGAAGTGTTTGGTCAACAGAATCGAAAAAGTGATTTAAAGACCCACTTTTAGTCTCTGGCATTTCAGTGTGACTGATGTGTTTTACCTGCTTTCTTGGAAAAGGAAAAGGGCTTGCTCTCTTTTGTCTGTTTGGATTGCTTCTTGTTGTGCCGTGTGTTCTTTCAACCTTGTGAAGTGCTTTGTGACAAAGTGTTTTATTCGTCTTGTGTCTTTCTCCAGGACATCTCTGGAGCTGCACCCCAGATAGATGAGAGGAACACCAGGATCCTGACCTTCATCACCTACATCGGCTGTGGCATCTCCGCCATCTTCTCTGCTGCTACGCTGCTCACGTACATCGCCTTCGAGTAAGTCTGTTCTTCAGCTGCTGCACTGTCGTTCATTTCTTTCTGTCAGTCACATAGCTTAGGGTTATTTCCCATTGGGCGCCCATACCTTTTCAAGGCTATGAATAGATACGCATTAAAGGCCCCTGATTTTGTCCCAAGGACCCCCAAGGATTTTTGGTGTAAGACTCAGTATTCAGTAGGTGGTGAGAGTGAAACCTCTGATCAGAATAGTCATTCCTATATTCTGTTCTCTCATTGGGTGAATGGGATGATCATTAAATGTACCTATTCCTTATTTTACTTCGGGAGCCCTTGGGAACCACTGGGCTAGAACTTGTGGTAGACTTTAGCCAGTAGATCGCAGGTTCAAATCCTCAGACGAGTCGGGAAAGTGAATGAGGAACGAGCTCCCCTCCCTCGGCAACAACTGTGGAGGGGTCCTTGAGCAAGGCACTTAACCCACCAAAATGCAGTAGCTCCCAGTGGCCAATAGTAGGCTGTGGTTGTACTGGGCGAAACAGGGTTCTGATAAACAACATGGTGGTCAGCAAACATTCCCTGGATAAATAAAGGTTAAAGAAATAAGTTTTGACCACTTCTCCCTCCCTCTTCCCACAGAAAGCTCCGCCGCGACTACCCATCTAAGATCTTGATGAACCTCAGCACTTCCTTGTTGTTCCTCAACATGGTGTTTCTATTGGACGGCTGGCTGGCCAGTCTGCAGACCGACTGGTTGTGTGTGTCGGTGGCCATCTTCCTGCACTACTTCCTGCTCACGTCCTTCACCTGGATGGGCCTAGAGTCCATCCACATGTACATCGCTCTGGTCAAGGTCTTCAACACCTACATTCGCCGATACATCCTCAAGTTCTGCATCATCGGATGGGGTGGGTGATTGATTGGCTGGTTACGATATGATACAAAACAATACGGACTATGATTTGACACTGTACTATTTATTTTCCTGACGATAATTCAGTAGAAAATAAGTGCATCATATGTGAGTGGTTGATCGGTTGGTCACAACATGGTAAGATATAGTTACAGTTATTCAGTACAATATGGCATGATAAGATATGACAGGTATGGTGTAGTATGATTCAATAGGATATGATACTACAATAGGATACTGTAGGATATGATACAATATGACATGATACGATACAACACAATGCAATTTGAAGTTGCTAAGAGAAGTTGCTGAGAGACAACTGTTGGAATTTTTGACTTCATTACCCAGAAATCCTGTGTGGTGACGTCTTCCTCTTAGTTTGTGGAGGTGGTGAATAGGTTCAGCATCGTTGGAGAGCTTTCAGCTTTCTCTGGACAGACACTTTTTTATTTGAGCAAACAGAGCAAATCTCTGGGGGGTTTTAAAGTTCAGGACGCTCTTCTCTGCTGCAGCCCCACTTTATAAGACGGGTGTATTTCTACATAAGCATCTTGCCTCGTGCCGAGTTTCAATACAGTATTTTCTCTGAGGTGCAGCTTCATTAGCAGGCCAAGGATTTTACACAGCACAAGAAAACCTTTAAAGAGCTCTCTCTAACACATTTCCCTCTGAGAGAAAGTCGCAGCCTCTTGCCATTTGGAAACTGATTTCAATATTTGTTCTAATAGTTGTGCTAACTGGCAGCAACCGAAAGTGGCTTGGCAGAAACACTGAGGCACGCGTCAAGCAACATCTAAAATGTATTTGATCAGTTTGAAATGGAGAAATGGGAGCCCTGACACGGCTGATCTATTGTTTCCAGGTCTCC
>JAXDDX010000209.1:337500-417500 GCA_034670405.1 Hoplostethus atlanticus
TGAAATCAAGTTTATTTGTCACATGTAGTAGATACAGCAGGGCTGCTCCATACAGTCAAATACTAGCCCAACCTGCAGTGCAGAAACGTTAGAATCATGTAGAAAAAGATCAATAACACACAGCAGAATAAAAACATATAAATATAACAAACATAAGTGTATAAGTACAGGACAATTGTGTATTATTATTAAGAGCAATAATACATGTTCAAACTGTTGAAACCATTCAGAAATGGTCACGTTGGGTTCCTTCAGTCTTTACTACAGCGTTATCTTCATGTACTTGTTTTAGAAACCATCTCAATCAGCCTCTTTTCACTTCTTACACTTACAGATATTTCCCACATTATTTCAAAACAACATTGAGATCAAAGTCAAGATTTTATCGACATCCGTTTTTTCTCTCATGTTGTTTAACTATTTCAAGCCATACCATGCAGGAATGATTTGCTCTGACCATGCTCGGTGTTTTTAGAGGAAAAGCTTTCCATGTCAATTCAGTTTTCTGCAGCAGCCCTTAAGGGTTCCCAGATGGCAGAAAAAGAAACAAAAATCTCTTCACTGGCCAACGATAATCATTCGTCAATGCCATATTGACATCTTGCATCGTAGCTCTGGACTACAACTTCTTTTGTTTCCGGTGCCAAGTGGCATTTTTGGAACACTGACCTCGATCTTCCTTTGATCAAATTCAGTTACAGATGTGCGAGTAGTCACGTGATTGCAAAGTCAACACTAAAATTGCATTGAGGTTACCCAGGTAACCGAGAGAGAGCTTGGGAAGAGAGCCCCTTTGTCTTCTCGCTGGGTGTTGCGGTGGTTTTCCCCAAAGCCACGATGAGAACGATTGTTTCGCTGGCAGGCCTCGCCTCGACTGCAACCCGGCGCCTACTCAAACACTCACTGCTCCACTTTACTACTTGAGCAAACACAGGCGTCATGCATCCCGTCTCTGAGGCCGGGCAACACATTCCTCTCGCCGCAGAGGCTTTTGGGGGAAGCCGCTCGTCGGTGCTGCTGAATGATGCTGATGTACATCTTGGTGTTTGGTTTCCGTGGCAGGCTTTGTGTTCGCTTCACCCGTTACGCCACACAGAGGTCAAGGCTTGCACCGCATCACCTCAATGTCATGTCCTGTATGTGTGCACGTGTGTGTGTATACGTTAGTGTGTGTGTATGTGTGTGTGTGTGTGTGTGTGTGAGGGTGTGTATCCTGCACCTGTATGAATGGATACACCCCAATCACTTTACACAGCACATGTAATTGCGCAATCCAAGCATGACACACATCTGCACACATCACATTTTCCACTGTTGGTTTTTCAGTGACATATTTTGAGTTGACAGCGTTGATTGGAGCGTTGAGTGTCCTCGTGTCCTGATGTGACTCTATCTCAAATGTGTGGACTGATGGAAACCCTGCGCAGCGTCACCCTCATGAAGGTTGACACTGCCAGAGCTAAATGAACCCTCATGCTGCTGTGATGCTCGGCCAGTTGTTTCAACCAGGAACCCAAAGGTCTGGGTTCAAGCCCCCTTTGTGTCCTTGAGCGAGATCTGGAGTCCCTGACCTCTGACCTCTCTGAAGCCAAGCAGAAAGGGATCAATCAAGTATTATGTTGCATTTAAGTGACCCTGTCATCCAGAGCCACTTACCATGAATGAACATGTGGCTGTTTTTCTCAAGGACACTGCAGGCCTTCTCGCTCCACTCTGACTTGCTGCTCCGACCTGAATCTTTTGGATGACTTGATATCTATTCCAGGATGTAGCCATATCTTATGTTAAGGTTATGTCGAAGAGACACGCAGGCGCAGAGGAACAATAACAAAAAACGTCACATCCATTTCTGTAGCTACACTTCCCCCCTTGTTTCAACACAGTTGGCTATGAGTCTTTCTGTCCGTTGTGTTTTCTGAACTCTGGCTCATCCAAACGGCTGTGTGCTGCCAACAGTATGACAACTGTCTCATGTGGATAAAGGAGGATTTGCTTCCAATGTGACTGTTGAAATACAAGTTGCATGCAGGCCTCCAGAGCTGATGTTGTACCGTATATCCATGAGGTCCAGATTGAAACAATGCGACTCCATGCAGCTTGTTTCCATTCACTCTGATTAGAAAACATCAGATCTGACATGACACAATCTGACTTGGGACTTGAGCTGCAGTGTGAAGCCTTTGACATGACTCATGGATGTTTATGGAAACACATCGGGTGTTGCAAGAAGTGACTTATGGTATGGCCTCACTCATCACTAGGCCACCCCCCCCCCCCCACCCCCCCCTCCCTCCCCACGGAGTGCAGAGAAATGCACATCTGTGGAAACTATTTTCTGGCCTGGGATCTTTGCGTTCAACATTAGCTAGCAGGTGCAAGCTAATGTTGTTACTTCCTAATGAGAACGGTGCGTTCCAGGGTGGCGTCATCATCCGGCATCATGAGTGTTTACTGAGGGATTCACAGAGCATGATGCTGATTCAAGCCGTATGCCAGGTTCTCCTCGATCACGGTGATCATCTTAGATCTGGTCAGCCACCCGCCATGCTGCTGGGGAGATATCTGCCCATGCTACTGGCCACTTTGGCAGCTAACTGGCATCATTTGCAGGTTCTGTCCTCGTAAACATCTATAAATCTTCTCGCCTGGTAAAATAGTTTTTTCCACTGTGGCAGGTGGAAAAAGGGTTTCCTTCCCTGACACTGTGATTTCACCACTATGGAGCAAAAATGAAGCTGAGGTGAAAACTCAGAAGCATCATTTCAGCAGTTACAGACCTTGAAGAAGATGACAAACAAAACACTATCTGAAAAAAAACCCTTGAAGTAAGATTTTTATCAGATGTTTGACCAGACCCTGTAGATAGATAGATAGTAGATGAACTCTGAAGGGGAACATTGCCCAAGGAGTCTGACGTCTTTACAGGACATGTAATTTACAGCAGCAAGTTCCTGTCTTAACTTATCACCAATTTTCCAAAGGAAACCTCCAGCATGGTAACAGGAGACAGTAACTGTACATCCGATCCATGTTGAGCTCCCTCCTCTCTCTCTCTCTCTCTCTCTCTCTCTCCTCTCTCTCTCCTCTCTCTCTCCTCTCTCTCCGAGGTCAGTCAGCACTGCCTCTTATGTCTTTCTCTCTTTCTATAGTTTCCAGATGTTTGAGGTCAGAAGATCCTTAACTCCCCCTTCATCCTTCATGTGGTCATGGCCATAGTTTGGCCTGGTGCGCAGATTATACTGTGACACCGGTTCACCTTGGTATCCATTGTCTATCCTTGTCTTCAGTGTCCTTGAGCTTTTTGAACCTTTTTGAATGACCTGCTCCTAAAATACACTCTAAGTCATAACAACAGATAAACACAATGTGATCCAACAAATAACACACAGAAAATGAACTTGTACAGCCTGCAACTGTATGTGTGTATTTAAGGCTGAACCAGGACATGGAAATTAACAACATCGTGATTGTAGCACATGCCAACAGGCGACTGTCTCTTGATCCCGTAGCTCATGAGCATCTTCGCGTTGCACTTCCCCAGTTGGAAGCCATCTTGGAAAGCATGGCAATATGTTGAGCATGACAACATGACAACATGATTCCTGTTGTGTTTAATTAGGCACAGACATCAAGGATGACAGTGAACAATGATTACGGGCTGTTTGTTTTGGCTAGAGCAGAACAACATGATTCAGAGGCATGCAGAATTATTTCCTGCATTGCAAGGTCACACAACCCTGGTTTGATCAGCTGGAGGCCTGCAGACACAGAGGCGTTTGACTTGGCAGTTCTGTACGATTGCTTTGGCTCAACGTCCAGAAGAGCATTCCAATATACAAACTCACTTTGCAAATTGCATTAACTTGAAGCAAAAGCTTAAACATGATGACAGACAGACTCTTAGCAAGTATACAACATCCTCATGGTACACCTGAACTCACTCTAAACAGTAAAATAACTTCTTCCAGTTGCAGCCTACTCACGTACACACCTGTACCTACCATACACATACATAAACCTAACTAAGTTATAAAAGAATAATAATAATAATAAAAACAAAAACAAATAAATAACAATAAATAAATAAATAAAAAAGAAAAGGCGCACACTTAGTCTTTGATGTAGACTGTCTGTTGTTAAGTAGACTGGTCCTACTGGTAGGTCTTGTTCCATTCGACTGTGTCCATTGTGTTTTGTGTAATTATTCAGTTGACTTTATCATTTCGTAGCATCCATCTTCTTTCAATTATAATATACTATAGTTATATACACCTATACATAATAATACTTCTATACATAAGTTATGTTTATAATAATGTATACTTATGGTTATTATATAGTTATCGGGTTACCTTTACTGATTTCAAATAGCGTCCATCTTCCTTCAAACATCTCTTCATTTTTATTGATTTTGAAGATTTCCATATTATAAATATCCTCTACTGGTTCCATCCATTTATCCTCCGTAGGGCGTTCAGTTTTCTTCCATTTCCTTGTTATTTCCTTCAGCGCTGTAATTCCTAGAATCCAAAGGAGATACGTTTCATCTTTTTGTAGGCTCTTGGGATGTGTTCCCAAGATATTGAGTTCTGTCCAACGTAGTGGTTTCCCAAACATCTTTTCCGTTGCTTGTATGACTTCTGACCAGTAAGTTTGTATTTTTTTTACATGTGAAAAATGTATGTGTATGATGGGTTCTCTTCTCACCACATTCCCTCCAACAACTGGACTTATTTTGAGTATACTGAGATACTGTCAAAGGTGTTCCATTCGTTATCAGGTAGAGTTGTTTCTAATTCCTTCTCCCATTTACCTTTGATAGAATGTAAATCCTCACCGTTGCTTTCCTGCAGTATCTGATATATTTGACCAGTTGTGTTTTAAGTTTCCTGTTTTGGTGGGTCTTTGCCCTGTACCTCAAAAGGGGGTGAAGATCGTCTAATGTTCTAATTTCGGCGTCTTCCTTCAGATAACTTCTTGCAGGTATCTATAAAATTGATTGCTGGGAAATCCAAACTTGTTTTCTACATTAGAATCTCACCAGGCCCTTACCCGCCCATATTTGAAATACATCATCAACACTGTTTGGGATGAAGCCGAGCAATTTCTCTGAGATAAGTCATTTCCTGTTATTTTTCAGATGTATTGAATGTGACACCAGCTACATACCAAGAGGCATCACTAGCCTGGAGGAGAGGCAGTCAAACAGATTGTGGAGTGAATTCTTTCTCTCTCTTCGGTAGAAATTCCCACTTACATTTTGACCTGCCACAATTCTTTCCTTACTTATAGAATTTCAGAAATGTCATTGGAAGCCGGAGCACCTGCTGAGTGTCTTTGAGGGATGGTGTTGACAGAAATCATAGAATTGCAGATTCTTGAGAAAGAATGGCGGAGGTTTGGTTTGACCGATATTTTGAAGGCCGATACCGATAGCAATATTTTTGGATGACAGCTGCCGATACTTTGTGCTGATGTGCTGTATATTTAAATTTGGCCATTTTCCAGAAAGTTACAAGGATTCTGTGTTTCCACCAGATTTTTATTTTTTGCTGGGAAAAGCCTGTGAAACAGCATTGAGACCACAAGACACTACAGCTCCCCATTGAAACCTTTATTAATGAAATTCTTAGGTTGGTGAGCAGCTGCTCAAGGCAGGATGAGGCAGGCGTCGCTGCAGGTTTTACAGACGGGTTTTACTGGCCCGAAGTTGTTGAGTAAAGTCATATCCTCACCGAAATCATTTACTGGCAGATATCCGATTATTATTAACATTTCTTTAGCTCGGTGCTGACTGTATCTCTAGGAGTGGGGAGGATATGTGGTACATCCCAGAACGACCAGCTCAACAATGATCAGACTGATACTCACCTACACTTTTCACTGGCTTTATTTCAGTGAACGTATCTTAAATACAACATGATGTGAGTGTAATATTATAATATAACAAAGAGAAACTACCCGGCCGCTCTCTTTTGGAAACATCTGGGACAAACTGTCACTGAAGCACTGTATGCTTTGAGGTGGAGCCCTGCTGTTATATTTACTTGACTGATTAACTATCAAAGTTGCTGCACCAGGAAAAAATCCTAAGGTTGGAATTCTGAAGTTCTGTCTGTTTGAGGTATTGAGCGCTGATACTGGCACTAGCGCTGGCAGGGTCGGGGGGGTACACTCCCTGTGTAGCTCAGTGGTCGAGGGGCTGTCTGTACATATGAACTCATAGTTCCATAAGACACGTTGCATAGAAGCATCTACCAAATAGTATATGTTGATTGGGTTACGATCTTAAAGTGTCTTCGCCACTTGCCTGATCCTCACCAAGCCACTCAACTAGTTTTCACTAGATCGGGGCTGGTTGTAATGTTTTTATTGGACCTCAACTGAGCACTGAAGTTGACCATGAAGCTTTGTGTGTCAGACATTGCATGGTAACTGTTCTGTGTACCACCCCTCTTTCCTCACGCTTCCCATTCTTTCGGACTTCAGCCGGTCAAAACGTTGCTGCAGCTAACCAGTTACAATAGCTGAGAGCTCTCAAGGTCCAAACTCACCGCAGCATCATATCCAAACATACCGCTGTTCACAGTTGTCTCTCTAAACCAGGTATGCACACAATTTGAAAATTGATCTTCGGATCAAGTAGAAAATGAAATCCAAATATGCTTTTATTAATGAAGTTGCTGGTATGAAGCCCTGACATGACATGACCTGGCTTGGCTTGGCTTGGCTTGGCTTGGCTTGGCCTGGGGGTATTATCCATTGGCTCTGAAACCCAGTGGAATTGCAAGGCCCTGGCAGGAAGAAGGCCAAACCAACTTGGCAAAACAGACCACAGATCAGACAGAAACCATATCTGGGCAGATCTAACTGTGTTGTCTGAAGTTAGAGGTCACGTAGGCCTCTGCCTTGCTAGAGATAAAGAGTGAGAGGGTTGAGGCTGGTATGCATGATCACTGGCAAAATGGCCACGAGCTGGGTGAAGACCAGGCAGATAATAGCTCGCACTCACAAACAGGAAGAGAAAACCCTCAAGCTGTGCTGTCCAAATACAAGTTTGGTTTATTATTTTCCATCTGACAAACAAACTGCTGAAGTGGTGCAAAATGTTTGGACTTACCCCGTCACCAGAGCAAAACATCAGTCCAAAAAGACATATATAGAGGCCATTGATCACCACCAAACAATCTAGGTAGACATCTGTGACGTCACAAACATCAAATGGCGTACCTACAATGGACTCTTAGTAACAGAGTGTATTAACATCAGTACATCTTAATGTGAAGTTTAAACTGTATAAATCCACTCATGAACAACCTCACATCATCTAGACTTTACAAAAGAGGAAAAAGAGGAGGGTTTCTGAAAGGTGGTCGACTGGGTCAGTACTTATTAGCTGCCAGTGCTTCTTGATTATCTCCTTTCTGTGTTGACTATTAGGTGACGCATTGTAGGTTGAGCCTCCGTCAAGGATTTCTCTGGAGTAACTCTCTCTAGAAATTGGAAGCTTCTCAGTTTCAGACTGAAAATCCTCATTTGTGCTGTATATCCTGATCAGTAATAAGTGGGCAGGGGGATGACTAAGAGCATGCACTGGGTTTTACATGTGTAGTAAGTGGTGTATAGGAAACCATCTTCATAAGTGACCCATGTGTCGAGGAATCACATTCTGATTGGATTTAATAGTCACATGGATTATTGATATAATCCAAAAAAGACTCAGTTCAAGAGCCATGTCAGATCACCATCACTTCATCTATAATCTCTTATAAAAGAGAATGCCTCTTAAAAATACCTAAGAGACTGGCTGAGGCCGCTCCCATGGCAATGCCAGTACTCTGCAGAAAAAAGTCCAAATAAGAAATAAGATTTCGTTAAAACCATTTCAGTCAAGTTCGGGAGAAACTTGGTAGAGGTGAAGGATCCTGTTCATCTCATTGTGGGGGGGTTTATAAAGAGACCACATGGAATAGTATGGAATCTCCACTGTTAGTTGAGATGTCAGAAGAGACCTGATGTGATGGCCAATGTATTTAGACTGCAGGCTCTATATTTTCGTGAATCAAGGCGCAGGTCTGAAGTCTATGGCGTATGACGCAAGTGGGCGGGTCCAGTCTTTTGGTATTTTGGTGACCAAAGGTGCAACGGTGGCGCAGTGGTCAAAGAGGTTGGATGAAGAGGAATACACTGGCTTCAACTCTGCCCAATCAAATCAGCTCATTTCATCCCCTTTAAAAGCAGTGTGCTCCCACAATGGTGCTGCCAACCAGTACCGCCATAACAGCTTGACCCAAGAAGAGACTGATACTCTTGTCCAGGAGGTGCATGTAAAAGTGGCTTGGAAGGGGCAGAAAAATGATAATAAAAAAGAGAATTATATGACAGGCTGTTTTACCAGTATAGAATTATAAGTGTTTCTTCTGTCTTATGTTGTTACTGAGATCAGCCCCTGTGATGCAGCTTGACTGCCTCTGATTCACACTTTAGTTCACAGGTGTAGAGCTTAGTTAGTTTTGTCAGTTGAATCCAGATTAGTTCTGCTTGGACCACCCTGTCCTGTCTGCCCTGTCTTCCATGCATGAGAACGTCAGGATCTCCGGTACCATGCAGGGATTATGGCCACAAGCAAACCTTACAAATTCATTTAATAGAGAAAGGTGAAAACTCTGCCAGGGACTGAGAGCATTTCACAAATCCAATTTTGGTGTGTTTCTTTTTATTAAATACATATGAAATGAAAAGATCATGTATGTGTTTGGAGAGTTTCACAACCCTTGGAAACTTTAAACTAACTAAATTGAGTGTAATTGAATAAGCCTTCATTTCTCATTTCCTGAGAAACATATTTCAGAGATGTATATTTTTGTATTACCATGAAGGCAATACATTGATGCCAAGTTACATACAGAGCCATTGTTTCTGTTTAAACAACTGGTACCAGACTTTACTGCGCAACCTTCTCCTCCTATAAAACCGATGTAGAACAAGACATTTTGAATTATGGATTAAGATGTAGAGGCTCTTAAACTACCATCTTAATTGAATACTTACCAATGTTTTTGTGATAATACTATTAAACTTGTAATAATACTATTACTAAGGTGTTGATTTTAACAACGTGTCAAATGTTTTATTTTGTGTGATTGTAGCATTGCAGTGTCAAGGATAGCGTAAATTAGAATGAATCATTGATCATGTAATAACTAGTTTATTAAGATATTAAAGGCTGATCCTCCCGTCTCCCTCTGTTCCTCTCCTGGATGCAGGTAAATGTTACTCCAACCAGACCGGCCCTAAGTGCGTTTCCTCGTCCTCTTCCTCCTCGGAGGTGGAGCCCAATTCATCTTCCTCCTCCTCCTCCATCCTGCCGGTCAGCCAGATGATCGACAAGGTCAGAGGTTACTGCTCCACGCGCTCCGACAACTTCTACAAGAATATCATCATGTCTGACAGCTTCAGTCACAGCACCAAGTTCTAGAACCTTCCCCTGTGCTCTGGAACTTCCCCCAACGTTCCAGCATCCTCCTCTGTGTTCTGGAACTGCCTCCCAACATTCTAGAACCCTCCTCAGTGTTCTGGAACTGTCCCCCAGTGTTCTAGAACCTTCCCCTGTGTTCTGGAACTGTCCCCCAGTGTTCTAGAACCTTCCTTTGTTTTCTGGAACTGTCCCCCAGTGTTCTAGAACCTTCCCCTGTGTTCTGGATCTGTCCCCCAGTGTTCTAGAACCTTCCCCTGTGTTCTGGAACTGTACCCCAGTGTTCTAGAACCTTCCTCTGTGTTCTGGAACTGTCCCCCTGTGTTCTAGAACCTTCCCCAGTGTTCTGGATCTGTCCAACAATGTTGTAGAACCTTCCCCTGTGTTCTGGATCTGTCCCCCAGTGTTCTAGAACCTTCCCCTTTGTTCTGGAACTGCCCCCCAACGTTCTAGAACCCTTCCAAACTCCCTCTCACTGGCAGCTTCAGCCACAGAATGAAGTTCTCAAACGTGAACTTTCAATCTTTTCACTTTTCACTCTCCAACGTTCTAGAATTCCTTCCTTCCTTCCTTCCCTCCTTACTTTCATTGTCCTTGCGACTCTGGTTTGGAAACCCTTTTGCATTCTTCATCAGGGGTGGCAAGTGTGTTACAGTATATATACAATATAGTTTTTACTGACATGCTAACTGGACTTCTGCTGCACTTTGGCTGCATCCCCCAAGAGGAATTGTTTGCAAAAGTCATGTTTTGTTCTTTTTCCACCCCTAAGAAGTTCCAACTAATGGTCTGGTAACTAGTTGCTTGAGAGTCAATAGACCCTTTGTGTAACAATATACTAATTTGGTTCAGAAGAAACAATTGTCCACAGTGCTAATGCAGCAAGAGGGACTTTTACAATGGCTACCACTGTAGTTTAGGGGGTTCAATTCAAATCAGAGCCGCCAACTCAATGCACTGTTGTTGCTTTGTATAAAAGTGCCTGCTAAATCAAGTTAAATCTGCCTGCTCAATGTTCCTGTCACACCAAACAACTGCTAAAAACCAAGAGACACATTTAATATAATGAATAAATGGAAAGTATAAATGTTAAATGTTAAATACAAAACTACGGTTGTTGTGGAGAATAAGGGTTTTCCAAGAGCAACGGGGTGGTCAGAGGACGATGCTGTGACTGTATCATATCTATCAAGAGAACCAGCTGACCTGACTACCAGACTGTAGCTTAGAGGAAGGGAAAGGAAAGGAAAGAGGGGAGGAAAGGATAGACCCAAGATGGTGAGGTAGAGGAGAAAAAATGTATAGTTCTGGTAGAAAAAGTAGGCCGGTTATTGTTTCTTTTTCTTTTTTAAATACTGTGATGTTTAATGGTAAAACTGGCCGTGTGTGTATGTGTGTGGAGCCATATCCTCTGTAAATATTGATGGCCTATTTTATGTTTTCTGTGGCGTTCTTTGTTTTGTTCATGCATTTGTGAGATCCTGGAAAGGTCACCGAGGTTTTACACACAAACTCAAACACTCTTCACTCCCCATGCAGGCACTGAGAAACAACTCATGTGGACAGAATAGAATAGAACAAGACGACAGAAGTGGACAAAACAGATGTTATAGCTAAGTTGCTTTTTAAAATGAAGAGTTAACCACAGCCTCCAAGTTCAAGGTTCATGAAGACAGAAGTCGATTGGTCTGACACTCTGAAGACCAAGCCATGATCTGTTGACAGCTGTTTTGTATTTTAGAATGGAAGTGTCCCAGCTTTTAAAATTCACGGCCTCCTCCTTTTCCTAGACTCAAATTCTGCACAAACCAGTATTGTTATATTTTCTGAATCATGCCAAAATCACGACACAGTCTTAGACCCCCAAAATCCACTGGCCTTTCTGCTGCTAGGGCATAATTGACCTCAGATCAAATGTGATGCTGAGACCTTTCTATAGACCCCTGATCAATCATCCCTCATCAGTTAGTCCCGCATGATCCAGTCCCTGGATGTAAACTGACTCCGTTGGTGGAATACCCTCCACCTCACCATTTGAATTTGATCCTTTTCATGTGTCAGATTGCATATGATGGTGCGTAATCAAGTCATAAGTTGCTGGTGAGCAGACGGGTTGAGCGAGGCTGCGGGTAAATGCTAAACGCTAAGCTGCTGCCAGTGGCCGCTGACGCTCGGTTACCCTTGGACGTCAGCCAGAGTTAAGCAACTGTAGAGGGTGTCTTTTAAGGCAGCGTTATACTTAAAGGGAGTCGCCTCTTGGTTTATGGCTTGTCTGTGAAGCTTCTCTCTTGTTTAAACGCTATTCAACAAAGTAAATGTTCTGTCCTGGACAAAAATGTCCCAACATGAAGAAATACACTGACTGTATCATTGCCAGGGTGACGTTTTCATCAAGGAGACACATTTATTATTATTTTGTTATTCATATATATATTTCTCAACCGTCTGTTAGGATTTCATACGCACAACTACTGACAACCTGGACTCCATGCATGGTAACGGAAGGATATCTGGATCCTTTTGGATAACTTTATGCTCATGATTTGTCGTTAAAACTCCAGATTCCAAAAATGAGTGGAAAGTGGAAAAAGGCAGCACCCATGCAATGTAGCATTTTTACACTTGTTGTAAAAATGGGCAGATTTTTGTGATTGATTTTCAGGAGCATGTCCATCCTGTCTGTTCAGGATGGACAGACAGTTCTTTGTTCAGTTTTGTGTTCATAAAAAGGTTCTTGTAACGATATTGGTGAACTGGTTTCAGCTATTCAAACACGCATAGCTGAACTAGTTTTCCTTTTTCTGAAGTACTGTCCAAAGAGCTATATATATTTTTTGCCGCTTTTGTTTTTAGCTTATTGTGCGTTTCAGAAGTTCTAGGGCAAACCTGATGTTCTTGTGTTGTTGGTCATCTTTTTATTTATTTTTGGGATGTACAATTTCTCAATTCTCTCACTACCGGTCAGTCCTTAGCTAATCTCAGCCTCTGGATAGACAGACGATCATCTCTACTGAGAGCTGAAGCTTGGAGGAGAAACTCAGAAACCAGCCTTCCAGTCGTCTTTATCTATTTGGCATCCAGCAGGGCTAGCTAGGGGTTTTGGACCGCACCTTTTCAACTGTTGGCTAACAAGATCTCGCCTGTTAACGCTCAGGCAACACTGTCCAACACCAAATAATGATTGTCTAGGCAACAGCAGAGCGCAGCACATACTGTATCGACCATCAGGCACCCTGGCCGGCGTCTCTCCTCCCTTTGGCCCAGAAAAGCCGAGGAATGTGTTTTACAGCCCTCAAAAACAAATCCCTCAGATTGTGATAGGAGACAGAGAGAGAATTCCCCGGATAATATTTCCTCTTTGGTGGCGATGTGGTGTCAGATGGGCTCTGAATGGAGCTTCTTGAGGAGATTATCGTGTGAGGTTTCATGACAGCGAGCCAAGATGGGGCTGACGGAGCGCCTGTTGAGGCTACGATGGTAGGGCTTGATTATCGGCGGCTCAGGGTGGAACATGTCAGACACATGTAGACAGTTACTGGCCTGGGTTCAACTAGTTGTTTTCTCGTGTGTCGTATTCAGATGGTTCTTTGGCCTGGAAGCAGTCCAAGAACCAGGTGAAACTGCAATGCATGGCCGAGAGTTTTGGTCCATACAAACAGCAAAATGTGCCCACCACTGAGACTAAATGAACAACAGCAACATTACATAATGTTAAAACAATTTCAATTAACACCACCGTTGTTGCTTGCTACATGTGGACGATTTGCACACAATTTAAAACATGTGATTTGTTTCAAGCATTGGAGATGTTTCCCCGCCAAAACACCATCTGGACAGCAGATGAAAAAAAACATCTTTTACAGGTCGTTTCATTTCAATGACAGTCCACTTTACTGCTCATAGAAGAGGAACCAGGTGGCCGCCATACAATTGATTCGCACTCCAATCTACAAATGTGTTTTTGGATCATCTGAACCAAATCTCAGCATCTATTTTGTATATATGCTAGCCTGTCCTGGTGTTAGCTATGTCCACTAATATATATTTAGCTGTCTCTGCGGTCAACAGGCTTTAAAATTGTAGTGATTGTAAGACGTTTTAAAACGCCAAAGGACAAGAAAAACAGACTGGTAGCTGCACCTCACCAGCACCCAGATGAGGTGTGTGGAGCAATAGGATGGTTTTAGCATTTCACTGTTATCGATGAACTCCTGCCTGATTTTACAAAACTGATACTTGACAGCACCATGGCACCAACGTAATGTTAGAGTACAGAAATCACCTTAAATTAACTTTGTCTGTTGTGCTACATGCATGTGGTGTTGATGCCAAACATCTGTAGTTTCATTTGTAGGGACAGAGGAGCTCAATTACATCTTCAAAAGTCTTCAAAAGTAAAAAACTAAAATCTTTACAAGGGTGTATTTATGAGAAAGGTAATTTTCTGAGGCGGCATGGTTTTAAGGCATTCCACACCTCTCAAACCCTTTACGATGTCGAAATGAAGAATCAGTGATTGTTTTGTAAGGTTCCTCTTACCCTTCTCTTGCGTGATATATGTACAGTTCCATTTAATTTAAACATTTCTCTAGTAAGTCTGAACTATGTGTAGTGGTTGGGATCACACCCCAAATGAATATTGTTCCAAATGCAGATGTTTTTGATGAGGATTTATAATTGATCTTGACGTTGTATTGTTATTATTTGTAATATTATAATTATTATTATTCTGTAAACACTATTCTGCACCCAGCTATGTTGTTGTTTTTTTCCCACAGTGGTTTGTCAATGATGTTATGTAGGAGCTCACTTCAGCGTCTCAACATTAAAGGGAATTAAAGTTATTAAATGTTTATATGTGAAATGTTTATATAGGCTGACTTGGTTTCTGCAAGTTGTAATTTCCTCATTGTTTTGCAAAAGCAAAACTCGCAACTGATTGTATGGCACAAGTTACTGCCAAAACCAGACCCTAGCAAAGATGCTGACATTTACCAGCTACATGATGTCATAGAACTACCCCTTGTGCTTTTTAGGGGGATTACCTATGTAGAAATGTAGTATGGCAGTTAAGGGACAGTGGGAGAGAGTGGGTCATTGAGGTTATCTAACAGCCACTTCCCACCACAGATGTTTTTTTGATTTAGACCCACAAGGGGTACTAACATCAGCTCTTACGTATAGAGGGTTTTGATGTAACAGGCCCTCTGGCGGCCATATTGGAGGTCCTCAGCTCAGTGGTAACAATGGCTGATAACAGCTTATTGCATTTCTAAAATCATGATTTGATTTGGTGATTTTGGTGATCTAGTGACTTTTCAGACCTGCCATGCAGCTTTTTTTCTCAAAGCCAACTAGCAAATCTAGATGCTTTTTTCGACCATTGGGAGAAATGTTACTGTGACTCCCAAAGCATCTGTCGACGAATTCTGATGCTGATTTGAGCCACGTGCTTGTCTAATCCAAAGAGCACTGCTTCCCATTCACAATACACTCCCTTCACTCGGAGTGGGGAGCTGTAGTAAATATATTCACATTCAACCTAGTCTGACCTATAGGTGGCGGGCAATTGGCATGGCCTGGAAATACAAACTGCTTTTGTGTTTATATGTCAGCTTGTTAGCTAGCTAAACATAGTATCTGGTCAGCTAACCATCACTGTCTTCTTGTAAACGCATCAGATTTGCACAATAGCTAACAATACGCTGCTAGTAGCTAGCAGCTATTGTTACTTGGCTGGTTGTGTGTTAACATTAACAGTTGCTTTGCTAAATTATGTTGCAGGCTCATTAGCCTGATAACAATACAGAACAACTGTTCAGGTTAACTAGCTGACTCTTCTCCAGCTCCAACTCAGAGTGTTTTGGAGTAGAGACTAGGGCTAAAGACAAGACAGTTTACTGAGTCACAGTAACCTACATTTGGAGACAAATCTACCTGATCACACTGATCACTTTTACTGAGAACGTTACTGGATGATCTACACCAACAAACAATCAAATGTCTTTTTCTAGCCCTTTCAGTACTGTGCAAAAGTCTTGTAAGGCACATGTAAAACAAATCCGTAAAGTGAAGATGCTTTCAAAAGTAATGCAAAAATAATGAAATGATCGATTTGTTTTGATCGATGATTGCTTTTTTCTGATCTAAATATCAAAAAAAAATACTATAAAGAGCAGTAATTTAAAACATTGATGCAGAAAAATTAACATCTAAGACCAAATTTATATTTTAAAAATAACATCTAAGACATTTGCACAGTACAGTATATTTAGCCATTATTTGCGCACAGCCAATTCTTCACTGGACCCCATGATGATATCAGTTTTGATTGCTGGGAGATTTGTGACGCAACTGCAAGGCCTCTATTGGTGCAAGCAGTTTGCCTACATCTCTACCTGCCTTGATGCCATCCCATCTTCACTCAACAAGTACTCACAGGTACTTGTTGGTAGTGAATCAATGGTAACATGGATGGGAGAGAGAGAATCTGTCTTCTATTCCTGCCAAGAGTCAAAGGAGAGAAAATACAAAAACTCCCCCAAATCATTTATCACACACAATATGGAGATGATGTGGTTTCACACACATGCACACACACAAGATGCTTTGGTTTCAAGGGTTTCACTCCTGAAATTGCGTTCAATCCCATGGTATCTGGATAAACTCAGTGGTTTGGAAAGGGGAACTCTGTCCCTGCTGTGCTCTGTATTTTTTCTGTTATCTTAAGAGGAAACAGATACAGAATGAAAGCTGGGGTCAAGCAAGAAAAACCTGTTCCCGAGGTCAGGGGAGCTGCTAGAGAGGATAAGGGAGTGGAAGGGAGCCCTTTAGAGGAGGAGAGATGATACTGTACGGTAAGTAAGCTGCATCAAGGTGGAAGTCCCAGTGTCACATCTTGACATATTGGGATCTGGAATTCCTGCAGCACAATCATTGAGGTTGCCCTCATTTACAATGATGTATAATATAATATAATATATAATAATATAATATATATATATAAATAATATTTAAAAGGAGCATGTTTATTAACCTCTGAATTGAAGGTATTTGTAAAGTAATCCAATGCAAATTCAACGTCAGGAATTTGTAGTATGAGAAAGGTCACACATTACGGTACAGATGCATATCATTCTCGATATGTTGAGGCTGCAGGGAAAATGTACAGCCTGGAATGATGCCATGAATGAGAGACAGATTCTCCAGGCTTACTGAATGTTTTAGTGCGTGGCTGAACTCTACCAGAGGGTTGTTGAGATAAATCACAGATGTATCTTGTTTCATTCAACAGTAAGTGGCCAGAAAAATGCATCTCCAAACTATGTGTGTGTGCTTGTGTATGTGCTTTGGGACTCCAACCAGCTGATGCACCAACTATAGCACAACAGATAATAATGTATTGATCCCGTTAGGGAGGTCTACAGCAGGGGTTCTCAACCTTTTGCACCTCAAGGACCACCTTTTTCCCACTGAAATGTCTTTCTAAAAATATTTCATATTTTTTCATAAAATTCCAAGTGCTTTCCTTGATATTTGAAAATTCTGTCCAGGCCAAGAGGTCATCGTATTCCTCCATTTATATAGGCCTAATAAAATAAAATAATAAAATTAGAAATAAGGCTGTGCTGAAAATGAGGAAAAAGGATATTCCTTGTACAAAAATAAAAAGGACAAGTAAATTCAGGTCAGCTGTTGTAAAATTCTAACAGAGGGACAGTCTAATACCTTTGGGTCGATACCCTAATGTGATTGAATTCATCAACAGACCCTCAGGTGCAGAACTACAGCGCTGGACAGCGGCACATTGGCAACACATTACAGAAATCGTCCAGCAGGACACTGAAGGAGACAGAGCCTCGCGCTATTTGTGACAACATGTTTCACTCACATTAACCGGGAAATGTCCACATTTACCGTAACATATATATATATATATAATTGAACATTCTATGAACAATCTGTTTTTTTCATGCTTGCGGACCAATGCGGACCACCGGCATTTTTTGATCGTAGGCTTGTGGCCCAAAAGCAGGCTCTCGAGTGGTTGAGAATCCCCGGTCTACAGAACAGCGCCCTGGAGCTGGTAGGGACTCAGTGTCTTGCTCAAGGGCCCTTGAACCCGGATCCTCCGACTGAAGAACATCTCCCTGCTCACTATGTCACCCTACGTTTATGTTGCCCCACTGCAAAACAATCGTATCTCTTTATTCTCACTTCCCCGTCCGTCCTCATCATCACAACAACAACTTACCTGGTAATAACTTAACTTTATCTCCGTGGCCGTTGGCCAAACCACTCGTCATGATTTATTCATTATGTTAGTGGAGACTCCCAGACTTGACAGCAGAGCCATTACAGTCATAGTATCAGACCGCTGTGGCTTGGCAACAGGAAGCCGTCATCTATCATCCATCTCTTAAACCCATTAAAGATTCTAACCAGTTAAGATGATTGACAGAAATGTCTTGCCCCTTTACCCCAATAAGGGTGGTGCAAAAACAGAAATCTGATCATTCTGATCACTTAGATCTTTGGAGCCAAGCAGACTGGTCTGCATACAACCATGTAGAGACTTACAATAAGTATGATAGCACAAAATGATCAGAACATACGGTCACTTGGTTGTTCGTTGTTGATCAATACCAATGACTCAGTTACTTCCCCGGGGCTTTCCGATTTCTGGCTTTCAAAATCTGTACTCTCCATCCATTGGAGTTTCAAGCAAAACATGACTGTAAATGAGAAATATATCAACTGATTACATTGTTAAGCAGGTAGTCAGTTACATATTACTGACTACCTGCTTAACAATGTAATCAGTTGTGTAATTCACTGGAATACTCCATTATGACATGTAATGATGTTCGTATCTCCAGTATAGGACCGAAATAACAATAAGATGAACGTGAGGTGAAGGGAGTGAAATAGTGGTATAGTGAGGTGCAGTGAACAGGAATGCTTGTTCACAAGCTCATCTAATGCTACAGAGTGAAATGCCTTGTGGGACTATTTCATCAAAGTAGGGAGGAGAATGAGGAGGTGATGGTGATGTCACCGAGTGGAGTGACTGTGTGTAAAACCACACTTTTTCCTTTCTGTTGGGGAGCAGCTACACTAAACAACACGACCAGACAAGAATTAAATATATAAAATACTTCTTTATTACAATAGTTCTAAAAACAAAGGATAAAGGGATACTCCGGAGGATCAATCTAAAAGAGTCCAACAGTCTGGTTTCCAAATGGTGAGAACAGGTAAGTCCTTGGACAGCAGGTCCCAGTTCAGCTGGCTGCCAGTCGCTTGAGAAGACACAACAACAAGATATCCGTCAGGGTGACCTACCTAGCAGTCTTTAGTCGTGATAGCTTATTTTAGAACAAAAACAACAATAAGTTTTGGATGGAAAAGAAATCAAAAATATAATATAATCAAAATATAAACACAGCAAACTAAAAGTCCAACACAGGGAACATCAAACTAAATAAACAAATCAATTCAAATGAATCCACTTCAACTCAAATAAAATAATAAAGCCCAGTCCAACATTACTGAAGTTTGTCCATATAGAATGACTGCTGGCGGGATGCCAAAGTTGTAATTATTTAATAGGATAATTGTATAAAAATCATTCAACAGCAGCATTAACAACGCCAACTAGGTGACGCCTTCTCCAGTGTATTTTTTATGAGAATCGGCTATAGATCAGGAGGGGTACGTATCTGGAGGAAGGGTGGAACGCGTCCCCACCCCTCCACCTTTCATCAAAGGCTTCCCCCTCGCGCACCGTGCGTATCTGTAGCCTCCTCTGGCGTGATGACGACCCGGTCCTCTGCGCAGCAGCAGCTCCTTCGGTCCCGGCAGTGGCTCTGACAGTGGCTGTGCACGTCCCCGGTCAGGAACACTTCTCTCGCGCTGCTCCCGGGAACTTTGGACAAGATGCCCTCTCTACTGTGACAGCCGTCCGACCAGTGCTCCTCCAACAGCGTTTCCCGATCGTTGTTTGCTCACCGTCCTCCCAGCCTGCCCCCCTGCTGCTGCTTAAATGAAAGGGCAGGGAAAACCCAAACCACCAACACCTGTGGCCTAATTACCCACACGCTGAAATTACGGAGGGAGGTGTGTCAGTCAATCAGCTCAGCAGGCAGGCACACACACACACACACACGTCACCCTGTGACAGTGATGTGACCTTGGAGGAGAACAGGGAGGTGAAGAGATGTGATATATCCAAATGGGGAGTATGTCTGCACACACACACACACATACACACCGCCATTCCTCCAACATCCAAGCCATGCACTCAACCTAAATTGCACCAGGGACAGTTTTTATCTTACAGGCATGTCAATATTTCATTTCAAAATGTCCAATGTGCTATATGATGGGGAAAGCATTGAATGTGATTTCCATTGTAAATTATTAGGAAGCCAAGCAGGGAATATTGCCAAAATCTGGCAATAGGCCTGCATCTTTTTCTCCAAATGGATAGGGAGAAAAAGAAAGTTCTTGTTTGTTCACAGCTTTATCTTCATTGGAAGAGATGCAGATGCACAAATGTATGTGGTTGCATTTATTTTGCTACATTCTTCAACATCTATTTGCCTTCATCACTGAGGTAGAAGGCAAAAGTTGGGAAAGTCCAACTTTAGTCGTCAACTTCTGGCAGGCGGCATGTTTCACGAGCGCTGGCAGAGTTTACGTCTTTCTATTTTCTGAAAGTAATGAACATGCAGTTTGCCATCTACCACGTAGCAGGAATGCAGTGACCAGGGTTTCTGTGCGGCTGCTTCCCGTCCAGCGGCGGACTGGGATAAAAAAAAAAAAAAAAAAGAAAAGGCCCTGGAATTTTGACCCAGACCGGGACACCACCAGCAACCCACGGATTCTCCACCCGCCACCCTGCTGCTCACACTACGGAGAACATGTTCATATGTTGTACGTGTTCCCCCTGTGGTGGACTGGCAACCTGCCCAAGGTGTTTCCCTGCCTTCTGCCCAATGCATGCTGGGATAGGCTCCAGCCCCCCATGAGCCCCCAGTAGGAGGTAAAATGCAGGTTTTAGTCATTTAATCACTTCTACCATCAGTAGTTGGCAATGCTTCTCAAAGAACCGCTGATTTATTACAACAAGGTCAATCAGAAGACAGGGTCCAGTGTGGCTGTAAGGTATTTTAAAGGGTTCTGCTCCATAAAGTGTTACGATATCACAGGTGGGACCCAAAAGCAGAACCGAACTCAGAGGTAGGATGAACAAAGGTTTATTGTGAAGAGGAAACCGGGGGGGTAGTCAGGAGCGGAGGTAGTGGACAGGGCTGGAGGCGGAAGCAGGGAGAGCCGGAGGGACTGGTGGCGAACGTGGCAGGCAGAGGAAGAGCAGGTAGGCAGGCAGGGAGGAATGCGGTATGGCTGGGTACGGGTGGAGATCCTGGGATGAGAAGAGACACAGTTAGTGGAGACGGAATACACAAGGCTGGGAAAATACTTCGCTAGTAGTTGCTGAAGTAGGCCGGGAACGTGAGCTGACCACACTGGCTGAATCAACGATCTGGCGATGAGTGGATGGAAAGCCGGGGTTTTTATACTGGTGGTGATGACTTGATGGATAGCAGGTGTGCGGGGTAGAGCAGGTGATCGGGATGAGGTGATGATGCAGGGAGGAGCCGGAGACTGGAGCCACGCCCGCCGACACATACACACACACAGACAGGGACAGACAGGTAGAGACACATGGGGAAACACAGGGGGCACGGCGGAGACCGTGACATAAAGGTCCTACATAGAACCTATTATGGAGAACCTTTGCTAAACAGTAGAGAACCACAAAGGGTTGTGCTATGGTTCAAGGCTAAAGAACCACTTCTGGAACCATATTAATCCTTTTTCTATTAAATGTAGCACTTTGAAATTGGGCTTTCAAGAAAAATAAAATGCATTAGTATTGCAACAGCTCAGTCAGAGAGAATAAACCGGTAGATCGACCAGATGAGTTTCACTGTTTTTCTTTCTGTTCTTTTAATTATTTGCACAAATCAATCCTAAATCCTCAGGTCCACCGACCGGCTGCCTCCGGCTCTACATCAGGTTAACATTGCAGATCAGAATCTCACTTCTCTGGCTTCCAGCGTTGGTAAAGAGCTGATCACACTCTCAGGTACTGAATGTGGATCTTATCTTGTTTGGACCAAGTTCTTTACGTACGTTCAGGCGAGGGAATGAGCAGATTCGTGGGATTCTTTTGGTTTGGGGTTGAGGAGGACTGGATGAAGTCTCTGAAGTCTAATTTCTCCCGTCAATACGTTCCTTCCTTCTCTCCCTCTGCCTCACCCATCCTCTCTCTTGACTTTTCCCTCCCTCTATGTCTCCCCCTTTCTCCCTCTTTACCTCCTCTTCTTAGGTTTCCTGCTCGGGGAGCGATCAGCAGTTTTCGTATCAAATCCCCGATGCATCGACGTATCTCAGCTATGAATAACAACAATATTAACCTGATATTTTGTCGACCCTCCACAGGAAGGTCAGGGGTCAGGGGTCAGAGGTCAGCCTCAGTGCAGCAGCTGGTCGGGACTCGGAGTAATTAATTAAAAGTAAGTAATAAAGATAGTGACGTAACAAAAAGGCAAAATCTCGAAACAATAATGAACACCATTTTTACCAGTTCTTATATTATTGGAAAAAAGTTGAATTTTATTATACAATTGAATATTATTGTATTAATAGTGTGACTCTTGATGTGGAAAGGGCCTGTAAAGAGATTATATTCTAGATTGATGTTATTACAGTATTCAGTACTGAGTCAGCAACGTAATAACCAGTTAATTGGTTAAGTAGAAAAATGCCGACGATTATGAGCTACATTTACTTTTATTACATTATTGGCTTTTTATTACATTGTAGGCTTTATTTTTTATTACATAATTGGCTTTTTATTGCAGTGTAGGCTTTTTTAGTTTAGTTTTATCACATAATTGGCCTCCATGGTCTCCCTGCACCACCGCCCACCCAGCAGCAGTCTGGTTGGGTCTACCAGGTCAACCTGCTCTCACATCACATCACAGTGACAGTTAAAAACAAGCCACTGTAACTTCCTATGAAATTGAGTGAAACAGGAAGTAGTTTGACAGTGGTGGAAAGTGAGTTTGTGGAGGTCGGGGGGGGGGGTGGATAGCATCACCCGACCGATACTAAGATGTTTTCATTTTCATTAACCGTGACCCAAACCTGAACCCAGTTCAACCAAAGCTGCTTCAGTTGTGTAATCGGAACCAAAGTAAATCTTCCTTTCTCGTCTCGTCTCGTCTCCTCCTCCTCTCCTCTCCTCTCCTCCTCCTCTCCTCTCTCCTTTCTCTCTCCTCCTGTAATTTCTCCTATTCTTCCTGTTCTCTTGGCAAATGAAAGGAAAGCAAACACAGAAGACTTCATATTGCCGTGCACCCTTAACTCCTGCTTGCATAACAGCAAGAGTGTGTGTGTGTGTGTGTGTGTGTGTGTGTGTGTGTGTGTGTGTGTGTGTTCAAACAGAAAACTGGATGTATATAAAATGACACCTGGAGAATCTCGGATATCTAACTCAACCTGCCGACCTGCTGGAGGTGATACAGACTTTCTTCTCTTTTCATCCCTCCTCCCCGTCTTCTTCTCTCTTCCTTCCTCCTCTCCTCTCCTAGCATCACGTATCCTTTCTTTTCCTCACTTCTCCTCTCCGCTTTACTCGCAGGAAAAACAGGCGGTGAAGAAAAACAGCCCACCATCCGTGGTCGAGCACAATGCAGGACATTGAATTCTGAGTTCAAAACAGCAAACCGAGCTGCTTTCTCACTTCACATAAAAACAGGGATAGGGGGGGGGGGGGGGGGGAGAGAAGGAGGGATGAGGTCGACCAAACATTTACCTCAGAGCCCATAAACCCTTATATACCGTAGATATAAAATGTGGTCGGAAGGAAGTGGAGACAGAGGGAGGGAGGGAAGGTAAAGCGGGTTAGGCAAAGCGACCATTTGGGTAAACCGAGTCCATTCCTCAGGTTGAATCAAACAGATGAATGGGAAAGGGGAGGGAGGAGGGGAGGGAGGCAGGATAAGGGAACTTTAGGTGAATGATCTGAGCTAATATAACTTTTATTTGGACAGACAGACAGACAGATAGATACACCGATCAGCCATAACATTAAAACCACCTGCCTAATATTGTGTAGGTCCCCCTCTGAGCCCGTCGAGGCCTGGACTCCACCAGACCTCTGAAGGTGTCCTGTGGTCTCTGGCACCAAGACGTTACCAGCAGATCCTTTAAGTCCTTGTCAGTTGCGAGGTGAGGCCTCCATGGATCGGACTTGTTTTTCCAGCACATCCCACAGATGCTCGATCGGATTGAGATCTGGGGAATTTGGAGGCCAAGTCAACACCTTGAACTCTTTGTCATTGTAGCAAGTTGCCACTGTACCGGGGTTCGTGACAGACAGAGACACAAAGCATGAGGAGAGTTAACTGGCCAGCAGGGCCGTTTTATTAACCATAAACCCGGCCCGGTGTTGACGGCAGTTGATTTCGCCGTCTCCCTCCGCCGACGCACCTCAGTCCTCCCCGGAACCCCAAAGCCGGCCAGCCGGCCAGCCTGCCAGGCTTCCAGGAGCGTCCCGCTCCAACCCCGACTGTCACCGGCTCTTCTAGGCGGCTCCCGACTGCACCCCCGGGGACCTCCGTCAGTTGTCGCCGCGGAGGGAGACGCGCGCTCTCCCACTCCGTCCCGGCACTCCAGCCGCAGACCCTCGCTCAGACGCGGCTGCTGCTGGCTAGTTCTCTGCTCCTCCAGTCCGCCGGCCCTCGATCCTCCCGATCACCGCCGGCTCCCGCATTCACGCCGCCAGCCTCTCACACTGGCGCGTCCCTCTCGCTCACACATCCACACACAGGTTAAAAAAGGCCCGGCTGCAATCAGCTTTAATTGGCCGCAGCCGCTGAGACCAGCCGAACCTACCACCCTCCCTCCCCCCAGTCCGCCACAGTCATGTTCCTCAAACCATTCCTGAACAATGTCTGCAGTGTGGCAGGGGCATCATCCTGCTGAAAGAGGTCACCGCCATCAGGGAATACTGTTGCCATGAAGGGGTGTACTTGGTCTGCAACAATGTTCAGGTAGGTGGTACGTGTCAAAGTAACATCCACATGAATGCCAGGACCCAAGGCTTCCCAGAGAACATTGCCCAGAGCATCACACAGCCTCCACCGGCTTGCCTTCTTCCCATAGTGCATCCTGGTGCCATCTCTTCCCCAGGTAAACGACGCACACGCACCCGGCCGTCCACATGATGTAAAAGAAAACGTGATTCATCAGACCAGGCCACCTTCTTCCATTGCTCCATGGTCCAGTTCTGGTGCTCACGTGCCCATTGTAGGTAGACAGGGGTCACATGGGTACACTGACCGGTCTGCAGCTATGAAGCCCCATACACATCAAGCTGCGATGCACTGTGTGTTCTGATACCTTTTTCTATCATAGCCAGCAGTAACTTTTTCAGCAATTTGTGCTACAGTAGCTCTTCTGGGGCCTCATTTATAAAACTTTGCGTAGATTGCATCCTAAAACATTGCGTACGCACAAACCTCAGAATCTACTAATGCAAGAAAATATTCAGATCTATAAAACCGTGCGGCGCACACCTGTAGCAGTCTTCTCTTTATAAATACCAGCTCAGTCACTTCATCCTGGCGCCTGTCCGGTAAAATAATCAATAAAATAAGAGTTAAGAGAATGCCTTTGTATAAAAATAGGTTTTAAGTAGTGGCTTAACAGATACAACAGACCACAATCCCTGTGAAAGCACACTTATAAAACTATGTTTTTAAGAGGACTGAGCTTTATTTTGTGATCTCCCCATCGGTCGTCGCTGATTCCCGTGTCTGAAAAACTTTGCGGTGAGTTCTACGCATGGGTGAAAGGATGCGTAGAACTGCGCACCTTTTACCGCATAGAATTTTTCTATAAATCCCGACGTTTGCCGGTAAAATATGCGTACGCACATTTCACCCCCGTTAACGCCACTTTTTTGTGCGTAGCAACCTTTATAAATGAGGCCCCTGCTCTTCATCCTTATGGGTATTATGGCTTTTATACAACAGCTGCCAATGCTTGTGCACTGTGTGAAAAGCAGATTTCCTTCTTGGCTGTTCACTCTCACTATGGACTTGCTTACTTGCTTTTAACATGTGCAACATGTTAGCTTGTTAACATTGCTGCAGAAATATTTGGGACCTGAATCTGTTTCAGTGGCAGCTTTTCTAGGGAAAGTCATGGAGGGCCATCCACCCCACTGAGCAATACATTGATTAGCCACTATAAACCTACATGGTTTATAGTGTCTAGGCTAAAGCATTTAAAGCAATTAAGCAATTGCTCAATTAAGAAAACAATGTTAAAATGCAACTACTTGCCACTGCTAACACTACCACATACGTTAGCTAGTGTGCTAGATGTGTTAACAACAAGACAGTGATGGTTAGCTGACCAGATACTATGGTTAGCTAGCTAACAAGCTGACATTATCTAAACACTAAATCAATCAGATGTATCAGTGATGAAATGATCAGTTCAGTCAGAAACAGACAGAAATTAACCATGAATATGGACCCAGGAGGTGTGGACCTCCAACATGGCCGCCAGAGTGTGTCACAGCACCTGAAAGCCCTCTATAGAAACCCTAACCCTGGCAGTGGCGGTGCCTTGCTCTACCCATTGACACCACGCAGCACAGGGAATCACTAGGTGGAGGTGACTGGAAGGCTGGGGCTGTGCTGGGTGGTGGGCTGAGGCCTCACTCAGAGGGCAGGAGATGTGTAGGTGGGGTGGCTTCACACCAGGCTCGTCTGCTCCCAGCCTCAGACTCTGTGATGTGGTGTCGTTCTCCACCAGAACCCCACCAGCCTGCAACTGAAACACAGCAACAACAAAGCTAAAAAAAAAAACTGGCAGAAACACTTCCTGGATCGAACCAACCTCACAAAGACGTTTTGGGGGTAATTATACAAGCCCAGATGGAGCAGTCAACCTGGCCAGACAACCACAGAGCTCTTTTGACCGTGATGGGTTTGTGTGTGTGTGTGTGTGTGTGTGTGTGTGTGTACTTCTGTGTCTGTCTGTGTTTCTAATTATTCTGACGAAGTGACATGAGATCTACGTATACGTAGCTGAAGTCTGTTTCAGTCTCTCCAACAGTTCCTCTTAGGAGTACGCAGTGCAGTCCTTCATATAGAAACAACCGATGGGGATGACTTGTATTTTATCATCCATCCCTGACCCAGACCATATGTTGAAACTCTGAACATGTGTGTGTGTGTGTGTGAGAGAGAGAGAGAGAAATAGCGAAAGAGAAAATGAGAAAGAGGGAGAACCCCTGTCCCTTATTCTGAAATATGAACAGCACAAATCTATTGTCTGTGACACGAGCCATTAGAGAGCAACGTCAGTCAGTATCGCTCCGTGTGAACGCTGAGAGAAGCCAAATACTTGTCCAAAATGTGTAAAGGAACAAAAGGAAAATTCAGGCAGCTGCTTGCAACCTTTTCAAATACCAAACATCCACTTTTTGATATGAACCTCGACCTTTTGAAATCACCAGCACTGTCAAGTGAAGAAGTGCTTTTTTTTGGAAGAAGTGCTTTTATGAAACAGGTTGATGTGTGTGTGTGTGTGTGTGTGTGTGTGTGTGTGTGTGTGTGTGTGTGTGTGTGTACATGTACAACAAACTATTACTAATAGTGTGGTTGCCTACTGTGTAAGTTTGGTCTGGGTCATATCTGCTGACAGTTACAAGTAGACAAAATGGAAATATGAGATAGAGATAGGTCGATATGGATTTCAGTAATAGATAGTTTTGTATTTGTAACTGCATTCCGTTACATTGCCTAGAAAAATATCTATTCAGATTACAGATAGTTAGAAAAAAAATAGAGGATTATTTCTGGGAATACTTTTAAAGTGAAAGCAAGAAACTCAGACTCCCTCCCATTTTCATCAGCGTAGTGGGACCAGTTGGGCTTGTGGGACCAGTCAGCTTCCTCTTCTTGCCTGAGAAAATGCCAAGCAATGTTAAAGCACAACGAGGCAATGATGCATCACTATGTGTGGAAGAATTTATGTATCATGTGTTGATTTTGTATCCTTAGTATAGTTTTTAGGAGTAACATGATTGAGGTGGGCATATGTGAAAGTGTCTTGTGTTCTGGTACAGACGTTCATACATGACACTAGGCCCTGACTAAGGGCCCGGTGGGCCATAGGTCAGGAGTCACATAAACCATACTAGAAGGCCAGTCCCATGAGGGGCACTGGAGAGCCCTTGCCCATGACACTTTCACATAGCACACATTGTTCAGACCAAACTATCAGAGTGACCTCGCAGATGTGTAGAAGTAACCCCCCCCTTGTAGAAGTAGCCCCTTGTTTAGAGACTACTGTGTTAGTGTGTTAGAAGCTACCCCCCCTTTTTATTTTCCTTAGCTTTATAATCTCTGTTCAGAGGCTTCTCTGACAGAGATCCGCATACCATACCCATGTGTGTGTATCTCTCCTGAGCTCAGTATAGTATAGTATAGTATAGTATTGTATTGTATTGTATTCTGTGTTAATAAATGTTGCTCATGTAATTCATGATTGAAAGACTTCTGTCTAGAACTGAATTTATTCAACACTATGCATCGCACTATGCATTCCGCTTGTGATGTTACAACGATTACACGACGATTAATGTTCTTTTAAAGAGGGACGGGGAAGAAATTGCACCGTGGAGGGCAATTTGTGCATCTGCTCTCTGCAATCTGAGGATACTACATCTAACCTGGAAAAGCACTTGCAGGTAAAGTTAGCCTAAAGAGGCACGCACGATCAAGCTGGTAGAGCTGCAGCTGTTCCCTGAGCAGCGCTAAAAACACAATCTGTGCTTCAAATGTTCCCTTACTCTGGGAAGCCGAGGTAAAGCCAATAATGCTAACAGTAGCTAAATGAGTCGAGGTTGGAGGTTTGTAACATCTGGTCAGCACACACCATGTGATGACATACCACTGGATCAAAGAACATGCTGTGCAATTTTATGTTGATTGGACGTTTAAAAGACGTCTACGAAAATTAAAGCATTATCTTGTACATATGGACCCTGACTTTGGATAAAAGCGTCTGCTAAATGACTGGAATGTAATGGAATGTAATGTAATGAAAACGACCCAAGGGTTTTTCCCACCAGCACTCTGCTCTCTATTGCTTTACACTGTGCCCCTGTGTGTATTCGTACCCTGTGAAAATGCACCCCAAAATGTCCTGGCACAGAGGAAGTGATGCGTTTTACGTTTCCGGTTTGTTTGTAATAAACAGAAGAAGAACTGGGTAGTTAGCATAAGCAGCGATAGCCACCGTGGCTGAACAGACAAAGAAAAGAGCGCCACCTATAGGAACTCAAACTCCATCAACAGAAAATCCAAGGAGAAAGACGTCACAGTACTGGACACACTGTTTGATTGACAGGTGATCTCTGGGAGGAGCAGTGAGGAAAACCACAGTGAGGAACACCACAGTGAGGAACATCACAGTGAGGAACACCAGTGAGGCTGAGAGACAAAGATGGAGACTGGATACCAGTGGTGTAGTACTCGAGATCGGTCTTGGTCTCAAGACCACTTTTTTTGAAGGTCTCGGTCTCGTCTCGGAATCGGTCCCATTTTTACTCAGGAAACACTACCCTGACCCTTCCTCTTCAAGAGACACTACCCTGACCCTTCCTCTTCCAGAAACACTACCCTGACCCTTCCTCTTCCAGAAACACTACCCTGACCCTTCCTCTTCTAGAAACACTATCCTGACCCTTCCTCTTAAAGAAACACTACCCTGACCCTTCCTCTTCCAGAAACACTACCCTGACCCTTCCTCTTCTAGAAACAATACCCTGACCCTTCCTCTTCAAGAGACACTACCCTGACCCTTCCTCTTACAGAAACACTACCCTGACCCTTCCTCTTCAAGAAACACTGCCCTGACCGTGCCTCTTCCAGAAACACTACCCTGACCCTTCTTCTTCCAGAAACACTACCCTGACCCTTCCTCTTACAGAAACACTACCCTGACCCTTCCTCTTCAAGAGACACTACCCTGACCCTTCCTCTTCTAGAAACACTACTCTGACCCTTCCTCTTCCAGAAACACTACCCTGACCCTTCCTCTTCCAGAAACACTACCCTGGCCCTTCCTCTTCCAGAAACACTACCCTGACCCTTCCTCTTCTAGAAACACTACTCTGACCCTTCCTCTTAAAGAAACACTACCCTGACCCTTCCTCTTCCAGAAACACTACCCTGACCCTTCCTCTTCTAGAAACGCTACCCTGACCCTTCCTCTTCCAGAAACACTACCCTGACCCTTCCTCTTCTAGAAACGCTACCCTGACCCTTCCTCTTCCAGAAACACTACCCTGACCCTTCCTCTTCTAGAAACGCTACCCTGACCCTTCCTCTTCCAGAAACACTACCCTGATCCTTCCTCTTCAAGAGACACTACCCTGACCCTTCCTCTTCCAGAAACACTACCCTGACCCTTCCTCTGCCAGAAACACTACCCTGACCCTTCCTCTTCCAGAAACACTACCCTGACCCTTCCTCTTCTAGAAACACTACTCTGACCCTTCCTCTTAAAGAAACACTACCCTGACCCTTCCTCTTAAAGAAACACTACCCTGACCCTTCCTCTTCTAGAAACGCTACCCTGACCCTTCCTCTTCCAGAAACACTACTCTGACCCTTCCTCTTCCAGAAACACTACTCTGACCCTTCCTCTTAAAGAGACCCTACCCTGACCCTTCCTCTTCTAGAAACACTACCCTGACCCTTCCTCTTCCAGAAACACTACCCTGATCCTTCCTCTTCAAGAGACACTACCCTGACTACCCTGACCCTTCCTCTTCAAGAAACACTACCCTGACCCTTCCTCTTCAAGAAACACTACCCTGACCCTTCCTCTTCTAGAAACACTACCCTGACCCTTCCTCTTAGCTCTTGTTTATTTGCTTCACTTACTTGTCTCATCTGTTTTAATAAAAGTAGGTATCTAACTTATTGATCTTTTACCTCAGCACTGGTTCTGCTCTTAGATGCTTGTTGAGGAATGAGATGCACGGTTTCTGGTGACTAGTAGTTCTCTACCTACCTATGTTGAATGCACTTATTGTAAGTCGCTTTGGATAAAAGCGTCTGCTAAATGACTGGAATGTAATGGAATGTAATGTAATGAAAACGACCCAAGGGTTTTTCCCACCAGCACTCTGCTCTCTATTGCTTTACACTGTGCCCCTGTGTGTATTCGAACCCTGTGAACATGCACCCCAGGGTGCTGAGTGAGACGTTGATGGAGTGTGTCTGTGAAGACAAATAAGATGGTCTGGTCGGACTCCTGGCCAGGTATCTGAGGAATGAGAGAGTCAACATATCTGACCCATCTGTGATTTATATAACGAACCCCCGAGCAGAGTTCAGCCAATCTGTTTATGTATGTAGGCACACGCACACACACACACACACACACACACACACATACACTGCATAGGCATTTTGTTTGGGTGTAATTTCAGGAGTTGGACAAGCTTCAGAGCCATACCCACATGTCAAACACACACACACACACACACACACACACACACACACACACACACACACATAATGGACCTTGATACCTCCGTCTCAGTGAGGATATAAAACAAATAAAACCCTTGATCTACAAAATGGCAACCAGCGTCCATTTCTTTCTCTCTTTCTTTCTCTAGTCTTGAACAAGTTGAAGGTACGACAGACCGCGTGGACATGATGAGAAAGAGTAATATTGTCAAATTCATGAATATTTGGGGAGATATATTATGTAAAAGGCGCTATAGGCATTTTGTGTTTCTCAAAATTAAGACAACATTTCCCATAAACCCCGTTGCTTCCTGTTACAAAGGAAGGAGGCGGTTGCTACTTGCCCCGCCCCCCATTGTGTTGTTTGTTTTGAATAGCATAAAGAGGGATAGAATCTGATAACCTCGCTTGATAACAGCGAAGATGCATTCTGGCCAGGTAAGCTGACCTGAAACCAGTCAGTCAGAAGTTGAAGTAGAAGTAAACCTGTTTTGTGCCGTAAAGCAATCCAGCAGATTTCCCTCCAAATCGACCCGGTGGCCACAATGTAGAATGTAGAGTACAGGCTGGTAGAGGCTGACAGGCTAGTAGAGGCTGACAGGCTGGTAGAGGCTGGTAGAGGCTGCCAGGCTGGTAGAGGCTGACAGGCTGGCAGAGGCTGGTAGAGGCTGGTAGAGGCTGACAGGCTGGTAGAGGCTGGTAGAGGCTGACAGGCTGGTAGAGGCTGGTAGAGGCTGACAGGCTGCTAGTGGTGGAGTTATACTGATGACACTACAATGTGGTGATGATTTATTGACGGTAAAATGAAACATGCAGCACCTTTAAATGTCACATCTAGTTGGATCTCTCATCCAGAGTGACTGACAGTGAGGTCAACAGTAGAATCAGCTTCAATTATCTAGATCAGCAACATTACAAATAGTAAGGAGGCATCCTCTATCTCTCTCTCTCTCTCTCTCTCTCTCTCTCTCTCTCTCTCTCTCTCTCTCCCCCTCCCTCTCTCTCTCTCTCTCTCTCTCTCTCTCTCTCTCTCCCCCTCCCTCTCTCTCTCTCTCCCCCCCCTCCCTCTCTCTCTCTCTCTCTCTCTCTCTCTCCTCGGGAATGTTGATCCGGCCCTGGCCTGGTGGACAATAAATATGAGATGGATTTGCAGGGGGAATTAGGCGGCCTGGTACCAAGACTTAACAGGACATTCTGTTCATGGGCACTGAGTTCAAATGTACTATTTCTGTCTGCCTTTATAACTATATACTTGATATCAACACATAAACTGAGATCTATCCATCTGTCTGTCTGTCTGTCTGCCTGCCTACCTACCTACCTACCTATCTATCATCTATCTATCTATCTACCTACCTACCTATCCATCTATCTATCTATCCATCTATCCATCCATCTATCCATCTATCCATCTATCCATCCATCCATCCATCCATCCATCCATCCATCCATCCATCCATCCATCCATCCATCCTATCCATCTATCCATCTATCCATCTATCCATCTATCCATCTATCTATCTATCTATCCTCAGACATAGATTAAGTGCAGACTTCAGTCAGAGTTTCCAGCAGGGTGGGGTAGAAGTGGTGTTGTTCCCTGCAGGAATTTGATTCCCATCCATTTCCCAAAAACCTTTCATGGCAAACAAGAGAGAAGAAATGTTTGATGTTCTTCAATGAAATATGTCAGATAGAAAACAGGGAGAAAAGTAACAAAAATCACCTTAAAAATGCACAAAGCTCCTTCACCCACCAAACACACCAGAGATCTGCAGTGCCAGCTAAAGCTAAAGAGTTTCTGGCAACGGCAGATGGAGGAAGGAGAGAAAGGAAGATGGAGAAATCACTTCAACATGTTGATCCTCTTCAGGAAAGACAAATAGAAAAGACAAAAGAAATATGGTCTTATTTTGAGAAACACTAGCTGTAAGTATCACAATTAATTTGACACTGATATTGATGCTACATGCTGCAGCTTTATTGTGGTTTGGATGATCAGCTCCCTTACAGCTGGAGTTCATGCACACACACATCGCAGCCGCTTCTATACATTACATTGGTGTTTTCATTTATTTGTCAGGGACAATACAAGTAAGCATCGTAACGAGTTAAAAACATTAACAGATATTTCTATATGGAGAAAGACAATTAGGCAACATGTCAGTCTAGGATATATGACATTAAAGTAAACTCAAATTCAGGTGGAAGCATTAACAAGACGGTTATATCAGGTCCAGGTTATATCAGGTTATATCAGGGCCAGATGTTTCAAGGCTGATAGACTTTCAATTAAATGTAAAGACTTAACTGATGTTTATATTGTATCTGCCTCAACAAAATAATACATTTGAGAATAATACATCATAATATTCTACCAATACTATGCCAAGTTTCTCTAGGAGACATGACAATGTTTTAACTCGCTAGTTATCTAGCTAAGACTTCAGTGGTTTTCTGCCACCACTTGGTAAGCATCGATGTTGGTCCATTCTCTCAGTGGGCGGAGCTACAGCTGACAAGGAGGAAGGAGCTCATGACAGACAGACCAGACCTCAGAGGGCCAGTGTGTTGTCTCCCGCAGGTTTAAATGCCTATCGTGCAAACATTTTCTCCTTTTTTCTACCTCTTGGAAGGATTGAGTCATTTCTTTCCGACGTCCTGCAGGGACACCAGTATGTGTAAAAAAACACCTGGACCGCCGGACGGTCAAACAAGTTGAGACAGTCCGGCGGTCCAGGTGTTTTTTTACACAGACTGGTGTCCTCTTTAATTGCAGGGTTGAACTAAGCGACACGCCTGTCAAATTAATGAAGATACAGAGATACTGATGGTGTGGTGTGAGGTAATTATGGGTTGAACTTTCAGAATGACCCCTCCACACACACACACACACACACACACACACACCATGTCTCATTCAGAAAGCCAATCATTCATTCACTTCTTCACAGACAGAGGTTTGATCTTTAACGACGAGAAAGGTCACGAGAAAAGAAAAGGAGAAAATGACTGAAACACCTTGAAAAACCACAGACAGACAGACAGACAGACAGACAGACAGACAGACAGACAGACAGACAGATAGATAGATAGATAGATAGATAGATAGATAGATAGATAGGTAGATAGCAACAGGCTGTATAAAAATATCCTAAAAATATAAAAAAGAAAAAAAGAAAACAAGTAGTGCAAGGGGTAATAACACAATTTACAGTTGTACAATTTGCAATTTGGTCAAGGTAGGTGCATGTGTGTGTGAGAGCTTGAAGCTTCCTGGATGAGATGGAGGCTGAAGGAGCTTCTCAGCCGTTCATCCCATCATAGAGGAGGTGGGATGGGATGAGACCTCCTCCTCCAGACGGTCTGTGAAGCTCTGTGAGGTTACTGGTTTCTCTGTTACCTCAGTCTGTCTCTCTCTCCTCATCATGTCTTTCATTACATTTATACCATGTAATTCCACTTAATACGTTCTAGTGTTGATGTTGTTAATGTTACCTTTAAATTCCTCCTATTTTCCATACCTCCATTCTTGCATCCATCTATCCATCCATCAATCCCTCCATCCATCCCTCCATCCGTCCATCCATCCATAGGTCAGACCAGAGGGGCACCTCCTCCTCCTCTCACCTTCCCTCTCTCCCTCTTTGTCCTCTCTCTCTCTCATTTGTTCTCTTCCTCCCTCTTCTTCCCCCACTCTTCACCTCTTCCTCTGCGTCCCTCTCTACCTCTTTGTCCTCTCTCTCTCATTCGTTCTCTTCCTCCCTCTTCTTCCCCCACTCTTCACCTCTTCCTCTGCTTCCCTCTCTACCTCTTCCCCATCTCCATTTTTCTTTCTCCCTCACCCCCTCTCTCCACGCTCCTGTCTTTCTCCTTCCCCCTCACTCCCTCTACCTTCACTGCCCACTTTCCCTCCTCCTCCTCCTCTATAATTGCCCTGTATCCCAGGGCAGTGGGAGGCTGTTGTTTTGAGTTTCCCTCTGCTCTGTAATTATCTCTCTTAAGACCTGATGAGAAGTCAAAGAGCTGGCAAAATGATATGCAGACACACACACACACACACACACACACACCTCACACACACACACACACACACACACACACTTATATGTCTGTATTCCTACGTGTGGGGAGCTTCCATTGGTTTATTTTGTTACCTGAACACACCACTTCAATGATGCTCTGTTGCAGCAGCAAACAATATAATATCGGTAAGACGAAAGCCGAAAACGAAAAAGACGCCAAAGATATAAACAAGATTTTCAAATGTACAGTCCAGTGCAAGAGCTTACTACCACAATGTGAAAAGTGTGCATGTTGGCTCTCCACATTATTAGATTTTCAGAGCATAAGCTGTATGCATGCTATGCTTAGCCATGCTATGCTATGTGATGCTATGCTGTGTTGTATTAAAGATGCTGTAGATGTATAAAGATCGTCTCATTGCTTGTTGGGGAAACCCAACCAAAGCCTCTCCATCTGTGTGACCCAGATGTCTGAACTGACTTCATCAGTCTCATTAAGTCTCTACTGACAGACCCACAACTAGTCAGCTCCCCCTGCCCGGGCCCAGAGAAGATAAAAGACAGACAAAAACAGAGGTCCTCCTCGTGCGGTTGTGTATTTTTTCCTCCTTCGTTCCAGATGACCACAAAGTGGTCTCTTAAACAGCATGGAGGGGCGCGCTGTCGTGCTGAAAGGCTTCAGGCAGCTCCTTCAATCCAAAAGGAACATGTGTTGAGTGTATTAATTGCTAGCGCCTCGGCTATCGCTACGTAAAGCCGATGTACCACGAGTAAAGATCACCGGAGCTGCTAACAGTTTCCTCTCGCCGCCACTTGGGACAGCGAATGACTGAATGACATAAAGTTACATAGTGCAGGTTTAAAGTGAAAGCTGTAGTGGAGAAAAGGCTTTCACCAAACGGCATTTGGACAGAAAAGTGTTTTCTCTGTGGCCTCTCAACTCTTCTCTCTTCTTCTTCTTCTTCTTCTCTCAACTCTCAATTCTTACTCCTAAGACGAGGCACATGTGCTGCTGTTTTACTTTTTTAAATTACATGCATCCAATTCTGGGCACATGCACACTAATAGACACTAACACACATTAACGCACACAACACATGGGGCTGTTCCACAACACGTGTAGGGGACTCCGCAAGGGTAGCCCCGGGGAGAGAGAGAGAGAGAGAGAGAGAGAGAGAGAGAGAGAGAGAGAGAGCATGACACAGACCACTAGAGGAGGAGGAGGAGGAGGATGTGATTAATGTGATTCAAACTGTTGGAGGTCTATTGCTGCAGATACAGCCTCCCATGTCTCCTCTCCTGCCCTCTCTCCTCCTCCTCTCCTGCAGTTCATTCCTCTCCGTCTGCTATGACTCGACCCGACACGACCAGTCAGATTATCCTCCATCTGCAGACCTGAAACCAGTTTAGTTTAGCTCTGTACCTGGGTGGCCTTGCATCTACCGCGCTGGATCAAGTGGACGTTTCTAGCGCTGAGGTTCTCCATCTGCCACGTCTTGTTTGCAGGAACCTTTTGCACGTTCTTCAACAAGAATTTATTAATTAGAAAAGCTGTTTTAAAAGCTGAGCGAGATTCAGCGGGACCTTCTGCTTCAACCACCTCTGGGTGCCTCTCTAGTTAAGCTCGACACCTTTTATGACCGGAGGAAGGGTGTAGGCGTCTGACCTGGACGTTGAGGTGAGCTCCGAGCAAGCAGGATGGACCTTACCTACTTCTGGCTCATCACCACCACTCTGATGTTGATCCACGAGCATCAAGGTAAACCCGTCGGCAATATCTGCTACTGTTCATGTCGGGGGGGTAATACAGTGACATCTTGTTACTCAAGTGTTGAAATGGAAAAGAGAGGCAGTGGTGTAAGTGTGCTAACTTTTCTTCATTCTGCAGCCAGCAGATCGATGGCTGTACACACGTTTTCTTTCCTTTGATATGAATTATTCTGTGCTGCAGTTTTCCTACATACAGCTTACATAACTGATCCAAAATGAGTCTCCACTATTTGAAAAAGTGACTCCAACTCTGACTCCAAATGAGTATGGGCCCAAAATGATAACAAATTATGGTATTTAATACAAGATAGTAGGGAATTGAAGTCTTTGGTTGAGAAATCTTTTACTTTTACAGCTTGGATTTTACCCTATTTGTGGGCAAAAATGGCACAAAATGTTGTCAGTTTTTGTTTAGGAAGTTACATTTTTATTTCATTATTGTCTCGTGTTCATTAAAACAATATTTTCTAGGGGGCCCCCAGAGACCAGAACAACTGCTTATATCACTTAATGGGTTGTTCACTCTGTCCTGAGTGTACCTGCTTGTGAAGTTATAGTTTTCTTTGTCTGAGCCAGGAAAAGCTAAGCCGTACTCTCAGGAATGCATTACAGGGAATTTAAAGATTGCATATGGAAGATATTGATATTTCTAAAAGGAATGGTATCATTCAAGTTCACTGCCTTACTGCTTCAACATACAGACTGTTGGCAGTACATGAATCTACGGCAGAATAAAAAGATGCCCTTAGGTTAAAGGGAAAAGAAATGAAATGTATTGATTCACGAGAGGAAATCTGCTCTGGTGTTGTGTCTCGTAGCCGCTCAGTGTTGAGTCACATTTTAGCAAAGTCGCCCCACTTCACCATTTGAATGGCTTCCTTTCCATGTGGCGGATCAGGCAACACAGTACATATTGAACCTTTGTGGATGGATGGTGCTGGGGAGCAGAGGTCGGGCCTCGGGCAAATGGTGAACGCAAAATGCCATGGCGAGTGACCATCAGATCCAGTGGTGCTGTGACCTGGACAATGTGGTTGAGCCCAGCTGGTATTGCAGGATTGGACTTAGTGAGTGTAACACCGTCAGCACTGAGTGATATACACCCTCATTTATAAGTTGACATTTATAAGCCCCCCAATTCTCCCCATTTGATGGTTGATGGTTTGAGCCAGGCTAAGTGACTGTCAGTCACCATGGTGCTGTGGTGAACAGACTCCAGCCACTGTCTCTGCAGTGTGTGGATGAGTTTACAGGTGCGTGTGTGTAGTGTAGTTAATACTGTGTGATATAGCAGTGGTTCTCAATCCTGGTCTTCGGGGGCCAGAGCGAATTAGAGAAGACGTATTTAATGTTCAAGGTCAGGAGGCATTGTGGTTTGAACCAAGCTGAGGGCAAATGCTGAACATCAAGCACCTGCCAGTGACGTCATTTAGATCACAGGTTCCTTGAAGACCCCCCCAAGAACCCTGATGGTATTTCCACGAACCTTTAACATATGTAGGTTGTTGAAGGAACTTTTTAGGGATAGTTTTTCGAGTGAGGAACCTTTAGGTGCTTATTGGCTCCATTTGGATTTTAGAAGAATCCCCAATGAACCCCTAACATTCAGAGCAGTGGTTCTCAACCAGCGAGGACTACGAGAAAGCATACAAATTCCTTGTATGTGAAAACATATTTGGCAATAAACCTGTTTCTGTTTCTGATTCTGATTCTGATTTTATTTCAACCAATCACTACTCCAGCTGATTTCATTGATTTGCACCTTCAGCCGGAGAGCGGGAGCTTATCGGTGAAATCATCTTGTGGTGTTCGCTTGGAATAAAAACCTGAATACTGTTAGGCTTCGATGGCACATGGTTGCGAACCGCCGTTCTGGAGAGTACACTTAGAGTTCCTCTCTAGATATAATAACCCTAAAGGATTCTTTGAAGAAGGTTGATCCCTTTATAAAGAGGTTCTTCAAGGAACCCTTATGGTCACATTTTAAAGAGCCCCTTAAAGGCTCATCAAAAATCCTCTTAGAATGTAGTTTTTAGTGTATGTACATAACAAGACATACAGTTAAACCAAAACCCATCTCTGCTTGACACACAGCGTCAAATAAAAGGGTTTGGGGTAGGATATTGCGACAGACTGGCATGGCGAGGTGTGTTTCTACATCAATCTGCCACATGGTTATAAAATATAGTCCTGACTCTCCAGCACCGAATCCATTCATTTCCTCTTGTTCGGCGCTCTGCACGGTCATTACTGTCACAGAGGACCACTTATCACAGATGAAAGGTTTCGTGCAACACTGAGCAGGTTGAATTGCTGGGTAGGTGTCACTTCCACCCATTGAACACATTTTTGTGGTCTTCCACGCTGTAACCGCCTCAAGGGGAATCCTCAAACAGTCCTCTGCCAGTCTCTCCTCTTTTTACTCTCATTTGTTTCTTCATTCTTTGTTGTTCTCTCTCTGTCTGTCTTGCTTTTCCCTTCCTTTTCTTTCTCTCTCATAATGGTTTTTCCATCTCAGGAACCTAAACTTTTTGGGTACTTTTTTTGAGCAGGAACCTTCTCAGCAGGAACATTTAGTTCCCCAAAAGAGTTGGAGGTTGCTTTCCCACCGCACCAAAGTACCGGGGAGATTATGCCAATAAGGAGTATTTGACACCACAAAAGTGAGACTGTTTGGTTTCATACGTCATTTAGGTACGACGACCCACAACAACAACAAACATGGAGGAAGTTCAAGGCGCTATGGTGTTGATGTTTGTTGTTCTTCACTTTGGTATGAACATGATGTTAGAATCATTTTTGGAAAGGCACCAAAGTTGAACAAGCTGGTATTTTAAAAAATAAGCGTTGTTCAGTACTGCCCCAATGGTTCCTGGTTCCCCAGAAAGTACCACCTTGCTAGCAGGAACTTTTTTGGGGCGATCAGCTCTCCAAGTGGAACCTTTTTCGGGGCTAGTTCCCCTGGTAGGCAAGGTCGAAGTTCCTGGAACTGAGTACCAATAGTACCAAGTTCCTGGATAGTTCCTGGATAGTTCCTGGATAGTTCCTGGATAGTTCCTGCGTAGTTCCTGTGGTGGAAAAGCGACTTTAATCTCCACCTCTCTGTTGCTCATTCTGTCACAGCAAGACATCTGAGGCATAGTAGTGTAACCCTCTAGAGCTACTAGCACTCTGGTTAGTTTGCATAAGACTACGCCACTCCCAAATATAGGGTGGGAGACCCTCACAGTAAGCTTCGGTCAACTTCCCCCACAGCAGGTTAGTGTTCAATTGAATGAACCCACAGTCCTTTCAGTATAAAGCTTATCTTTATTACACTATTGATTGGAGCAATATACAAATGCATTCCTGGAAAAAATAAAAGATTAAAACCAAGCTCCTAGTACAACACTAATCTGAAACCACCAGGGGGAACACACATGGGGCTGACTCAACAGAGGGAAAAAAGTAGTAAAACAAACTTTACACATCAAAAGTTAAGATCACTGCAATAGATCCACGTATGGGCCATCAGCCATATACACACACACACACACCCACACCCTCTCGTGGAAACACAGCAAAGTAAAAGGTTGGTCTAGCGCCCTCAGTGTAAAATCCCTGGCTTTAACAGGTTAGGTTAGGCAGGTTAATGGATGCCCTGTTTTTAAATACACTAAAAACAAAAAAGTTGGCTCGCCAGCCTCGGGTGACAAGGTCTGGTTAAAACACCCAACAAGCTGGTTACAAAGAATACATCTATGTCACAATACATTTAAAACACCACATAACAGCATAGTAAAATAAATGGTAAAATAAGAACAGCGGCTAAACAGCCGAACGCACAGTCTCTGCAAGGTATCCGTTTAGCAGGGGACTAATAAAAAGAGGACCAGATCGTGACGGAGAACAGCCACTCTTCGTTTTGCCTAAACAGTAAACACAAGTTAAGTCACCATTTAAAAACACTTGCGATCGTAGCGCCCGCATTTCAATTTCTTCCTAGTGAGCCACCGTTGCGTAATCATTGTAGCCCACCTGTATTGATGCAGTATGCACATTGACTGGAGGCCAGGGATTCACCACATGCTATGCCACAATCCTATAAATGATATCGCAAACATGCAACATCTGTTATAAGTCCTTTAAGTTTAAAACGGGTAATCACGTGTATCGATTAAAACATAAGCTTACCTTAAAAACACTAACAGGCAAAGACAACACGGAAGTAACAACAGACGGACCCGGCCAATAGCTGTCCACAAGACGCCTGTTCTGGTAGCTTATATACACACACACACACACACACACACACACACACGTAAGGGGGAGGTATCAAAGCAATTAATGCCGACGGGAACTTAGGATTGGTCCCACCGGCTACACTCGCCCCCCCTAAAATGCATCGGCGCCCCGACGATGGATTTACTGAAAAACGGCCCAGCGGGGACTACTACACTAGACTCCCTGTACTGGAACTTTCAGCCCCCTGACTCACACCCATTATGTTGGTGACTAGTTGGTTCTCATCTAGTATGGCAACCGATGAGGGTTGGAGTGGAGACCAGCAGTGCTTCGACCGCTGCGGCGTAGGGCAGGGGCCGATGGGGATACTTGGCCAGGTGTATCTTCACTCGCTTCTGAGTTGCTTTCGTAGTCCTGCACGGGGCTCCCAGGATCCTGTGGGTTTCCACTGGTCTCTGTACCACTCACGAGTTCGGGCACTAGCATCACAGAGTCTCTTCTCTCGTCCTCTTCCAGGACCATAATCATAGACTCCTCTTCGGAGTCGCACATGTCCGTAGGGGACACAGAATCAGGCACCCCCGGAAATGGACTCCCGGGTTGGGCGTCGAGTTCCTTTCTTGGTGCAATCCTCAACTCCCCCCGATGTACTCGGCGAACAGGGCCATCTTCATTAGCAGGGACGATTGCATACACCACTCCATTGTCCTGAGGTCTGTTTACAATTCTGTAGAGACGGGAATCCCAAAAATCCTGGATCTTGTTTCTCCCTCGTACCTGGTGATTTTTCACGTAGACTAGTTGCCCGTTTTCCAGGCCAGGATCGGTCACCTGCTGGTTGTGCTTTTGGTTTCGCTTTTCGGCTTTGGCTTCCAATTGCTGTCGAACATGGTCATGTACCCCCCTCAAACAGTCTTGATGTTGTCGTATCCACTCCTCTGGAGTCTCCTCATGGGGCTCTTCTTTGTTGGCACCAAGGAGGAAGTCCACCGGTAGCTGGGGTTCACGGCCAAACATGATATAGTGTGGGGTGATTCCAGTCGATTGATGAGCAGTGGTGTTGTAGGAATAGGTTACCTGTGAGAGATATTGTGGCCAACGTCTCTTCTTTTCCGGTGGTATGGTGCGAAGGAGGTCGTGGAGTGTGCGGTTGAACCGCTCACACTGTCCATTACCTTCGGGATGGTACGGAGTAGTCCGGCTTTTCTTGACTCCATAGATGTTACACAGCTGTTTTATCACTTTGCTCTCAAAATTCCTGCCTTGGTCGGAATGGAGACGGCTTGGCGCGCCAAACAGGTGAAACCACTGTTTCACCAGCACATCTGCCACGGTGCTGGCTCGCTGGTCTCTGGTTGGTATAGCCTGTGTAAATTTGGAAAATACGTCAGTAAGCACTAAGACATTCTCTCTTCCATCACTGGCTGGTTCTAACACAGTAAAGTCCATTGCCAGGAGTTCATTGGGTTGAGATGCCTGTAGACTTCCTCTGTATGATCGAACTTTAGGGCCTTGCTTTGCCAGGACACACCGTTCACAGTTACGACACCATTTTTCCACATCTTTGGACATACCTGACCAATAACCACGGTCCCGGATAAGTTGTAGGGTGCGGTCAACACCCTGGTGTCCATGACCCTCATGCACACTCTTGAACACTTCCTCTTTCAGGCATTGTGGTAGTAGGACCTGGAACACTTCTTTGCCACCACCTGGAGGGTAGATTAGCCGGTACAGCACACCTTCCCTTTCCACCAAACGTCCCCACTGGCGAAACAGTTCTCTGGTCTCCTGACTCAGGTGTTCGCGTTCCTCCGGCCCCGGAGTCCGATGTTCTCGCCAGTATGTCCACACCGGGCCAATAGTTGGATCTTGGCTCTGTAAAGAAGACAACTCTAGCTGTGAATAACCAGGCAATGCTGCAATCTCATGGATGTGTGCTTCCTGGAGAACAATGGGGCCAGCGGATGGGGAGTGATGCAAAGTTGGGGGAATGGCAGTCCCGGAGGCGAACCGTTCAACATACTGTCTAGACAAGGCATCCGCGTTTCCATTATTACGACCAGGACGATACTCCAGCGTGTAATCGAAGGAAGCCAATTGGGAAGCCCATCGCTGCTCCAGTGCTCCTAGTTTAGCAGTTTGCAGGTGGCTGAGGGGGTTGTTGTCTGTATAGATGGTGACTTTGTTACCCAAGAGGTACTCACGAAATTTTTCCGTAACGGCCCATTTAAGTGCTAGAAACTCTAGCTTCATGGAGCTGTAATTATCCATGTTCTTTTCCGTTGGCTTAAGGCCTCGACTAGCAAAGGCTATGGGTCTGCGTTTACCGTCATGCTCTTGGGAAAGTACTGCACCAAGCCCACCATGGCTTGCATCAACCTCAAGGATGAAGGGTTTTTTAAAGTCGGCATAAGCTAGGACTGGAGCTGTGATCAGCCCTTCTCTAAGGGCAAGGAATGCTTGTTCGCAGTTTTTGTCCCAAGCGGAGGACAAAGGGGTCTTAGGGGTCTTGCCCTTCTTATTTGGTCCCTTCAGCTGTGCTACCAGACGATGGAGGGGGGCTGCTAACTTCGCGAAGCTTCTCACAAACCTGCGGTAATAACTGGCAAAACCGAGGAAGGAGCGTAGCTCCGCCAGATGTACTGGTCGCTTCCATTCCCGCACCGCAGCCACTTTGTCCGGGTCGGTAGACACACCCTGTTCGGAGACAACATGTCCCAAGTACTTAACTTGTTTTTGGAAGAAGTGACATTTGGACAGTTTTACCTTCAACCCTTGTTGTTTAAGTCTGGAAAAGACCTCCTCCAAGCGCTCCAGATGCTGGTGGACTGTAGGTGAAAACACAATGACATCATCAAGGTACAGCAGGACAGATTGGAAACGTTGGTCCCCAAACATGCGCTCCATTAACCGCTGGAAGGTCCCCGGCGCATTACATAGACCAAATGGCATTCGATTGAACTCAAACAAGCCAAAAGGAGTACAAAATGCTGTTTTGGCCCGATCTGCTTCAGCCATGGCCACTTGGTTGTACCCACTTGCCAAATCTAATGTGGAAAACCATTTGGATCCTGTCAGAGCGTCAAGGGACTCTTCAATCCTAGGTAGTGGGTATGCATCTTTACGAGTCTTGGCATTCAGCTGTCTGTAATCAACACACATGCGGAGGCCCCCTCCTTTCTTCATCACTAACACAATGGGGGAGGAGTAGGGGCTGCAACTTTCCCTAATTACCTGGCTATCGAGTAACTGTTTGATATGTGCCCTTACGGCTTCATACTGTGAGGGAGGGATGCGCCGATAGGGTTGGCGCACGGGCGCTTCGTCTAAGAGTGGAATCTCATGTGTAATGAGATTGGTACATCCTAAATCACCCTCACCTTTGGAAAACAGGGACTGGTATCTATTCAGTAGGGACCTAGCACGAACAGTTTCATCAGTGGTAAGGCCGGGGAAAGTAAGGGGCTCAATGTCAGGAAGCGCACTCTGATCTACATCGGCAACCTGTTCAGAAATATGGGCTGTACACTCTCGGGTGGGCTCGTCCAGAGAGAGTTCTATCTGTGGGGAATTATCAGCCAGAATATCTCTACCATCAACTGCCTGCACAGTTCCAATCACCTTGCGGGGTGCTAGCCACACATCAGACTGGCCTACATTAGTAATAGGAGCATAGAGGATACCTCGCTCCGCGTGAACCAATGCAGGGGAGACCAGTAAGCCCTCCGGGAGGTAACCTTCAAGTGGGCCGAGAGGTTCCAGTAGAAACTCCATGGGTGCGACCTGGGGGCAAGTAACAGGGACCATTGCGAGTGTTCCAGCAGTAATACGGATAGGAAGCTTACCCCGAACCCTCACCTTAAATGCAGAGGATGAACTTACTATGGCCTCAGTTTGTTGACAGTGACGAAGTGCACGTTTCCACGCCGGGGCGGCCAACTGCACCGAGGAGCTCTGAAATAATCTGGGGCCATGCTGTTGGAATAGCTCGTGGTAACAATCATTGATAATGTTCATGCCAAGAATACCAGGAACAGCCTTCTTACGCTTGTTGATAATACCATGAGGTGTATCTTTTACAATCAGTACACCCCTACTGGGTAAGCACCGGTCCAGTACCTTTACATCGAGCTCGACGTAACCCAGATAAGGTATGTCCAACCCATTAGCTGCTTTAAGACCCAGCCACTTGCAATCGTGAAGTTCGTGTTCAGATAAATGTGAAAAGTGTTCAAAAAAATAACTTTCCGTAATGGTTGTAACCATGGAGCCAGTGTCCAGTAAACATGGGATTTCCACCCCTCCTATTGACACGGCCAGCACGGGGCAGGACCCAACCAACTTATCAATTTCTTCAGTATGGTTAGTATCAGAGTCTAAGGGCCCCCCTCCCAGTGTGTGACTCTGCACACTGGGGGGTTCTAGTTTTCCGACTGGGTAGCCTGTGCGGTTACGTTGTTAGCCTGCGTAACTAACTGCGGGTTACTCTGTATACAGTAACGAGCAATGTGACCCGGCTGCGTACATTTAATACAGATTGGTCGGCCATCAGGAGCCCGTTTAAATCTGTTATTAGTATAAAAGGCTCTTCCTCTACCGGCTCCCATATTAGAACTTAAAGTCTGTGTAATTGCATCCAATTGAGCTTGTTGTTTAAGAACCAGTCTTTTTAATTCAGAAAGTTCAGACATTTCTACTGCCTCACTAATAGCGGTGGCTTGAGTTTCACATGTGTGCGGGAGGGGGCGTACATACTTTTCTCTGTTGGGCTGACCCTCCTCAACCCATCGGATCGCCTCTTTGCGAACATCAAGTAGGGACAACTCTCCACTTTGCCTCACCATCCTCTTTAACTCTCTGCGCAGCATGTGGTCTCTCACATTCTCACAAAACTGGTCTCGCAGCAACTTCTGTGGGTTAGGCATAGCTCCAGAGTTACACATTTGAACTCGCTCTATTAATATCATCAGGGCATGAGAGAAATCCTGCAAGGATTCTCCTTCTTTCTGTTTTCGGTCAAAAAATTTCTGTTGCAACGACACATAGGATTTTGAACACCCATACACTTCCTGTAACACTTCAATTATTCGTTCAGCATTTTCCTTTACACTTCGATCCCTGAATTTAATCTCAAGGCGTGCGGGCCCCTCTAAATGGTCATAAACAAATAGTGCTTTGTCCAAGTCTGACATATGTCTCGACCTTATGCAACCCTCTACCTCCTCTACCCACTCATCCACAGTTAGGACCCCAGCAGATGAAGACCCAGAAAATTTGGGGCATCTCCTCTCCCTAGGGAGGTACACAGTTTGTCCTGCCCTCTGTGAAGGTGGGGGTGCAGTCGCATTACCGTCCAGTTCCGATGAGCGTTCCGACAGTCTTTCATTTTCAGCCCGGAGCTGTGCCATCTCTGCCCGTAATCTCTGCAGTTCCTCCGCCATGGGTAGATCTGTAATACGGGCTGACAACCAAAATTGAAGGAGAGGGCCACCAGGCGGTGGGCTAGAAGAAACGGCACAGGGCGCTGTCAGTCCGCCGGGGTACTGTCTTCGCTGCCAACCGCTGTTCTTTACAATCAATAAAAAAAAATATAAAAATACTATGCTGCTATTAAAACACCATTTCCCATAATACAATGTATAGTCCTCCAATCAACTCCTCAACTCAAAGAGATCCTGCCGACTACGCCAAATGTAACCCTCTAGAGCTACTAGCACTCTGGTTAGTTTGCATAAGACTACGCCACTCCCAAATATAGGGTGGGAGACCCTCACAGTAAGCTTCGGTCAACTTCCCCCACAGCAGGTTAGTGTTCAATTGAATGAACCCACAGTCCTTTCAGTATAAAGCTTATCTTTATTACACTATTGATTGGAGCAATATACAAATGCATTCCTGGAAAAAATAAAAGATTAAAACCAAGCTCCTAGTACAACACTAATCTGAAACCACCAGGGGGAACACACATGGGGCTGACTCAACAGAGGGAAAAAAGTAGTAAAACAAACTTTACACATCAAAAGTTAAGATCACTGCAATAGATCCACGTATGGGCCATCAGCCATATACACACACACACACCCACACCCTCTCGTGGAAACACAGCAAAGTAAAAGGTTGGTCTAGCGCCCTCAGTGTAAAATCCCTGGCTTTAACAGGTTAGGTTAGGCAGGTTAATGGATGCCCTGTTTTTAAATACACTAAAAACAAAAAAGTTGGCTCGCCAGCCTCGGGTGACAAGGTCTGGTTAAAACACCCAACAAGCTGGTTACAAAGAATACATCTATGTCACAATACATTTAAAACACCACATAACAGCATAGTAAAATAAATGGTAAAATAAGAACAGCGGCTAAACAGCCGAACGCACAGTCTCTGCAAGGTATCCGTTTAGCAGGGGACTAATAAAAAGAGGACCAGATCGTGACGGAGAACAGCCACTCTTCGTTTTGCCTAAACAGTAAACACAAGTTAAGTCACCATTTAAAAACACTTGCGATCGTAGCGCCCGCATTTCAATTTCTTCCTAGTGAGCCACCGTTGCGTAATCATTGTAGCCCACCTGTATTGATGCAGTATGCACATTGACTGGAGGCCAGGGATTCACCACATGCTATGCCACAATCCTATAAATGATATCGCAAACATGCAACATCTGTTATAAGTCCTTTAAGTTTAAAACGGGTAATCACGTGTATCGATTAAAACATAAGCTTACCTTAAAAACACTAACAGGCAAAGACAACACGGAAGTAACAACAGACGGACCCGGCCAATAGCTGTCCACAAGACGCCTGTTCTGGTAGCTTATATACACACACACACACACACACACACACACACACGTAAGGGGGAGGTATCAAAGCAATTAATGCCGACGGGAACTTAGGATTGGTCCCACCGGCTACAGTAGGGCCGGCTGCAAAAACATCACTTTCCTAAATCACAAGACACAACACAAGATCTTCTTTCCATAAGCACCTAGGAGACTAAATAAAACCTAATAGCCCATATAACATGAGGAATGGCAGACGGAGCTAGTTAAAGTGGAAATCCACCCTAAAACACAATTTGTACCCTCAGCCTTTGTATCTGGCAGGCATGACTCTTTTTTTTTTAAAGCTTTATTTAACCAGGCAAGTCGGAAAAAGACAATTTATAGAATGTATCTGGTTCCCATTCTTACGGTCAGTTGTGTTTACATGATAAACTTACACCTGTAATTTAAACTGCATAATAGTTTAAATATGAATGTCATATCGTTCATACCAGAACTATAACTCTTTGCTTGCAGAAGAATAACATCATTATTGTTAGTATTTGCAGTAGTAGTAGTACTATTGACCAAAAAGAATATATATTGAGCATTTGCAGTCTTTTATTTAATTACAGACGTTTCATGAGAGCAATAAACTCACTCTTTGTGCAGCAGTTGCTTGGCAGCTCGCGAGATAATTTGTTGGGTTCATTCACAAAATACTCAATGTCCATTTTGGAAAAAAGAAACAAATCTTTATCTGAAGTTCATTCAGTATCTTTGAAACAGGAGGGAGGAGGATCCGGTCGTGAAGGGAGTTGTGTCAGCTACTATCGTTCACTATGAAGTATAATGTGTTTATCTTCTTTATCATGTTTTTCATGATGTCGGGGAGTCATTTCAGGGGAAGGGAGTGTTTTACACCCTGTACACACACACACACACTTACACACAGACTACTGTTGGCCACCTAGCAGCATTTGGTGGTTAACTACATTGCTCTATAGTACTTTAGTAGCTTTTTCCAGACAGTCTGGGGATTCAAACTGGCAACCTAATTTAGCATTGTGAATTAGAATGGGAGGCCATGAGATTATACTGCCCCAGCTCCATATTACCTCCACGGACTGGAGGGCAGCGAGGGCATAACAACACACTGGAAGCACAATGATCTCCAGTGTTCCTTCTAATTTACACGGTTTCACTGGTCTGATAGGCATATCGGTACACTGGAATAAAGCCCTGGTCAAATAAAGTTTTACTGAATCTTTGTTTTTTGGGGGCTTGAGCAGGCGGAGAGGCTCCTGGCCAACCCAAACTGCCGGGTCACGGATTAGGGAGCTGATCCGTCCCTGCGTATCATCAAGCCCGGCCGCCTCCCTCCTCATAACAGGCCCAGAAATTAAACTTTAGCTTGGCAGCCTCCAAACCACCGCAGGAGACTGAATTGGCGTTTCCTGCTTCTTCTGGAGCCACGGACACAAACGCTCACAGACCTGCACATATGCGTGTAACAAGCGCGTAACCCTAACTTTAACCTCGCTGATCGTACATCAGCTCTAATCTCTGGTTATAAACCCTCACCCGAATCACAGATAGTTTAACCAGATTTAACCAGATTTAACCAGATTGCAGATCAGTTTAGAGGCGGCAAATGTTGCTCTGTAGTGCTGCAAACTTCCTCTGATTCCATCGATACCCGAAATTATATTAGGATGGACTACGTTGGATTGAACATGACACATTGACTGTCAGCATGATGAATTGACTGTAATTCTGCTGGCTACTGAGGGCTGAATCGAGTCTGTACAATAATGCATTGCAGTGAACTTTATTGTATGTGACAGTTTAACCCTCATCCATCATCTATGTGAACAGCGGTTTTCTCGGGAGGGAGCGCCAAGGCACGTGGCTGCTGTTGGACACATTAGCTGTTGCGGGGATGAAACCTGTGACCTTTCAGTTACAGGACAGTCTCTAACTATTATGCCAGATTTACACCAGAGGAGGTCGGTCCCTTTGTGGCACTGATCTGGGCTCAGTTTTCCCCAAATCCTCTGAGCAGAACGACGACTTCTGTCCTGTTGGTTTGCAACACTTTGTAAATTGGGGAGGTGTAGCGTGGCTTTCTGTAACCAAGGGGAACAATATTATTCTCTCATTCTATGCATCCGTTAAAGTTAATCCAGGTCTGGTCTTTTAAGGTCTGTGGTGCCTGTTTTAATCAAGCGGACAATAACTTTAAAACTAGCTTGGTTTCAGGAAACCACATGCCGGGCCGCTAATACTGCTGGAATATCGGTCATGGTTACTCGGAAACCGCAGGCATATTATCTGGATATTCCATTGGACTGAATGTTTACAGGCAAAGGAGTGAAGTTTATTACCATCAGATGGGCAGAAAGGATAGCTGGTCACATGGAATACGACAACTGGTTGGGGTTGAAGTAGCAGCGTGGGTGATCCCAGTGGGAATCGAACCAACACCCATTGAGCAACGCAGGGGCTGGAACCTCAAACCTGGGTAGCGTTGACACCCGACGTCCGCTTTATTGATCTGTTGCTTCTGACATGAAACGTCTGGAGCTCAACCATCGGAAGTGGTTGTTTTTACACACACACACACACACACACGCCCATGCAAACACATGCACGTGCAAGCCACACACATGCATACACACAGGAGGCTATAATGAGGTTATTTGCCGTTCGACTGGAGTCTCTAAAGTCAAGCCAGACGTTTTTTCATTTTGAAAATAATGCTTTCCTTAAATTGCTGCTGCATGTGTGGTTACTCAGTGGGACATCAGAGGAAGGTGTGATGGAAACCATTAAACCAGCGACACTATTGGCACCCTTTATGCAGATAATGTACAATATCTGTTATATCGTGAAATAACTGGGAATTGAAACAACTTCTTCACGTTGAGCTGTTTTATTTAACAAGATAATCAATAACAAACAAACAATAAAAATACAAATGTAAAAAAAATCTTCATGGCTTCAAAATTGAAATACTTAGTTGCAGCCTTTGGCAATGATGGCAACCCTGCGCCCTGAGCATCCACCCTGCAAGGGGAGATGTGAGCACCGTGGATGAAAACCTTGACATTTCTGTGCTGAAGGGATTAAACTCCACGGCGTTCTCCTCTGCAGCAGCACAGAACACCTCAGGTCAGATGGGTTTGGCTTGGCAGGGCAGGAAGCGACCTTATATCGTATATCATCTGGACGGGAGGGTTTTGTTTGCTCTAGATTACCTGACTTCCAGATCAGGAGGCCATGAGAGGCTATACAACAATAACCTTTATTCTGAGAGGTCATTTCCGAACTCGTTATTTATCCAATTTGGAAAAAAATAAAACAATAACCTAAGTTGATTTAATATCTGGAAAATGTAGAGAATCTAGTATGAAAAAGAGCTATCACTTTTTTCTATAAAAAGGTTTATAATTTCTTGTCATGTTGTCTCGTCATGGAGAACGGGCTTCAGACAGCAATTATGCTCGGCTTACATTCCTGTCTTACTTGATGCCTCAACAGATTCCCTTTGTCTGCAGCTGCGTCCTCACTGTCTTTCATAACTGTTACCAAACCGATTTCTAGATCAAGGCTGCACAAGGCAACTGGTTTGACTTCAACACCCAGATACGCTCATGCTTACCGATCATGTTTGGTAAGAAGAAGCTGCACTGAAAAAGAAAAGGAAAATAAAATGTCTCCTAAAAATAGGTATTAAGTCACAGTGAAAACGAGGCCGAGCAGAACAGCAGCTACATTATTTCCACTGGTTATGTTGTGATTTAGAAGGAGATGATGGAGTTGTCTTTCTGGCGCTGGAACAAAGAGGCCAACACATATTCCCATTACTGACATTTAACAGGTGTGTGTCCACTAAACAACCACTCACCCACAACACTGAACCCCCGTCTGCTCACGGAGAGACCTTTTGGTTAAGAGGGTCAACCTTAAAGCGTGAAATGTGTTGACATGTTGAGATGTCACGTCAGACAAACACCCAAAAGGTAAATACTGAATCAAACTGCTGCAACAACATGACGTCCTGGGATTTCTGTTCTATGTCAGAGAGACGAGGAAACCCGAGGCCAGGACAAATAGCAGTTTTATGAGATTTAAGAGGAATTGTAACCTCAAGTATTTCATACCCTGGGATACCGTGTTTGCACAGGAATATAAAGAAAAGACGTGCACCGAGAAGAAAGCAGCAGGTGATGTACGTTTCACACATTCTTTCCTCATACTCTCATTTGTTATAAATCACATATATCTTCATTTTTATATCTCCATTTATTTCCATAGTGCATATATTTTCACTTCTGTTTCTCATACTCATTTTTTCCATTTGTCATTCTACTGCTGCTGTATTTTATGCCCTGCATATATGCTGTAATTCATATATTTTCATACTTTTCATTCATATTTCTATTTTTTCTTTGCTGTATCCCATTACTTGCTGCTGCAAACAACCCTAATTCGCCAACTAATATAACATAATATAATTGTAAAAGCCTAAAATGGAGGGTTTCATGGCACTAACATGGAAGCTGCTAGAAAAATATTGAATATCTGACTTCTGTTTAGTAAGCAAATCAATAAGCATACTACTATTTCAGTATGTGCACATTTTCAACAATCAAACTATACTGTGGGCTGAAGGATAATTAGCATCTTGTTGTTGTTTGCTGCAATTTGTTAATTTTACCATCACATCGCACAGCATTATGGGTAGTTTTATTTTCTCAGTATACAGTTCTATACTCATTTTTGGTTGGTATTTTGTATGTCATCTTCTCCACATCCTCTCTCCCATATCTTCCTCTACTTCCTCTAATATGCTCTTATTTTGAAGTTTAAAAAAAACACCTGTCCGTGACCTCCTCAGTATTGGGGCTTGTAATGTTGGCTGTCTAGGAATTGAAGCGTATTCTACTGGTACTCTCACTAACACCCAAAAGGTAAATACTGAATCAAACTGCTACAACAACATGACGTCCTGGGATTTCTGTTATATGTCAGAGAGACGAGGAAACCCGAGGCGAGGACAAATAGCGGTTTAATGAGATTTAAGATGAATTGCAACCTCAAGTATTTCATACCCTGGGATACCGTGTTTGCACAGGAATATAAAGGGCAGACGTGCATGTTTGGTGAGAAAGGGGTGTTGTCTGTCAAAATCACCCCGACCTTCCCCTATGTGTACTTTACATCTGAGAGATGGATCAAAGGCTGGCTTTGTGGGCTCTCTGAGGTTTATGGGCTCTGTGTGTGTGTGTGTGTGTGTGTGTGTGTGTGTCCAGGTGCAGGCCAGACACAGGTGTGACAGTATAACAGCTATCTTCTCCAGTCTATGGTTGTTATAAAATCTCGGTTTTCAATGCAATGATTTTTTTTTTAGGAGGGCAGATGTGAGTCAAATAGTATCTGGAAGTACTTGGTTTGTTTTCTCTGAGGTACCAGAGGGGTGGGGTTTGCCTCATAGAACAATAGAACAGAGCAGAGTAGAGAACAGTACAATATAATACACAGCAAAATCACCAGTGTTAATTGAACTCTTAGTTCATTTAACTGTTGCTGAAAAAGAGCATTTACAGTGTTTTATAGGTATTTATACTCTCATACACACCGATCAGCCATAACATTAAAACCTACTGCTTAATATTGTGTAGGTCCCCCTCTGACCCGTCGAGGCATGGACTCCACAAGACCTCTGAAGGTGTCCTGTGGTATCTGGCACCAAGACGTTACCAGCAGATCCTTTAAGTCCTGTAAGTTGCGAGGTGAGGCCTCCATGGATCGGACTTGTTTTTCCAGCACATCCCACAGATGCTCCATCGAATTGAGATCTGGGGAATTTGGAGGCCAAGTCAACACCTTGAACTCTTCGTCATGTTCCTCAAACCATTCCTGAACAATGTCTGCAGTGTCCTGCTGAAAGAGGTCACCGCCATCAGGGAATACTGTTGCCATGAAGGGGTGTAATTGGTCTGCAACAATGTTCAGGTAGGTGGTACGTGTCAAAGTAACATCCACATGAATGCCAGGACCCAAGGCTTCCCAGAGAACATTGCCCAGAGCATCACACTGCCTCCACCGGCTTGCCTTCTTCCCATAGTGCATCCTGGTGCCATCTCTTCCCCAGGTAAATGACGCACACGCACCCGGCCGTCCACATGATGTAAAAGAAAACGTGATTCATCAGACCAGGCCACCTTCTTCCATTGCTCCATGGTCCAGTTCTGGTGCTCACGTGCCCATTGTAGGTGGACAGGGGTCACATGGGTACTCTGACCGGTCTGCGGCTCCTCAGCCCCATATGCAGCAAGCTGCGATGCACTGTGTGTTCTGACTCCTTTCTATCATAGCCAGCAGTAACTTTTTCATCAATTTGTGCTACAGTAGCTCTTCTGTGGGATCGGACCAGACGGGCTAGCCTTCGCTCCCCACGCGCATCAATGAGCGTTGGGTGCCCATGACCCTGTCACCGGTTCACCGGTTGTCCTTCCTTGGACCTTTTGGTAGGTACTAACCACTGCATACCGGGAACACCCCACAAGACCTGCCGTTTTGGAGATGCTCTGACCCAGTCGTCTAGCTATCACAATTTGGCCCTTGTCAAAGTCTCTCAGATCCTTACGCTTGCCCATTTTTCCTGCTTCCAACACATCAACTTCAAGAACTGACTGTTCACTTGCTTCCCAATACATCCCACCCCTTGACAGGTGCCATTGTAACGAGATAATCGATCACTTCACCTGTCAGTGGTTTTAATGTTGTGACTGATCGGTGTATAAGGCTTTTATATTTGGGTAGATGACCATGAAGTGGTCGACACCACTGAGTTGTTATCAGGACTGAGTGGACGTGGCAAAGAGAAACTTCTTCTTCTTCATGCATCTCAATATATGTTTCTTCCTTAGGGCCCCACAGTGAATATTTTTAAAAATACATAAACTGAAAAGAAGGCTATTTTTATTTTTCGTCTTTTTCTAAATTCTTGAAAAATGTATTCTATGGTGATTTAAGGTTTTGATGCAACAGCAGCAATACAATTCCACAGCTAATAATTGATAATATGATAATATAAAGCAATATCAAATTGACCATTCTTTTCCACCTGTGCTTTCCAGCCTATACCAGATCTGTGATGGACCCCACCGTGGAGGAGGGCCCCCTGGTGCAGCTCGCCCACACGGCCCACCGACGGGAGAAGCGATGTTCTTGTGAGAACCATAAAGACAAGGAGTGTGTTTACTTCTGCCACATTGGCATCGTCTGGGTCAACACCCCGAAGTGAGTCTTCTTTTATAGAGTCTATGGAGAGGAACCATAGACATGTCAAGTGTATGTGCACATAAAAAACATGGGAGCAGAATGATAAATAGTCAGTAATAAATTCTGTTGATTAAAAAAATATATTGTAGAAAGGAGAGAGACAATCTATCATGTGCATGAGAGACAGAAAAATCCCCAAAGTGACTCATAACTTTGCAACAGTAGCTGGGAGGATGGGAGGCGACCAGACAGCAGCTGGACTCTAAAACTCAGAGCTACTTTCACTATTTTACCAGGAAAATGAGTTTTTAGAATAGAGAAAAGGAATTTGGCTGTAATAGCCTTCGTTGGGGTTACAGGACTGCATGCAAAGTCATCAGTAGTCATATTTCCACCCCAGGAACTCTCCAGGAACTCTCCAGGACCTTAGTACTGTTGGTACTTAGTTCCAGGAACTTTGACCTTTCCCACCGGTGGAACTAGCCCTGAAAAAGGTTCCTCTTGGATAGTTCCTGGACCCAAAAAAAGTTCCTGCTAGCGAGGTAGTACTTTTTGGGTGACCAGGAACCATTGGGGTGGAGTTGCAGTACTGAACAACGCTGACTGGTCAATACAAATTACGCAAAAAAGTTACGCAAAGTCCACCAACCGCTGTGCTTGTTCAATACTGGTAGCAAACTCTTTCGTATCTCATCGAACACGAATTCAGATACCTTCAGGACAAAACATCTAAAGGAACTCTGTTAAATTATATTCCTCATTCACTCCATTTGGCTAAAGAGCTTCAAAATGAAAGATCCAAAATGTCTTTCTTTGATTTGAAGGAAATCTAAATCCCGCCCTCTTGGGCCAAGAGAGACCTCGCCAATGCCTGTAAAAGAAAAGGCGTCTTTAGGCCATGATAGGACCTTTTTTTGCCAGGCGATGGTTTGGTCACAGCAACCCGTTTTAGGGCGCTGCTGTTGAACATGAGCTCTCGAACCATCACCATCTAGCTGAAGGTTTGTGTTGTACAAGCCACTTTGACTGGAAACCAACCAGTCTCTCTTATATTTACATTCCAGGCATTTAGCTGACATTGTTATCCTGGAGTGTTCAAGGACACTTCAGGACACTTTATCTTGAGTTATTGGTCATCAATACCTTTGCTTACAAAGTAGTAGAACCTGTTATTACTGAACAATGAGCATCAGCTTCAAGAGAGAAAACCAGAGTTATGGAATGAAACCGAGTGCAAAAATAGAAATGGATTACAAACCCTCATGTGGGAGTCAACAGTTTTCTGTATTTGTTTGTTCTAGAAGAGCTGATTTTTCTGGGATACCTGTGGTGATCAGATATGCTGTGTTGTAACGTAAATAATTGAAGCCAGGCTTTGTTGGGGTCGTGACGGGAAGCCATCCTGGAGACTCGAGATGGAAATGACACGAAAGCGCTGGGATGGGATTGATTTGAGAAAATTAGATCCAAAGGCGGGCGAGGATTTAATGAAGTGGAATTGATGTTTTTCATCATTGTGGTTTGTGAATAAGAACAAAAATCATTTTATTTGTCAATCTATTTAAACCACAATTTCTTCCCCAGAATGATCGGGTTGGCTGTTATCAGGGTTATATGGATATCCATTGGATTTAAACACACTAGCAATAGTCTGTAAATAATGTATTGATTCATATGTTGTTTGCAAACTGTACATACATATTTTAGTTCAAAATGTCCAATGTCAATAGAAGATAAAGATAATTTCATCCTCAAAAATATCAGTACTGCTAACTACCCAGTTCTTCTTCTGTTGATTCCAAACAAACCAAGAACATAAAACGCATCACTTCCTGTCTCCAGAGGCGATCACTGTTGTGTTATATCAATCGGTGATGGAGAGTAACACAACACACATTTAATCTTAAGAAAATGTGACAGATTATTAACGTATCTCTAAACCTGAACGAATCATTTCCGAGGGAAGGAGCCACTTTTCACTTTTCGAGCGAAACTCTTTATATTTTTAGTGCCTGACCTCAGATCGGAAACAGGCACAAAACTACCTTCACAATTGTTAGCAATTAACTTCATTTTAGTTCAGTGTGCACAAGCAACGAGTGAGCAGTTAGATGTGGTGTGGCTAATAAGAAAGAGCACCTTTCCTAACGAAGGGTAATTTCTGCCATGTTTCCTCCTGCCGTTTCTAACTAGGCTGTTTAACCCTTTAACACGAAGCCACCAAAGGAGACCACGACGAGTCGAACCGCTGTGGTCGGACCCTCAACCAATTAACTCCTTCAGGCCTTCTCTCATCTCTGCGTCTCTCTTTCTCTCTCATTTCAAGCTTTTTTAATTCAAGTAAGCTTTTCTTTTCTGCCATGAATGGAAGAGAACAAATATTGTGAAAGCATTTCAGTACATTACATTTACCATGGAAGAAATCACACAGTTTCTAATATTACCAGGGGATGTGAAGGGATTTGATCACTGCGGAGATTGTCAATGATTTTAATCCCATGCAAATCTGTCTGAAATTTGAAATGTCTGAAATTGGTAAAATAAAAATTCCAGTTTGCTGTATTTTGGTGAAGGCAGCGGTCCCACTTCTTCTTCTTCTTCTCCTGGATGCACAATTTCTATCTTCTTCCTGTCATGAAAATGGAGGCAGTAGTGGAATTTGCTAAATTAAGAAGTGAAGAAATGTCACATCTTGACCTTAAACCTTCGTACCCGGGACACCAGCGACTTCAGTGAATTTCATTACTCATGGAAGGCAGAGATTGGTGGGTATTCACTAATTACATGAGGTCCCCACATAATTCTAGACTTGAAGTGGTACAGATTGAAGAAATCAAACTGCAGAGCTTAGTTAATAGACATTTGGCCTACAGAGAGAGAGAGGTTTCACCAAAATAGCTTCCAGAGATTTGCCAAAAACAGCTCCTGGAGCAGCGAGACCCTCTCACTAAGCCTCAGACTGTTAGTTTAGTCTAAACATAGCAGTGTGGTAAAGTGCAATCTTCCTGCCTTCATCATAAAGACGTTTTTAACAGCAGTGGCGATGCCTAGCATGACTAACTACCCACTAACCTCTGTGTTGTTTGGCAGCTGAAAATATATCTGAGTCCAATATGTGAGCTACTGAAGGTGCAAGGTGATGTGGCCAGGCGCTAGAACGGCCTGTCAGTTCAAAATATCAAAATATGTCGGTGTTCAAAATGTCTCTCCGCCACTTTTCCTAAGATCCATTTACTGTACAAACCAATGGAAAGTATAGAAATAGTAATTAAAATGATATTTACCCCTTTAATTAATGGTGTGTTGGCGCTTCTAGTGTTGCTTGTATACGTTAACAACAGTTATTTTCTGCTCAGCTCGACTCTGTCTTAACTTTTCAGCACCCATTGTTCGGTGAGGTCTTTGCAAATACTACAATAATACTAATAAACTTTATTTAAAGACCATGTCGACAGATTGTTCCATGATGTTTGAGCTCCGTCGCCTCTGGACGGTTGAAACAGCTTCATCTGCAGATCTGAGATGTATCACCTGAACATTTCTGTTGCCGTACAGAAACGAGTCCAGAAACCTCTCAGTGTGATTTTAAGTCTTCATCGGGAGTCAGCCGGGATGACGGATGTCTCAAACTTTCCAAAGAGGCCGAGTTCCAACGCCAAGACTCTCCCCAGATATCACACCTCTGATGGAGTCACGCATCTGATGAACGCCTTTCTCCAGAGTGTCTTCCAGTGCTTCACGCTGAGCCAGACCAAAAAAACAACAACTAAAAACTGCAACAGATGATAGTTGTTGGATTCTGGAGTTGTTTTATATATTTGTCTCCCAGTGTTGTGTCATCTGGAAATGTGATTTACAGACCAGGAGAAGCTGCGGAGAATTGTTATGACAACAAGCAAGTTGAAAAACTGGAAAACTGGATGAAAAATGACCAAAGACGACCCCTTCTCTTTCTGAATTTCATCTGAGCAATAATCTGTCAAGCCACAACAGGACAGCAAGCTCCAGTGGGAATTAACCCTCTAGTGTCAGTGCCTTGCTCTACCTATCGAGCTGCTCAGGGAATCAAACCTCTGACCTTGACAGTGGCTCATGATTCAGTTCAATTAAGTCCAACTGAAGTCTAACAGCAGGTATAAAAACATGCATTAAAAAAGCAAACTGTACATAAAACAGTAAAACTTGTTTAGCCTGAAGAAACACAGAGACAAAAATCGAAAGTGAAGGAATTGGAGGGAAACGCAGCCGACACAGTTATGTAACGGCATCAAAGTTTAAAGAAAACATTACAAAGAAAGACATGAAATTGCAAAAATGTGTCGATGGAAGCCAGTAGAGTGTTGGTGGAGGACGGTGGAGAGCAGCAGGAAGGGCTGGGAGATGAAAGGCTGGATGTGGGATCCAGATGTGTCGGATTAAAACACAAACAGAAAACCATCGTGAGATCCAGAGCCCTGCAACACCGCCGTCACTTCAGCACGATCCGTCAGAAGTGGATTAAACCAAGCTCCAATCAAACTGCTCACTTTTTGTGAAACGTGAAAAACATCACCCAACAGCAACACAAACCATGTATCTCCCCAAACAGTAGAGACGTACAAACCCGTTTTACAGGTATTCCCCTGTTTTCTGTGAAGCCACTGGCATCTGCTCGCAGTTCTCCCTGTGGTCTAGTTAACCCCCCCGCCCCGACCCAGTGGTATCCCCCTTTAACCTGCAGCAGGCATCAGGTTGGCTCTGAGCCGCGGTGGCACCAGTTGGCATCGTGAGCAAGGCAGCCTGGCAGAGAGCTGTTCTGAGGTCAGTCTGGCTAGTTAGTCCACGGTCACATTTCACTGGTGTTGCAGTGATGGTGCAGCGGACAGGATGGAGATTTATACCCCAGGAACGACCCGGGTCATTCCCAGGGCAGTAGTTATTCAAAACAACTGGAGGCTCTCCACACTACAGGACCCAGGACGATTTCAAATCATAAATCATAAACATGTTTGATATTATCAACGTGTGAGTCCAGCAGGAGGTCCAGATTCAGTCTGTAACCCTTCACACGACCAGATGATCCTTGCCAATTCGGTCCTGACGACGCCTCAGATCAGGGAGCCGGACCGATCCTCAGCAGGAGGGAAATCTGTCGCCAGATTCTCCTCCAGTGTATTTCCTCTCGTCGACAGGCAGATTGACGACAGATCAGGGGCCTCGTTTAGAAAACTCAGCGTAGATTCCATCCTAAAACATTGAGTACTCACAAACCTCAAAATCTACGATCTCTAAAACCTGTACTCCTCCCGGTGTCCTCCCACCACTCCTCCCGGTGTCCTCCCACCACTCCTCCCGGTGTCCTCCCACTACTCCTCCCGGTGTCCTCCCACCACTCCTCCCGGTGTCCTCCCACCACTCCTCCCGGTGTCCTCCCACCACTCCTCCCGGTGTCCTCCCACCACTCCTCCCGGTGTCCTCCCACTACTCCGGGATGCGAGATGGAGGTGCTCATCACGGAGGTTGAGCACCGTGAAGGTGTGCTCTGAACAGTGTTGCTCCACACTGCCAACTGTTGCCGACGTGGAAAGAAAATGGTCACATATGAAAGTTGAGGCCAAATAAAAATGTGAGTTAAGAGAACGCCTTTGTATAAAAACAGGTTTTAAGTCGTGACTTAACAGATAAAAGTGACTTCAGACCTCAAACCCTGTGAAAGAACACTTATAAAAATGTGTTTTTAAGAGTGATTTAAAAGAGGATCAGGAGCTCGCTCACCTTCTCAGACCGATATAATAGAACACCACCAGACTTGTCTCAGCATCTCCAACGAGATTTCAGGTGCCCGATGGTGCGTTCAATGACTGAACGGGCTCAACCATATTCGCGCTTCGTTGTACCTTCGTTGTGCTTTATTTTGTGATCTCACCGTCGGGCGTCGCTGAAAAACTCTGCGTGAGCTCTCCGTAGAAGTGCGCACCTTTTTTCTATAAATCCTGACGCTTGCGGTAAAATACGCGTACGCACATTTCACCCCCGTTTACGCCACTTTTTTGTGCGTAGCATCCTTTATGAATGAGGCCTCTGATCCGCACGTCTGTCTGCTCTTCCTCCAGTCAGGTGCTTCCATATGGATTCGGTTCTGTCCGACTCAGGAGGGAACTGGGCCGATGTCTCTGCACCGACGCTCAGGACACCGAGTGCGCCCATTTCTGCTCTGCCCTTCAAACACAGTAAGGACACACACACACACACACACACACACACACACACCCACACACACACACACACACACACACACACACACACACACACACACACACAGTTTTGGTTCCCTCACTAACGTTTGGTGTTGTTTTTCTTGTTTTCCCAGAGGGGAGAATGCATCAGTCAAGAGGAAGACCGCCAAACAACAGAAGGCATACAAAACTGCATTCTGGGAAAAAAGGAACCGACACACACTCAACAAACACCAGACCTGAGAGAGACCGAGAGAGAGAGAGAGCGAGCGAGAGAGAGAGAGAGAGAGAGAGAGAGGGTGGGGTCGAGGGAGAAGAGAGGCTGAATGAAAGTTTTTTATGCATCAGGAATAACAGAAATGGACATTTGTTGGTTGTTTGGCTGAACGGACGTTTGGCGGTTTGGAAATGTGTGTGTGTGTGTGTGTGTGTGTGTGTGTGTGTGAACGCTTCTGACGGCTACAGCGGCTACAGCGGCGTGTAATCATGAAGTATTTTAGAGTAGGAGCGGTGACCAGTTCACCTCTTCAATTTGGCCGTTTAGCTGATGCTCCTATCCACTGTCTTGCTCAGCAGGGGGTCTCTACCCAGCATGCCACGCTGCTTCCCTGCAGCTGCTCTCCAGTTGGTGGAAACACTTAATTTGAAGCAGTGGCCAGAAGTTTAGACTCCTACAGCCTTGGGAAGGAAGGAGGGTCCAGTAATTTACTGCTTCTGTTATCAAATTATGGTACTGATGCTGATAGATGCTCCCTGTACGGCTGCAGTGAAATCTGGCCGTCGGTCAGCAGCTGAGATGTGCTGTATGTAAGAGTGAGGATAATGTGTGTCTCATATGTCTTAATACAGTGTACAGAGGAAATGTGTTATTGAGGCAAGCGTCAATATTCTCACCAGAATTCATGGTAGGACCGATTCAGATACCTCATTCCTGTCAGCAAGCCTTCAGTCTAGTGAAGAGGAACCATCACCAACTCCAAGTATTCCTGTAACATGGGTGTTTATATACTGTAATATTAATGTACACTGTAGTATAGTCACAGCGTATCTGATGTAGAGTATAACCAGCTATCGAAACAAACCAAAACATATTTCAACACAAAAAAAAACACTAATGGAAATGTATTGACTGTAAAAGCACAAATGAGCATATTACTCACCTCGTATTCACCGTGATGTTAAGATTTGGCTGTAATGTTTATTTCTGTTCTTACCTGGAGGTTTCTATTTCACTGTCTCAGAATAATCCAATACTTAGAAATCGAGCAGTAGACTTTAATTCACATGTTTTCAAGGCTACAGGCTAGGATAGCTTATATTAGATTAGATGCTCAAGGACACTTCAGCAGGACGTTCAAGGGCCTTGAACCCAGGTTGGGTCGAAGGAGCCCCGCCCCCCCCGACTGCCTGTTATGCTATCGTTGCTAAACCGGCTTCTGTTTTTGATTACGCCACTCCCATAGCGGGATGGAAAACCACTATGAACTCTGACAAAGGCTGTTATTGAAACCACCATGCTGGAGCAGATTAGTGACACGGGGTGAAAACGGCGCCAAGTAAAACATTTGAAGAGCTTTGTTCCAAAATGAAGCAGTAAAGCATCTACGCTTCATTCCCTCAGTGTCAGGACGAAAGTACCTCGGTCGACATGATGATACCGTTTTAGAGACGATGTCTGAGGAAGTCCAGTTGTTCAATTCAATCTGGATGTATTGCATCACAGACGAGGGATGGTCGGCCCCGCCCACTGAGGGAGTGAAACCTGTTGGACTAGTGAAATGTAGTGAAATGTAATGGATCATATATGGAAGTTGATTGTTTTATTACAGGATATTTATTTTGTTAAAGAGATTTTTTATTGCTTAAACACATTAAAAAGTACCCTTGATTTCTGTTGTGTTTCTGAACTGTGCCTATAATGCATATACTGAAGAGGCAGCAGATGGAAAGTGTGTGTGTGTGTGTGTGTGTGTGTGTGTGTGTGTGGGAGGGGGGGAGTGTATTTAAAGTGTATTTAATTTAGCTTGTGGTTTCCTCAACCTACGACATATAGCGGCTCAAATTCTGCCCACAAGGTTCGACCAGGACACTCTATGACCCTCTGGGCTTCACGTAACGACATACTGCGCACCAGCGTCCTTGTTTACCGCAGCGATCATACATCTGCATTTGGAGATGGCAGTAAATTGGTCTGATGTGGAGGACACACACACACACACACATCCCACAAGCACCACTACTCTAAATAGCCCGAGTTGATTGGTAGTTGGGGAGACGCCTCAGTTCAGTCAAAACTCCCGAGGCACATGCCGTAACTGGAGAGAGGCGTAGGTACAAACATGTTATTGTTACTACTGGTTGCATCCCATCCAACACAATGGATAAGAGCAGCAGCTTGGAAGTGAGCAGCCCTCTTTTCTTATACCAACTAGACGCTTTGCAGCTATGAATGGCACCATCATGGAAATGGCTGTATGCAAATAATGTATAAATATATAATATAACATAAATATATATAAATAATATAAATTAAACAAATATAACAAATATAAATATAAAAACAACAAGCAACTAGAAACAGTTGACTGGTAGCTAGCTAACTAGCCAGCAGGCTCATTTAGTTACTGTTAACATGGGACTACTAGCCACTGCTAACGCTAGCTTCTACTAGATACGTTACGCTAGTGTGGTTAGCCGCCTGCCAAAGCATGTTTAATTTACACGCTAAAATTTGAGGTTCAAGGAATTCAAGCAAACATCTCAGTACGTTTTGCACATTTGGCAGCATCTGCCTGAAGGGCCTGTCTTCTTTTGGCCCTGCACCGAACCCTGAACCCACTTGAACCCGGTCCATGAGATGCTCAGTGGCCACCAGCAGATGACTGTGGTTGTACTAGGCCTCGGGGATTTGGATCTGGAGGTACTAGAAAACAAATCTGATTGGAGAATGTGATTTTTGATGCAAGTGTGAGAATTATGAAAATACCCATTATTCCTGATTCTAGGGGCTGTTGCTGTTGCTGTTGCTGTTGCTGTTGCTGTTGCTGTTGCTGTTGCTGCTCCACCGGTTCAACAGACTGATGACTCAGTCAGCTCTCATCTGAGGAAAATGTTCATGTGCATTGCAGTTGATGTGATTAAACATCACAGCAGAACCAAATGAGGCAACAGGAAGCTGCGGAGGGTTGAGGGCTGAAACGTGAGACATCTTCAGGGAAGGAAGGTTTCTAGGTTGCAGGACATGGTTGGTTGCCTTCAGAGTTGACCAAGTTACTAAACACAGGCAACTTCTACCTGCATTTACCACCTGGTTGGTGGTGGCGCTGTGATCTGATGCCTTTACAACACCGCCCCCGAGTGGACAGACTGCAGCACTGCATCAGGGTGAACCGTTGGTCTGAGTCCAGTTTCATATACATGACTGGACCAGGAATCTGAGAATATTGATACTTGTCAAACAATTACCGGACGGGAAAACCAGAAGGGACAGCTGTGAAAAAAGGTCACCTGCAGTTCTTCTTCTTGTTGGGGTCCTTGTTGTATTCTGGCCATTTTTCTTTTCTTTGATTTTTGGTGGATAAAAGTGACTGAATGACTGTAATGTAATGTAATGTAACGTAGTGTACATTGATGATCTGTCTGTCTGTCTGTCTGCCTGTCTGTCTGCCTGCCTGCCTGCCTGTCTGTCTGTCTCTTGGAATAGAGGATAAATAGAGGAAATGATACTTGACTGTTTCTCATTTTGCCTGCGGACAGGAACATTATGGCTGCCAGGCACTGTGTGTGTGTGTGTGTGTGTGTGTGTGTGTGTGTGTGTGTGACATAGCTCTCGCATACCGGTTCCCATGAGTGCCATCACAGCATCCAAACCTCAAGCCCAACCCTGCAGAGTCGGTCCTCCATCCATCACCACAGAGTGTCAGGGTTTTCCACCCGACACTCCGGAGCAGCTTCAGCCTCGGGTTCAGACCACCGACACCGAGAGCACCCGACAGTCACAGAGCTCAGAGTGATGCTGGAGTCAGAGCACCTGGTAGGAAATAAAATGGATGAGATGATAGAGGAGGAAGCTGCAAGAGACGAACTTTCTCAAACCCTGAAGGTCGTTGTTTTTATTTGAAGGTCGACGCAGCGTGCCGCTTCATGTTCATACACAGAGAGAGAGACCAGACTGAGGATGATGATGATGATGATGATGATGTCAACCCTTCAGTCAAGCAGCATGTTGGAGTCTGAAAGGGTTTCAGAAACCGTGGAATCCTTTAATTGAAGTGAAATCACCAAAATTGATTTCTGAGGTTTTCACATGACAAATATAAAGCCTGGTAATGGTTTCTATTGTATTTCTATTGTGTTTATCACGTCTCAGTGTTTTTACTACTTACTTTATCTCTAGTTTTGTATCCTACATTTTCTTCCCGCTGCTGTATCCTGTCACTTTGCTGCTGTAAGGCCTATTCTATTCTATTCTATTCTATTCTAATATGTTCAGTTCTATTCTATTCTATTCTATTTTGAATAGAGCTCCTAGTCGTAGTTGATAGTTGTATTGACTCAGGGGTCAGAGGTCATCTGTTGACCCTGTACCAGGGTCATGTGTGATGAAGACGAGGAGACACGAGAACATTTCATTAAACAATCCAGGAACAAGACACACACACACACACACACACAGAAGCTCACACACACAGCGTAGTGTGTAGATGGGTGTGGGCCATAATGCGTGCTGATGGGTAACATGTTGCATCGCAGCGTGACGTTTTGAAACAGCAGTGGGCTGCTAGGACCTGATGACGCCAGTCAGGACTAAGAATAACACACACACACACACACACACACTCACACACTCTCACACACATACATAGGTGTCCACCCTGTGCCCAATCATGCGTCACTAGGATTATAAATGCCACCAGCTTCTCTCTCTCTCTCTCACACACGCATTATCTACCTCGCTCGCTCGCCCTCCCTCCCTCAACTCCTCTCTCTCTCCTTTCCTGAAGCTGAAAACTGGAAATACTGGAATTCCTCCCAGTTCCTTTCCAGCTTCTCTCCCGTTCATCAACTCTTGATTCAGTCATTTAAAGAATCAACTGTTAGTAATCCATACATGTTAGTAATCCATACATGTAAGTAATCCATACATAAAGGTAATCCATACATGTAAATAATCCATACATGTTAGTAATCCATACATGTTAGTAATCCATACATGTAAGTAATCCATACATGTTAGTAATCCATACATGTAAGTAATCCATACATGTTAGTAATCCATACATGTTAGTAATCCATACATAAAGGTAATCCATACATGTTAGTAAACCATACATGTAAGTAATCCATACATGTTAGTAATCCATACATAAAGCTAATCCATACATGTTAGTAATCCATACATGTAAGTAATCCATACATAAAGGTAATCCATACATGTTAGTAATCCATACATGTTAGTAATCCATACATGTAAGTAATCCATACATAAAGGTAATCCATACATGTTAGTAATCCATACATAAAGGTAATCCATACATGTTAGTAAACCATACATGTTAGTAATACATACATGTTAGTAAACCATACATGTAAGTAATCCATACATGTTAGTAATCCATACATAAAGCTAATCCATACATGTTAGTAATCCATACATGTAAGTAATCCATACATAAAGGTAATCCATACATAAAGGTAATCCATACATGTTAGTAATCCATACATGTTAGTAATCCATACATAAAGGTAATCCATACATGTTAGTAAACCATACATGTAAGTAATCCATACATGTTAGTAATCCATACATAAAGGTAATCCATACATGTTAGTAATCCATACATGTTAGTAATCCATACATGTAAGTAATCCATACATGTTAGTAATCCATACATGTAAGTAATCCATACATGTAAATAATCCATACATGTTAGTAATCCATACATAAAGGTAATCCATACATGTTAGTAATCCATACATGTAAATAATCCATACATGTTAGTAATCCATACATGTTAGTAATCCATACATGTAAGTAATCCATACATGTAAATAATCCATACATAAAGGTAATCCATACATGTTAGTAATCCATACATGTAAGTAATCCATACATGTAAATAATCCATACATAAAGGTAATCCATACATGTTAGTAATCCATACATGTAAGTAATCCATACATGTTAGTAATCCATACATGTAAATAATCCATACATAAAGGTAATCCATACATGTTAGTAATCCATACATGTTAGTAATCCATACATAAAGGTAATCCATACATGTTAGTAATCCATACATGTAAGTAATCCATACATGTTAGTAATCCATACATGTAAGTAATCCATACATGTAAGTAATCAATACATGTTAGTAATCCATACATGTAAGTAATCCATACATGTTAGTAATCCATACATGTAAGTAATCCATACATGTAAATAATCCATACATAAAGGTAATCCATACATGTTAGTAATCCATACATGTAAGTAATCCATACATGTTAGTAATCCATACATGTAAGTAATCCATACATGTAAGTAATCCATACATAAAGGTAATCCATACATGTTAGTAATCCATACATGTTAGTAATCCATACATGTAAATAATCCATACATGTTAGTAATCCATACATGTTAGTAATCCATACATGTAAGTAATCCATACATGTTAGTAATCCATACATGTAAGTAATCCATACATGTTAGTAATCCATACGTGTAAGTAATCCATACATAAAGGTAATCCATACATGTTAGTAATCCATACATGTTAGTAATCCATACATGTTAGTAATCCATACATGTAAGTAATCCATACTCTTTCCCATAAGGAAAACAACAGAATCTCTCATGTCTTATAGATGTTATAACCCTGGAGCCTCCACATCCTTCCTATTGAAGATATTTAGACGTTTCCAAGTGACCAAGGCGTTTAGCTCTTTTGAATTGTTGCGCCGTCACTGAAAACGGCAGCAGAAGCATCCAGAGTTCAACATTTCCTGTTTTTTAACCGAACAAACGGTTTATTCTTGGTGAATTTTGAACTGGTCCCTTTTACAGGATCTAGCTATGACAGATGGTTTAATGTTGGTGATGTAAAGAGAACCCGCCCCCTGGGGGTCAGAGGGTTGGGGCTTGTGACAGGGTGCTGGGCCAATCAGATGCCAGTATTTAAAACCTGAAAAGGCCTTACAGTCACTCAGGAGCTGAATGAGTAAAATGTAAATTGATGTGTCAGCCACACACACACACACACACACACACACACACACACACACACACACACACACACACCCTCCTCCTCCTCGTTCCCACTGATTCTGGTCTTGGCAGAGTTATTACACCCGTCACAGTCTCTCCATGAGCCTTGGCACCCAGTTCACCCACCGGACAGTTTCAAGGTACAAGTGTGTGTGTGTGTGTGTGTGTGTGTGTGTAATTGATGTTGGTCCTTCTCTGAATATTGGCTGTACAGTAAATCTCAGTAAAGACAACTCCACACACCTATCTCTCTCTCTCTCACACACACACACACACACACAGGAAGAACATCAATTCAGGCAATGTCTGTGAATAAGGGCAAGGGCGTGTTGGATCATAAACAGGTTATTGGCTACTTTAATAGTCTCTGTGTGTGTGTGTGTGTGTGTGTGTGATTTGAATTCATGTTGTCTCTCCTCCCCTGAATGTCTACAAAGTAAATCTTTTAAAAGACAGCTGCCCTTCGCAAAACTCCACCTGCACACACACACACACACACACACACACACACACACACACACACACACTTCCTCAATGACAGGGGTCGGCGCTCTGACCACAACTCAACCACCGTTGACACAAACTGCAAGGCATTCTGGGTAATTCCGCTGCCGTCAGGAATATAACAGATTGTTGTTCTCCATCACTGGTTCTTTGGGTTGATGATCACCGACTGCAGGTCTCAGGTCAGCCACAGTTTGATTAATTTCCCACTGCAAGTAGAAATTAAAAATAGAGCCTGCACATTTCTCCCTTTGGTCCATTTATCTGGTTTTATGAGCTTTCGTTCTGATCGGATTCTCTAACATCTTGATCGTCATGATTGATTGATTTTCAGCTACATACATTTTTTTTTTTTAAATCAAAGTTTTTTTCTATTATTATTATTTTACTTTTATTATTTTTATCTTGTCTTGTCGTTGATTTTATTGATTTTATGAGAAGCAGCTTGAGTTACACCGTCAGACAACCTTTAAGAACGTTCTTTAACTTCAGTTCGACTTCAGTTCGACTTCAGTTCGTCTCCATGCTAAACCTACATGCTACATGTGACTGCTGCACACTGGCGCTCCTCGTATCCACAGCTCGGGTTTTGTCATTTCTGCGCGGGAAAAATGGAGATGAATTCTCCCAGCAGGGGGCGCCAGATCGCCGACTCAAACAATACGGGACATTCTGGTAAACAAGCAGCGAACCAGAAGACAGTAAACAACTTGTTATCTGGCTCTACATCTGCTGCTGGTTAGACAGCGACCTGATTCACTAACCACACACACACACACACACACACACACACATACACTCGTTCTCTCTCTCTGTCTCTCTCACACACACACACACATACACACACACACACACACACACACACACATACACTCGTTGTCTCTCTCTGTCTTTCTCTCTCTCTCTCTCTCTCTCACACACACACACACAAACACACTCGTTCTCTCTCTCTCTCTCTCTCTCTCTCTCACTCACACACACACACACACACACACACACTCGTTCTCTCTCTCTCTCTCTCTCTCTCTCTCTCTCACTCTCTCTCTCACACACACACACACACAAACACACTCGTTCTCTCTCTCTCTCTCTCTCACACACACACACACACATACACACACACACAGGCGTACACCCACATACACTCGTTCTCTCTCTCTTTCTCTCTCACACACACACACACACACACTGACACACACTGACACACACAAACACACTCGTTCTCTCTCTCTCTCTCTCTCTCACACACACACACACACACACACACACACACATACACACACACACAGGCATGTGTCTGAGCTCTTGTTTATTGGCTCTTGTTCATTTGATACACTTATTTGTCTTAGCTCTTGTTTATTTGATTCTCTTATTTGTCTCATTTGTTTAAGATATAGTAGGTTGCTAACTTATTGCACTCTTACCTTAACACTAGTTATGCTCTTAGTTGCTTGTTTAGGAAGGAAATGCACTTACGATTTCTGGTGACTAGTAGTTTTCTTGCCTACCTATGTTGAATGCACTTATTGTAAGTCGCTTTGGATAAAAGCGTCTGCTAAATGACTGTAATGTAATGTAATGTAATGCATACACCCACATACACTCGTTCTCTCTCTCTCTCTCTCACACACACACACACACACACACACTGACACACACAAACACACACACCTAACAGACTCACTCATAGACACCCCCCCCACCCCCCCACCACACACACACACTGACACACACAGATGATTCACATATTGCCTGTTTTTCAGAGTCGAGCTGCATAATGAAAAACAAGCGCTGGTCCGGTTCGGAGGTTGAGTCCGGACGGCTCGTCGGGACGGAAGTGACTAATCGTGTTTCCGTTGGTGTTTTCATATTCGCGGCGTGGCTCGGTGGTGCCGGTGGAGTCGCCGTGACCCGGTCGGGGGGGTCACGTGGGTTCGGTTCCTCCTGGTGTCTTAATGCTCTTCCAGGAAACACAAGGAAAACAATATTTGTCATTTCTTCCATGACCACATCACCTGCTCCGCTGCTGCAGTACCGCTCCCGACCAGCAGGGGTCAGACTGCAGCTGTGGCACCGCCGACATCCAGCAGCTCACCGCCTCCTCCTCTCTCCTCTCCTCCTCCTCTTTATGCTCTTTCTTTCTCCTCTTCTCTCCTGTTGTGTTTGAAAGTCTAGTTGTTTCCTGCTCTCTTCTCCTCTTCTTTCACCTCCCCTCCTCCTCCTCTCATCTCACCTTGTCTCCTCTCGCCTTCTTTCCTCTCCTGCTGTTGTTGAAATAATAATAGGGAGGAAGGTTTGTCTGTTCCTCCTCCCTTCTCTTCTCCTCTCCTTCCCTCTCCTCTCCTTCCACCTCCTCTTCTCTCCTCCCTTCTCTTCTCCTCTCCTTCCCTCTCCTCTCCTTTCATCTCCTCTATTTTCTTCTCTCCTCCTCCTCTGCACTCCTCTATTTTTTGAAATAATAGTTTCTCTTCTCCTCTCCTTCTACCTCCTCTTCTCTCCTCCTTTCTCCTCTTGTTTTTGAAATATCAATAGTTTCTCTATTGATATTTGTTTCTTTGTTTCTTCTGCTTCTGTCCCTCCTCCCATCTCCTCTCCTCTCCTCTCCCCTCCTGTCCTCTCCTTTCCTCTTGTCTCCTCTCCTCTCCTCTTGTCTCCTCTCCTCTCCTCTCCCCTCCTGTCCTCTCCTTTCCTCTTGTCTCCTCTCCTCTCCTCTCTTCTCTGTTTCTTTTCTGTTTCTTCAAAAATAATTAATTTTAGATTGGTTCCCGTTGGCATCTCCCTCAGAAAAAAATACAGATGGAGCTATCTTACTTTCCACTTGGACACACACACACACACACACACACACACACACACACACATGCATGCAGAGAGGAAGGATTTTGCTAATTCTACCTTTTTTTTTCCTGGCAGCTAAAAATGGAAAATTGTTCATTCCAATGAACAGATGCCTCCATCACACACACACACACACACACACACACACACACACACACAGACCACCCATGGGTGCGTGTCTGTCCACTTGTAAAAACATATGTCCCAATACAGACACACACACACATCCACCCCGCCTCGCCCCACCTATCTCACATGTAACACACACACACACACACACACACACACACACACACACACACACCCTCAACCACTTCAATAAATTGTGTTCTACCAGTTTGCCGATGAGAAAGGCAACAATCAAATTTCACGGCGGCGTTTGATGTGAGAGAGAAACTAGTGAGGAGAAATACCGCAGAGGAAAACGGATCCCTGAGATCCTAAAACTGTTGGCAGTGGATCCCTGGAGACACACCACAACACACATCACAACACACACCACACACACACCAGGCTGATTACAGCCACCGTGTGACCACACTCATTGATCTTCAACGTCTGATCGGCTCGGTGCCGGTGTGTGTGTGTGTGTCTGTAGTTTCTGAGGCTGAAGACTTGAATCTGTTGCCTCCCGACCGGTCAGGACCGGTCTGGATGTCCTCCCGTAGCCAATCAGAGTTCAGCACCAGAGAAGAAGGAAAAAAATCAGGAAGCGTTAAAAGGAAAACGCTTGATATGTGTTTTGGTTCCATGCGGCAAATCTAACTCGTCATCATCGTGTGTGTTCCCTTCATCCAACTTGTTTTCAAGTGTGTGTTGCTCAAATCTAACTCGTCATCAAGTGTGTGTGTGTTCTCCAAATGCAACTGGCCAAGACAAAAAAAACAGACTCCTTCCATGTGAGATTTCCAGTCTTCTAAGTGGCATGTGTGTCTGAGCAGAAGGAGTCAGCCGACTTGGCAAACTGTGTCAACGTGTCGTTTATCCAGCGAAGAGACTCGCTGTCCAAGAAGCTGAACGCAAAACGACAACAGTTGCAAGTTTCGGCAACAACACCGTGCTTCTTCTTCCATGGCCTTGCATGGCTCGCATTATCCTCAGTACAGGTCGGAGAGAGAAAACCATGAGAAAGTTTGGGGAAAACCTGCAAGGATGAGAATAATTTATCTGGCAGATTTGTTTCAGATTTGAACTCTATTTCGACTAGTCACTTCTGTTCCTGAGTTTGACCTGTAGATGGAAAACAGGAAACACACACACACACATTATTGCAGTGATCCAACCTTCAGTTCAAAGTTTAAAGAGTTCATGTTGGTCAGTTACTTTTATTTTGAAAGCTCGTATGAGGTCGGCTGGAGGAAGCCTGTTTTATCCTTAGAGCTAATTACAGCTGGGACAACATGGCAGCTAAACATGGTATTCCCTTTTACACACACACACACACACACACACACACACACACACACGGGGTGTCCCACCACAGGCTGTTTGCCACTAACCAATAAGGCATGTAAACGAGCTGATTTTGGTGACACTCAAGCCGAAATCAGCACTTTCCCATAGTGCACTCTGAAATGTGTCCCGTGCTCGTCAGGCCGCGACTCTGGCGTTGCGGCGGCGCTAGCGTGAGTTTGCGCAATAATTCCCAGTTGTGAAATGATATGCTGAGCGGCGTGCTGCGACTCGCCCTCATCTCCACACCAAACCCATCATCCTCCCACCGACCAAAGGCCTCATAATACTTCATGCTAGTCAATGTGTGTGTGTGTGTGTGTGTGTGTGTGTGTGTGTGTGTGTGTGTGTGTGTGTTTGTGTTATGAGGAATGTATTTACAGCATCAGCTCAGAAACCATCCCTGAAAGCTGGTTTGATCCTCACCATGTTGAAACTAACTAATAACGTTCATATACCCAAGTTCGTTTCCATAGGTTGAATCATGAGTGATTGCAGATTTTTCTTTGTAATTATATCCTTTTTAATGAGCTATGTATTTATTATATGTTTAGTGACCTATAGAGGCTTTGGCACGACTCTAGCAGCCACGTCTGATCCATCATGGAGGTCCAGTGGAGAACTGGAAGATAATATACAACAAGCAGCTAGAAGAAGAGAGCTAGCTGAACCAGGTTGTTGTGGTGTGTCTGTAGATCATCCAGTAACGTTCTCAGTAAAAGTGATCAGTGTGATCAGGTAGATTTGTCTCCAAATGTAGGTTACTGTGACTCAGTAAACTGTCTAGTCTTTAGCCCTAGTCTCTACTCCAAAACACTCTGAGTTGGAGCTGGAGAAGAGTCAGCTCAGTTAACCTGAACTAACTGGTAGCTAGCTAACTAGTTACTGTTAACATGGGACTACTAGCCACTGCTAACGCTAGCTTCTACTAGATACGTTAGCTAGCGTGCTAATCAGATGTGTTGACAACAAGACAGTGATGGTTAGCTGACCAGATGCTATGGTTAGCTAGCTAACAAGCTACATGATCTAAACACTAAATCAATCAGATGTATCAGTGATCAGTTCAGAAATTAACCATGTCTATTCGTTCTGTTTAGAAATGCAATCAGCTGTTCACAGAGCTGAGGACCTCCAACATGGCCGCCAGAGGGGGCGGGGTTACGTCACCTGAAAGCCCTCTCTTGATTAGATATTCAAAAACACTGTTAATGAAATTCTTCTGTACTTTATAAGCTGGCTGCCTGATTGACGGGCCGACTGAAGGCTTCGGGTTTCAAACCAGCAACCTTCCAGTCACGAGCCGACATCTCTGACCCGCTGACCCGTAACACGCTGTTGTTCTCCAACTGTTCCAACACATTCAAACTGTCTTCAGACGTGTCTTTGTGTTTGGCATAAAACCTCCTCTGCACACACACACACACACACACACACACACACACACACACACACACTACAAAAGAGTGCCACATACTTGAGGGAAGTCTCAGGGGAGGTTTCCATATGCTCGCAGCACTGAACCATGAAGACTACAGACCCAACAAACTGGTGATGAAAGTGATTCCACCAAACGCTAATCAAGACTAAAATAACTCGCTTGATCATCTTCTATCAAAGGCCACGGTACTCACCGACACACGGACAGACAGACGGGATGAATGTAAGTTGACACCAACCCAGTTGTGTCAAATAAAAGAGGAAGAAAAAAAAAAACACCAAAGAAGAAGACAGGTAGACATATGTGGGACATGGCTAGTGACAGGGACAGCAGTAAAATTAGACTTTAGAGGAGCAGGGTGAGAGGAGAGAGAGAGAGAGAGAGAGAGAGAGAGAGAGAGAGAGAGAGAGAGAGAGAGAGAGAGAGAGAGAGAAAGACTGGAATGATGTACAGCATGTTGGTGAGGAGAAGAACTACTATTACTACTACGACTACTACTACTGGTAATAAAGGAGTGAATGAGTTCTTCTAGGTCTTGTTGTGACATGAGTCCTCTGAGCCTTGATATGTTTTTAAGATGATAGTAGGCTGATTTTGTTACAAACTTGATGTGGCTGTTAAAATTTAGATCTGAATCCGCCAAGATTTCTGGCTTGGTCTTTGGTTTTTAGAGACAGGGAGTCAGGGTATGTATTAACTTTCAGCCTTTCTTCTTTGGCACCACAGACAATTATCTCAGTCTTGTCTTTATTTAGCTGAAGGAAGTTCTGGCAGATCCAGTCATTGACTTGCTTAATGCATTGGCACAGTAAGTCTATGGGACGATAGTCATTTGGAGATAGGCTATATAGATTTGGGTGTCGTCTGCATAGCAGTGGTAGGCAATACTGTTATTTTGCATAGTTTGGCCTAGCGGGAGCATGTAGAGGTAGAATAGACAAGGCCCCAGGATTGAACCTTGGGGGACACCACAAGTCATGTTGGTTAGCTCAGATTCATAGTTGCCAATGGAAACAAAATAGTTCCTGTCTTGTAGATATGACTTGAACCAATTTAAGACCAATTTCTAATCTGTCTAGAAGTATAATATGATCTCCAGTATCAAATGCAGCACTAAGATCCAATAGGACAAGGATTTAATTTTTCTTACTACTAGTACTACTATTACTATTACTACTACTACTACTACTAGTATTACTACTACTTCTACTACTACAACTAATAATAATAAGGGTTATAAACTAGAAGGTTTGTGGGTTTTGGGCTCAGAACATCTTATTACCACCAATGGAAACATCTGTAATGTTTTTAATGTTTTTGTCCACATTGTTTTAAGGATGTAAATCCTCCTCATCCACTATCAGAGCTGCTCGTCACTAAAACACAGGAAGAGACAACAAGAACCACAGACAGACAAATTATTATAGTCATATTTATTTGAAAACAACAATCCATTTTTTCCACTTCTACTGCGATTCCTTGTTGAAACTGGGGTCATACATGATATTTGTATTAATTCCACGGAACACCATCACAAAAGTTACCCTTTTTATATGCACGTTAACCTTTTTTTTGTCCATTTTTTTGTCGTCGTCGTCATTCGTATACAATGACTTGTGCTTTGATATCTTTGAAAGAAAGAGAGAGAATTTTTTTTTTAAAAGACATGATCATTGTCGTCGTGATGAGTGTACATAACAGAGGGAGGAACGAGATAGAAAAAAGTCATAAGAAGAGGATATACTGGTCGAATACACACCAATACAGAATACAGAATACACACCAACAGGCCTCCTGCCGGCCGCCCAAAGCTGTCCATCTAAAACACTGCGGCCCAAGCAGCTCCCTGTTCTTCCTGATAGGATGTTTAACGCTATTGTTGCCTTGCAACAAATACACTCCCCGTTGGTGAGCAGAGTTTTGGCTAAATATTGCTTAGCTACAAAAATGATATCCAGGAAGGAAGAAGGGGATGACAGACGGGCCAGGAGACGTTGGGAAACCCTCGATGTCACAACCTCGTTTTTAGATTGGCAGTTTTGGGGGTTCAGAGTGCAGGGCAGCGCTCCTCAACACTTCCTTCTCAGGTAGAGCCTGCTGCTTTCCAAGCTGCAAAAAACTGATCTGGGAGCAGTGGGACTGTCAAAGCCAAGTTCATAAGAAATATAAGGTGCATTTGTCAGAGTTTGGTGTGTGTGTGTGTGTGTGTGTGTGTGTGTGTGTGTGTGTGTGTGTGTGTGTGTGTTGTGTGTGTGTGTGTGTAAATGTGTCCCAACAACAACAACTCCATTGAACAGGCTTCAATGGACTGATGGGCACAATGTGTATCAATGCCAAAAAATGTGTGTGTGTGTGTGTGTGTGTGGAGCCGGGGGCCGGACACCACGTGTCGTATGTGTATCAACGGCCGCTGGGTATTTACATGGACTGGAATGTTTTCCCCGTTCTGATAACCGATAATCAAAGTCAGTATTGATTCCAGCGAGCTTCTTAATCTGTAACATCAACACTCATCTAAGAGAGCAGAACGCCGCACGCCATGATCACCCACTTAATGCTGAGAGCAAGTCTACGCCTCGTAAAAAAAAAAAAATGAAAAAAAAAATAGAAAAAAAAAAAATAGCACAAAGTTAAAAAAAAAAACAACACAACCAGGCAAAATGCAAAGAGCGGCGGAGAAAATGTACAAGCAAACTACCATACTGTAATGTGAATGTCATTCTAAATGTTAAGTGCAGATAGACAGATAGATAGATAGATAGATAGATAGATAGATAGATAGATAGATAGATAGATAGATAGATAGATAGATAGATAGATAGATAGATAGATAGATAGATAGATGATAGATAGATAGATAGATAGATAGATAGACAGACAGACAGGTCGATAGATTCTATATATGTATTCATATGCTGGGTAAATATTCTCTTACTTCTATGTGTATATACCTCCAAGTACAGGGGCTCACTCAGACGTATATAAATAGGTCTAACATATAAAGCCATATTACAGTGTACATGTCCTCGCCCTAAGGTAAGCGATAGCAAAACCCATGCTTTACATAGAAAAAGGCATCCACGACATTTAAGAAAAATGTACAATTTATGAAACATGGTAACAATAATAAATAGTATTATAGAATTGCTGCTGTACACAAAAAAAGCCATTTTTAATTTCACTCATATAAAAATATGTTTTAGTGCAACCTTACGTAATAGTAATACCCATAACTTCACATCGCTTGTCGAGACTCAAGGTGTCCAAAAAAAAAAAAAAAAAAAAAACACAGGGAGGGAGGGGGAGGAGGGGGGAGTTGCATTTATTACAAAGCTGATACGCAAAACGTGATAGTATTGTATTTACATTTACCTTCCTGCTTCGTATGCTTATAAGAATATAAGCAAAAAAAGTAAAGAAAAGGCACACGCGTAGCTGTCCGTCGAGACGTACCGTTTCACCAGAGTCAGATTTTGGTCGGGCTCACGTGTCCGTAGGAGTGACATGTACAACCAGCGAGCTGATCCTCAGTCTGTTTAAATAAGAAAAGGTTTCCGACAGCAGGCCCGGGAGGGTCAGGCATGCTGCACGCTGAAACCGCAGATCACCGAGTTCATTCGTAACGTGTTTGCTTTTTTTTGTCGAGAGCTGTTTGTATGCAGTGTGTGTGTGTGTGTGTGTGTGTGAGAGAGAGAGGGAGTGTGTGCATGTATCAACTGAGGCGTATCTTCATGTGTGTGTGTGTGTGTGTGTGTGTGTGTGTGTGCGCGCAAAGTGTGCAAAAGTCTTTTTTTTCCTCTCTCTGTTGCACTTCATCCCTCCCCAGTCCAACGCGCCTCCTCTTCACCTCCTGCCGCCCTAGGAAACATCTTTACTTCTTTTTGTGCTTTCCGCCTCCCTGTCTCTCTCCTCCGGGGCCTGGGGGTACAAGGCCGGCCAGCTGGGGCCGCTGCCCAGCTTGGGGCCGCCGACGTGGGGCTTGGGCGCCACGGGCGTGTGGAGGGTTTCGGTTCCGGGGCTGGGCGGGTGAGGGGAGGGGGATGAGGAGGAGGAGGAAGGGTGAGGGTCGGGGATGGAGGGGTGGGAGGTAAAGTGCTGAATCCCTGGACCGAGACCCTGGGGAGGCGAAGGGGAGGGATGTGGAGACGGCGGAGACATGGAGGCCGACGGGGAGCGAAGTTGCTGCAGCTGATGATGATGATGATGATGGTGGGAGTCGGAGGAGAACTGCGAAGGAGACGAGGAAGAGGAGGAGGAAGACTGACATCTGCCTTCATGCCTTCCTCCTGCTACTCCCCCTCCCATCAGTCGCCCTCTCTCCGCCAGCTCCTCGGAGTCGATGCAGAGCGAGGCGATGGCCTTGGTGCAGGTATGGATGCTCTCCTCCTGCCTGTATAGCTCTCCTCCTCCTCCTCCTCCTCCTCCTCCTCCTCCTCCTCCTTCTTCTGACATCATCCTTTCCTGCGACGTGTTGTGGGAAGACGACGACTCCCGCAGCCTCTCGCCTCCCCCTACTCTTCCTCCTCTCCTCTCGGCGGAGGAGGTGAAACGAGAGCAGGAGGCCTCGCCGGTGGCGGAGTCCTCCGAGGTGCTCTTCTGCAGCGGCAGGCGGGACAAGGCCTGCTGCGCCCCCTGCTGGGCCAGCGGGGTGTGGCCAGACGTGACGGACGAGGGGACGGAGTGTACCATCTGTATCCCTCCGATGGGGATCATAGGGAAGGGAGAACGTACCTGGAAGGACAACGTTGAGTCACATTAATAATAGAAGTAGATAGAGCATCACTAGAACAGAACAGCTCTCTATTTTAATATTTAATATAATATTTAATAGTTTTATGTTTCACTATGTTAGCTAAATATTTTAAATGATAATATAATAAGTAACTATATTATATTAGTTCACTCTGTGACTAAATGTTGTTCAACTAGACCCAGAAAAACAAGTTATTCAAGTCGTGGTTCTGTATGGAACCACTATGACTCATTTATGACTTAAAATAAAAAACTAGCCAATCAGACTGAAGAGCCCAGAGGAGTCCTGAAAAAGTTCCTTTAATACTGTTGATTTGGAGCATTTCCTTCTTTACGGCAC
>JAXDDX010000209.1:425000-435000 GCA_034670405.1 Hoplostethus atlanticus
ACATTTTTAACACCTTTAAATAAATAAATTGCAGCCTCTTGTGATTTGGAAATCTTGGTTGGGTTTACCATATCAGGACAATTCAAATGGTGTCAGGTCAGTCACAGAAAAGCCTTAATTGACTTTCAAATACTTTCCTATTCTGAATAACTAAGACTTATCTGTGAATCTGCCTACAAAGGCAAACAGCAGAAACCACTTGAGTGTTTTAAAGGTCCAATGTCATAACTAGGGTTTAGATTTCATATCAGCCAAAGTAACACCCATAAGTGGTGCCCGTCCTCTTCTGTACCTAGCTTAGCTTTGGTGTGACAGGATAATCTCAGTTTGACTACTCAGATAGTTACTGCTGTTTGGCTTTGTTTTGGTTGGTTGTTGGACCCAGGAGTGATGTGTGTTTTCTGGACGTACCCTCCCTCGAAGATTTTGATTCGGGTCGGCTCATTGGGAGGCTGCTTGACCGAGACCTCCTTCTCTCCCTGCTCCTCCTTCGAACGCTCACGGGCCACGACTCCTTTCATCTTCCTCCCTAAATTACTGACGTCTACCGGCATCAGCTCTGGCTTCAACTGGAGGGGAGAGGAAAGGAAAGGAGAAGAGAGGAGAGGAAAGGAAAGTAAATACATTTGTTATTATGAATCTCTTTCTCTGCAAATCTGCAATACCAGCCATTTACAAAGTTGCGTTGAAGTGTTTCTGTATGTGTATGCTGCTTGCCTAGGCTTTTGAACATGTGTATGAATGTGTTTGTTTCTGTATGTCTTACTATTTGAACCTCAGCATCTCGACTGCAGCAATGGAAACAGTGTATACATCTTTCTGTGTGTTTCTTACCTGATCAAACCTAAGCTTCCAAGCAACAGAGGAGACCAGTTTTCCAGAGCTGGGTGGTGACATGGCCGCTGTTGTGTACATTTCAGTGTTCCTCCTCTGTTTGGACCTCAGCAAGGCCAGTGCGGCCTTGGTGCTGAGGCTCAGAGGGTTGGGGTTGTATGAGCTCACGCACCACGAGCCGTAGACGGAAGTACGCAGGGCGGTCTGGGCATTGTTGGGTTTGGTGTAGTTCAGGAAACACCAGCTGACACTGGTCGTGGTGCGCAAGCTGGGAAACTGGAAAAACTGCTGGACGTCAGCCACATCTGTCAACAGTAGAGTCCCTCCCACCGCTCCAGATAATCCTGCGCTCTGATTGGCGGCAAGCTGAACTAGCATGCTCACAGGGATTTTATTGGATGTGGGCTGATTCGCATTGTCGGTTTCTGACGTGTCGCTGGAGGAAACCATGGACTGGGGGCTGGAGCTGGGCTCAGGGATTGAATCATCCACATCGAGCTCCTCTGGGGAGTCCCGACCACCTGAGACCGGGGAGGGATCCGTGACGATCTGGAGAGGAGGGGTGAAGCTCTCAACCGGGGGAACATCGGGGAGGTGGGGGGCTGAGGAGCGGACGGGGATGGCGATCTTGGCGGCAACAGGAAAGTCGCTCAACGGGGGAGAAGAGGACATTCTTTCAGAGTCGTCCAAGGAACCTTCGCTCTTCAGAGGGGCTCGCTGGCCCCTGCCCTTCCCTAGCTTGCTGCTGCTATCAACTCCACTCAGCTCCACAGCACTCATCTCCTTAACAATCTGCCCGTACATCCTCTCCTCCTTCACTCGTTTCTGCTGCTTCGTCTCGATGAAGAGCTCCAGGGAGCTGGCGGGGGACAGCATGCGCTTGCTGCCTCCGATGCCAGACCCTGAGGCATCCGTGGTGGAGATGGTGCCCGATGTCAATGACAGCGGGATCCCTGTGTTCAGACGTTGCCCCGGCAGTGAATCTTGAGCCTTCCAGAGTGGGTAGCGCATCACCGCCCCGTCAGGCTGTCCCAGTAAGTGCGATAGGTTGAAACCTGCACCGCTTATGCCTCCTCCGATTCCTGCAGGTGGCTTGCTGACACTTGCAGCACAAACCAGTGGAGACATGTTGCTGCTGTCAGTACAGCCTAACCTGGCTGAGCTGGCACCGTGCCCTCCACCGCTGTGGTTAGCTAACAGCTGGCTAACACTGGTGTACATAACACTACCAAAGGATGGCACATGGGTATGGACCCGTACAGGGACCACCATGCTAGGCAGAGAGCCGTGGGAGCCCAGGTTCTGGGTGGCAAAGACAGGCTGGACCTGTTGCAGCAGCATGGAGGTGGTAGGTGGCGCTGGGGAGGGAGAGCTTGGAGGAGAGAGAGCCAAAGGATTGTTGTTGTTGCTGGGAGAGAGGGGAGGCTCGAGATGGATAGGAGGTAGGGTAAATCTGAGTGTTTGAGCCCTCTGATTTGCCATCGTTCGCCTGCTGGTCGTGGATCTGCTGTAGGAGCTGCTGCTGTTGTTTATGGAGTGTGTGTCCGGGCAGGCTGCCTGGCGCTCTGATGTGGAGTTTCTGGACTTGCTGGTGGGCCTGGAAGGTCAGGTGCTGTCTGGGTCGCTGACCAGCTTCCTGGCTCCAGAACAGACCTGGCTGCTGGAAGGACAGGAAGGGCAGAGCGCTCTGGTACTGCTGAATAACTTCCTTGTTCACAACCTCCTGACCCGGATTTTCTCCATCAGAGGATGAGCCCTGGGCCTGCAGGCGATGCTGCTGGGACCTATGGTGCAGAAAATGTTGATTAGTAGTAGTAGTAGTAAGAGTAGTAATAGCAGTAGCAGCAGTAATACTAATCATAATATTAGTAGGAGTAGTAGCAATAGCACTTCATAATGTGTTTTTTTCCCTTCCAAGCAGAACAATAAAACCTCCTTACCTTTGATAGAGAGGTTCATCCTGCAGGCTGTCCTCGCTGATGCTCTGTTGGAGTAGATGCTGGTGGTGTTGGTGCGAACCCAAGCCTGGATGCAAAACAATATATGTTATATGTATGTTGTCTATGTATTTTGCTTATTGTTAGTATGTAACTGCATAACTGCAAAATTAATTTCCCATTAGGGGCAATTAGTCCAATATAATTTGACCATTGGCAGGCACTTCCAAATAAACATTACGTTGTTTATATTGTCATGTGTGCCACCATGACATGACATTCCCCAAAACTAAAACTACAGATGCTTTGCACAAATGTGGACAGGCAACATTTAAGGGAATGAATGAAGTTGTGTTCATGTGTTCAAGTTGTGTGGTTCTATTCCCTCTACAGCTCAATGGATTGATAATAAAACAAAGTAAGTACTGAAATAAACAAAGCTCACCACTACTACTGCCAACTCTCTTGGTTCTGCTGGCTACATCGGTGCTACCATGGGCTGGCCCTGTTGTGCCAGGCCACACCCCATGTTCCAAACTCTCCTGTTTGATTGACAGCTCAGTGCCCCCTGGCTCCTGGATGATGGCCTCTGGGTAGACACTCAGTGAAGCCTGTCAATCAATCAACAACACAGTCAATCAGTCGATCAAACAATAAATCATTGGTTAATCAACTATTTATGTTAGCATACCAAATACAAAGACTCATGTAGGCCTATTGTGTGATGTAGTGTGGGGTAAGCCCTCCTAAATATTAGATCGTAGAATATAGCAGATAGAACATAGTAAAATATAAATGAATACTATTCTGTCATATTTTTTGTTTATATTGGTGTTTTTTTGCCTTAGGGTGATCACTTTCACCCACCCCCCTTTTCCTCTAACATCCAATTATGGTTTCTACATCCAGTAGGTGCTCACACTAAATGGCACAAGGGGATAGCTACAACAGATCCTGTATTGGTAGCCTAAATGACCAACTGGAGTTGGTAGTTTACACACTTTTTTATTGACCACTACATTAGGGCATGAAATAAAAATAATACCAATGGTAGTAAAGTTATGTTACCTGTCGTACAAGGTATCCCCGCCTCCGTTCCTTCATGGCGGAGGCGCTGCAGTAGAGCTCACCCTGTCTGGAGGAGGAGGACAGGCTGCCATAGTCAAAGGATTTACTGCGCATTTCAGGCAACTCTGTGGGCAGTGCGCAGGGGGCCTGCTCTGATGAAGACCTCCTCATCTCCCTCTGCTGGTGGTGGCTGGCATGACCGCTGCCGGGCACTGTCAGGAACTCAGACTGCTTACCCCCACCACCAGTGGCCAACGACTCATCCTGGTTCAGAATTGGAAAGAAAATTGAGCCCTTAGTTCAACCACATTGGAAACAAGCCCTCTTTTACGAGACAGCCCTGTGCATAGAGTAATGTTGTAAATTGTTAGAAAAACACACTTGAAATACACACATGTTGAAATACAATATCAACATGATTGGCCTCAAAGGGGAAAAACAATATCAACAACAACAGGAAAAAACAGCGTGATAAAAAAATCACCAAACTCTTCTGGCTTCCCTTCAGTTATTGCTAAACTTGATTATGAAATGGAATGAATGCATCAAACTATGTTTGTTCCAGACTGTCGAGTACTTATAATGTGGTGTTCTTGCTCAGGAGCACTTCAAGGCCATTTGGCACCATTGGCCAACAACAATTTGGCTACTAGGCCATCCCTCTACCAACCTAATATAAACCTTTCACATATACAGATAAACATGTTTTTCCACTGCATAAGTGCAAGGTGTGGTGCTAGCACGATGGAGATCTAGTTTCTGCATGTTGCTTTCCTACACAAACAAGACCACACCCACTCAGTATTCCAACAAAAAAGCAAAGTGTTGTACCATAATCACACAGCACTGATGCAATGGAAAACATCCAACAGTGTACCTGCTTGGTGGGGGAGACAGATTTGAGCCCCTCATCTCGGTCGAAGGACATGGAGAAGGAGGAGGAGTGGGACAGGTTGCTCTCCTGGCTGGGGCTGCGGGAGAGACTAGTGCAGGTTGACTCGAAGCTCGACTCCCCGGACGAGTGCTCCATGTCTGCCAGGCGCAGACGCTTCTTCTTGGGCGGGAGCTTCTCTGAAGGCATCTGGGAGAGAGTGTCACTCCTCTGTGGCAGCTGGAACTCCTCCATCACATGTGGCTGCTGCTGCTTCTCTGGCTCCTTGGTCATTGTTGATTCTGCTTCCTTCTCAGGTTTGTCTGGCTCCTCTGTCACCCTGATCTCAGGGACTTGGATGTTGGGTTGCCGGACCAGCTTGTGGGGGATGTGGTAAGGCTGGCCAGGGGAGGCTGCAGCCGAGGAAGAGGAGAGGGAGGCCAGATCACTGTCACTCTGCAGCTGCTGCTCCATGCTTTCTGTCCTCAGCAAGGCCGACTCAGGGCTAAGCGCATCCTCGAAGATCTCTGTGTCCGACTGCTCAGAGTACTGGCTGGATAGAGCTTTATCTGCAGGCTGGTAGCCTGGCTGCTCGAAGGACTCTGACTTCTCAAAGGAGTTGGGCCGACTGAGGGAGTTGGTGTGCTGGATGACTGATATGACGTTCCCAGCCGCCTTCCTGCCCTCAGAGTCAGGGAACAGTGCAATATCCTCAGAGCACATGCTGGTGCAGGTATCAAAGCTGTCGGACTGGCTATGAGTGCTGTATAGGGACCCCTTCCCCGTTGGCGTGGCCCTCGAGCCATCAAGGCTGCCCTGTTTAAACTCATAGTCCCCAATCATCTCCACTGAACCACTACAGCTACTGTCGCAGTGCCCAGGGCTGTCCTCTTCATCTCCAACACTCTTTTCCTTTCTCCTTTTCCTTGTGGCAATTTCTGACATGCTGACTTTAGTACCATAGGGGCTGTAGGCAATGTGCTCCGGGACGCCAGGGCTGCGCTCGCCCATCTTCAACCCCAAAGGTGAAGCCACATTCTTGGGCACATGCCCATAGCTCTCAGCCTCTCCCCCGTGGGCTTCGTGGGCCGAGTGCTCGAAGGCTGCCTGTCTTCTGAGTCTGCGAAGCCCTGCTGGGTAAAACACATCATCTGATGTCACCATCTCATCAAAGGAGTGACTGACTCGAATCCCTGGGGGTACGCTAAGGTTGGTGGGGGAGGAAGTTGGCATGGAGTTACTCCTAATAAGGGGCCCAGAATCTGCAGGAGGCTCTAGAAGCCCTGTACTGCTCTGACAGGGGCCTGTTGGGTACTGCTTAGGATCTCCGGAGACGCCTATATCCCCTCTGAAACAGATATGATCCTCGGCTATCTTCCCCAAGTCCAGAGTAGCACCTGACTGCTTTAGGCTAGCCAGGCTGCTGGGGTCTGCTGGGCCTACAGCTCCAGCCATGCCCACCGTGATAGACTGTCTGGATCTGGAGTTGGGTCGGTAGTACCAGGTCCGACCAAACATAATCTCTTCATATGACTTGGCATTGGTGTTGGGAGGGCTGATCTGCTGCTCGGCGCTCTCAGAGCGGGAGAAGTAGCCTGAGTCGGTGCTGCCTTTGCTATGAGGGCTGAGGAGGTTCAGGGATTGGGACATGGTCGAGTCAGAGTCCTGGCCTTTCTTCTCGGTCAGCCTCAGGGCCAGCCGCTGTTTGATGGTGGGGGAATCATCAGGTGCATGCCCCACTCCCCCAGCCTGGGAAGCCGTCATGTGGTGTGACCCCTTCATGTCCGGGAAAGGGGGACACTCCATCCCTGTGGAGGGGACTCCCCCTGGCTTAGGGACGATAAGGATAGGCACTTTCACAGACCCCATGGACAGCTCTTCTGCTGAGTCCGCATACGCTGGCTCCACACCACCTATACAACAGGATAGTGGAGCAGAGGAGCATGATATAGAGTAAAGAAAAATAGAGTAGAGTACAGTTGAAATAAACAACAATTTGTAGAGGTTTTTCAAAACTTAAAAGAAAAATTTAAAAGAAAAAATCTCAAATCCCAATATTATTTTGTTTTAATTACTTTTCTTGTCATTTCATTATGTACTTACGCACTTTAAAATAAATTATTTACATATTGTGAATAGAAGAAAGACCTTGACTACTGATTTCAATGACCCAGTTTTGGTTGCAATGAGAAATTGGATACTACAATACATTTTTTGAGAATTTAGTTTTTTGGAAACTACACTTTATTCATATTCAAGAATAGTTTTCTTAAATATGATTTTTTAGGGTGGTTTGTTTTTCAGAATGCTACTCGCTAAAGGAAAATTACCTGCACTCTTGTTGGCTTCAAAGGAGATCTGCGGGATGGGGCTACCTTTGTCCATCAGCATGGTGGAGCCCTCCACCCCTTCCTCATCTGTGTCAGTGCTCTGCTCTCCATCTGAGTGGACCTCAGCCTCGCCCACCGATGATGCCTGGTCCAGGTCCCCACTGCGGGCCACGGCTAGCTCTGAAAATGGGACAAGTCCAGCCTTGATGGCGTGAGCATGAGACTTGCGGTGCTTGTAAAGGTTGCTCTTGGTTTTGAAGGAGAAGCCGCAGGGCACGCAGGGATACGGCCGCTCTCCAGTATGCGAGCGGATGTGCTTCTTCAGTACACTGGGCTTGGCGCAGGCTCGGCCACAGTAGTGGCAGATGTATTTACCAGGCTTTTTTGGCTTCTGCTCTTTCTTGCCATAGCCCTCTTCCCCAGGCTCCGGGCCTGATTGGGAATACTGTCCAAAGGAGCTTGGTAAACTGGGGGATTTCTGCCGAGGGAATCTCCCTCCCCCAGCCCCATGTGAGTGGGGGTGTCCTGGGTGTCCCACAGGGTACAGGTCATCCGAGGGCAGCTGCCCAGCAAAGGGCCAGGCATGAGGCTCCAGGCCCGGTTGGGGTTTGGCTCCCGAGAGGAAGCGTTCAGTCTGGGGGTGCTGGGGGTATGGCTGGCCCAGCTGGTAGGAGTAGCCCCTGGGGAACCCCTGAGTGAAGGGCCCCTGGGAATTTTGAGATGGCGGGCCTCCTATGGCCCCAATTGCAGAGGGCCCTGATAGCAGCTTCCCAGAATTCCCTGTGGTTGCGTACTTCTGCTGAGGTGCCGAACCACCAGTGGCACCACACGGCAGACTCTCACGGTGTGAGTGCCGCTTTCCCTCTGGGTCAGTAAAAGTGCTTCGTCTGGTGGTGGCAGAGGGCTCCGATACCCACTTCCTTTGTAGAGGTACCTTCTCCCTCACCGGTTCCTTATTTGGGCACTTCTGCCCACCGGCAGCTGATTCACGAGCTTCCATTTTCCTGATGCTCTTTTGTAAGTTAGGAGGGGAGGAGGGGGGGGGGTTTAGAGGGTGGGGTGAAGGTTCTGGAGGGTTAGACGGTCCTGCCAGGCATGATAGCTGAAGCTTCAAGGGCTGCCAGGGATCTCAGAGAAACAGGAAGTACCCATCCATGGCTGAAGCGGATTGATTGTTGAGCCAGGCTGGAAACAGGAAGTAGGAAATGGAAATAAAGGCAGGGCTTTGGAGGACAACATCAGAACAGCTTCTCCTCTTCGGCCATTTTGTAAACACACTAACGTGGCTCTGCGTTGCCTCTCTGTCCAGTTCATCCAAAGGCTGAAGAATCCTTGAGTGATCTAGAGAGGGAGGAAAGAGAAGATTAGTTTAAATTACATTAGCTACAGCAGGGTTGGGGCTACTCTATTAGCCCCTTTGGCAAGCAACTGACAAACACCTGGAGGGTCTTTTCCAATCTAAAAGTATCTGGATAATAAGTGAACATGTCTGGTAAACCAAACAGTGTTGCTGGTGGATAAAAAGGTTAGTAGGTAGGTAGGTAGGTTACATAGGATCTATTTTTACTTTAGTCAATGTAGATAATAGCTATAGCAAATCAAGTTTGCCAACATACAGTATTGAATATTATTGAAGGCTGAATACTAACTTTTCTTCAGGGAAAAGTGCTTGAAGGTCTTCCTTTTACAGCTTCCACTGTTCACCATAAGACCTGCAGCGAAAGAAGAGAGAAAGCCAATTAGTGATTTTTGCCCAAATTCATGAATCAATATGATCGATGAGGCTACTGATTCCAAGTTGACTGACAGACTGACACCTGCCTCTTACCATGTGTTGCATTAGTGTTGAAACCCTGTTGTTTTGTCTAACAAGGTATACCAATTTACACGATCATTCAGTGCAGCACAGCAGCACGTAGCTTTGTGGACAATAAGGACTCAATAAGTTGCTCTGGATATGAGCTTCTGAAGCTACTGAAGTGTAAATGTAAACGTCAGTGATTGCTCAGTTAGTTCCTTCACACTGGAATCCATCTGCCTTTTCCACCCCTTCCTCCCTCCTTTCCTCCCTCCTCTTTCTACTCGGTGAGTCACCGATGCAAAGCAGACCCACGCTGTTCCTAAAAAGACACAAAGGCGTATAAATAGCTGTGGAAGTGACGTCGGAGCGTCATAATGTGTGTAGGCGTCCAAAAGGCCAAGTCGAAAAGCAGCCATCAGCGCTAGCACTTTCCCTTCCTCTCTGGGTGTCATGGTTAGATCTGAGTTGCCATGTAAAAAGCAAGCACACACACACACACACACACACACACACACACACAGGCAATGCAACTGCACTGCAAACACTGCAGATTACAATGAGGATAGAGTGCATAGGTGTGTGTGTTTCCGTTGTTTTAACGTTCCTTAACCACACCAACACCTGATAGCAGAATGAGCACAGAGCCGCAGAGAGCACACACACACACACACACACACACACACACACACACACACACACAAGCCTGCTGAAGTTGCATTTTTGCCCTGTATTTCCTCATCGCAGGGTTTATACTCCCTCCCGCGCTCTGATTGCGATACACACACACACACACACACACACACACACACACACTCGCGCACACACACCTATACACACACTGCGGCCTCTGTGCTGGTAAGCAGTGTCAGTGACGTGTGTGTCTGGGGGCCCAACATGAGATCTATAAATAGCGCTTGAGGAAAACATGCAGTATTTTTAGCCCCGGGAACGTTAACTTTGGGCTACCTTGTGTTTTCATATGCACCCACACACACACACACACACACACACACACACACACACACACACACCTGAAACATTAACTCAGAGCTGTGTCATATTTTCATGTTTTCCATGGTGTTAAGAGTGCAGGAATGTGGTCTAAAGAACAAAGAGGAAGGACCGCCTCCCCCGCCAGAAACATTTGGGATTCAGTTCG
>JAXDDX010000209.1:440000-460000 GCA_034670405.1 Hoplostethus atlanticus
CTGGACTGGTCTGGTCTGGTCTGGTTTGTTCTGGTCTGGTCTGGTTTACACTAAGCGATGCATGTAGTGCAACACGTTGAGATGTTTATCTGGTTGCCATGGATACAGGTAGTGGCGAGAAAGATCCCTTTCCTGCATCCCACTCATGCATCCTTGTTCCCTCACCTGTATCCTTGTTCCCTCGCATGCATCCTTGTTCCCTCACCTGTATCCTTGTTCCCTCTCATGCATCCTTGTTCCCTCTTATGCACCCTTGTTCCCTCATCTGCATGCTTGTTCCCTCTCATGTATCCTTGTTCTCTCTCCTGTATCCTTTCCCTCTGGCAGTTTTTGTTTCATTATGTATTGATGCTGCAAGACTGATGACCAGTATGTAGTAGTACTAGTATTAGTATTAGTAATAGTAGTAGTAGTAGTAGTAGTAGTAGTAATAGTAATATCTGTAATATCTGACATCAGTTGCTGATATTTTTAGAAAGACATTAGTAACAGTGTGAATGGCAGCAACTTCTTCTTCTTCTTCTTCTTCTTCTTCTTCTTCTTCTAGACCTCCAGGTCCTCCTCTGGTAAACCTGCTGCTCTCCTTTGTTGAGGTAAATAAAAGGCCCATTACTGGTTCTACAGTATATCCTGTTCTATCCTGTTCTATCCTGTTCTATCCTGTTCTCTGACCCAGTTCCTCCTCTACTGTAATCTAACCTGAGTTGGGAATCAACTGATGAAACCAGGAGTTTTAATTGTTCAGCTGCTCCTCCCACACCAGATCAGACAGGCTTCAGGCCACGCCCCCACCAGGCCGCTTGAATTTAAGCATACATTTATATTATATATATTATATATATATATTTATCTCTCCGTTTTGTCCTCCCGTCCACACTACGCCACCGTTTTCAACCCCCGAAAACGGAGCTTTCCGGAAACGCTCTCCCAAGAGGAGACATTTGAAAACGGCGACCTCATGTTGATTTATTATTTAAACGTTTTATTGTCACTTGATCCAGGCGTAAGTGGCGGGAAAGATCCCTTTCCTGCATCCAGGTTCCCTCTCATGCATCCTTGTTCCCCCTCCTGTATCCTTGTTCTCTCTCCTGTATCCTTGTTCCATCTCATGTATCCTTGTCCCCTCTCTTGTATCCTTGTCCCCTCTCTTGTATCCTTGTTCCCTCTCATGTATCCTTGTTCTCTCTCCTGTATCATTGTTCCCTCTCCTGTATCCTTGTCCCCTCTCTTGTATCCTTGTCCCCTCTCTTGTATCCTTGTTCCCTCTCATGTATCCTTGTCCCCTCTCCTGTATCCTTGTTCCCCCTCATGTATCCTTGTCCCCCCTCCTGTATCCTTGTCCCCTCTCCTGTATCCTTGGTGTTGACTGGATACTACACCATGTTGACCTCATCGTGTACTTCTGATTCAGACAGCAGACATAAAAATACCATTCATGGTGTCTCTAAAACACAGAGTCCGGTCTGGTTAAGTGTTGTAATTGTATCAAGCTAGGACTCTAATTGGCTGAAAGCACCTTTCATCTGTCCTGATTGGCGCTGTCAATCATCTGTAAGAGTCGGCGTGGGCGGAGGTCTCGTTTAAACAGATCTCTTGGACCCGCCTCGACTCGGAGAAGAGACGAGAGACGAGAGAGATGAATCAAATGAATGAACTTAATCTGAACTGTGATCTGCACACACACACACACACACACACACACACACTTGGGCAGACAGCTTGTAGACACAGTGATTTAGAGCAGGTAGGAAGTCAATTATGCTACTGGATATTGCTGAAAAATATATGTGTGTGTGTGTGTGTGTGTGTGTGTGTGTGTGTGTGTGTGTGTGTGTGTCTTGAGTTGAGCATGTGTGTGGGAGGTGGCAGCACTGGCAGCTTTCTCTGAGACAGGGTGAGGTGTGTGTGTGTGTGTGTGTGTGTGTGTGTGTGTGGGAGGAGGAAGTTCTCGGTGTGCCGAGGTTACAGTGCTGCTGGTGAATTGCTGTTATAAAAGCCTCAGTTACACAACGGAAACACTCCAAACTCAACGTTGTTCTGCAGCCAATCAAACGTTCTTATCCAACCAACTAGATTACAGAACAAGGACCTCCAGATGATGGTCACACATCTTCATATCAATAGATGGGTTTTACGTTTCAACAGAAGAAGAACTGGGTAGTTAGCATGAGCAGCGATAGCCACCGTGGCTGAACAGACAAAGAAAAGAGCGCCACCTACAGGAACTCAAACTCCATCAGCAGGAAACCCAAGAAGAAAGACGTCACAGTACTGGACACACTGTTTGATTGACAGGTGATCTCTGGGAAGAGCAGAGAGGAACACCACAGTGAGGAACACCACAGTGAGGAACACCACAGTGAAGAACACCACAGTGAAGAACACCACAGTGAGGAACACCACAGTGAAGAACACCACAGTGAAGAACACCACAGTGAAGAACACCACAGTGAGGAACACCACAGTGAAGAACACCACAGTGAGGAACACCACAGTGAGGAACACCACAGTGAAGAACACCACAGTGAGGAACACCACAGTGAAGAACACCACAGTGAGGAACACCACAGTGAGGAACACTACAGTGAGGAACACCACAGTGAAGAACACCACAGTGAGGAACACCACAGTGAGGAACACTACAGTGAGGAACACCACAGTGAAGAACACCACAGTGAGGAACACCACAGTGAGCTGAGAGACAAAGATGGAGGCTGAAACTGGTTCTCATACAAGACCAACACACTGCATGTGTGTGTGAGGATTGGTGTGTATATGTGTGCGTTTGAGTGTGTGTGTGTGTGTGTGTGTGTGTGTGTGTGTGTGTGTGAGTGTGTGTGTGTGGGTGTGTGTGTGTGTCCTACAGTCTTGCGAGGTGAGGTCACTCTCTGCTCTGTATCAACCCTGTCCAATGTACACAGCTGACGTGTGTGTGTGTGTGTGTGTGTGTGTGTGTGTGTGTGTGTGTGGTTTCAGTTCTAATTCAAAAGACAGAGTTTAAAGTTTTAGATTTCTAGTAAAAATAACTTGAGATCACGTCACTAAATTGGGATTTCATCGACTCCTGAGGCGTTTGAATGATGTGAAACAATTTTGAAAGAATAACTGTACTGTGGCTGAGTTTCAAAAGGCAACCAGGGTTCAAACACACACACACACACACACACCCACACACACACCCACACACACGCCCTGTGGTTGACATAGGAAACATGGTGTGACACAGCATTGATTCAGCCTGTTAAAGAATTACATGTTCCATGTTCTGCCTCCTGGCACACACACACACACACACACACACACACACACACACACACACACACACACACACACACACACACCAGCTCTTTCACAGCTGTGGCTGTTTGACCAACATGTTTCCATTTAACAGAGAAAGAGAGAGAGAAAAAGAGGGAGAGAGGAAAGGAGGGAGAGGGGGGAGGGAGAGAGAGAGGGAGAGAGAGAAGGGGGGAGGAAGGTAAAGAGGTGAGGAAGGGAAAAACAGGCGTCCTGTTGGTGTAAATTGCCAGTGGAAAAGAGAAGGCAGTCATATTTTCCACAGGGCTGTTGGGCCAGCCTTGAAACTATTACTGAGTTAGCCCTGTGTGTGTGTGTGTGTGTGTGTGTGTGTGTGTGTGTGTGTGTGTGTGTGTGTAGCTTCATTACATTTTCCACAACAGCTTGCAGAATACACCAGGAGGCAAGCTGGATGGAGGGATGGATGGACGGACCAACAAAGAGAGGAATGGATGAAGAGAGAGATGGATGAATGGATGGACAGAGGGTCAGACAGACAGACAGACAGACAGACAGACAGACATGGTTCATTTCTGAACTGATCACTGATCCATCTGATTGATTTAGATCATGTAGCTTGTTAGCTAGCTAACCATAGTATCTGGTCAGCTAACCATCACTGTCTTGTTGTTAACACATCTGGTTAGCACACTAGCTAACGTATCTAGTAGGAGCTAGCGTTAGCAGTGGCTAGTAGTCCCATGTTAACAGTAACTAGTTAGCTAGCTACCAGTTTGTTCAGGTTAACTAGCTGACTCTTCTCCAGCTCCAACTCAGAGTGTTTTGGAGTAGAGACTAGGGCTAAAGACAAGACAGTTTACTGAGTCACAGTAACCTACATTTGGAGACAAATCTACCTGATCACACTGATCACTTTTACTGAGAACGTTACTGGATGATCTACAGACACACCACAACAACCTGGTTCAGCTAGCTCTCTTCTCCCAGCCTGTTTCCTGGCGTCTAACCAAATGTTCTGGTCAACCTCCCCGACGGCGCCGGCGCTTGATAGGAGATTCATGTTGCAACTGCAGAACCTCTACAGAGTGGCAGCCATTGTAGAGGTCCTTCATGCATTAGTCCCGCATTAGCGCTGTGTACAGTGGTAGCTATTGATCCTGCTCATACCCTGATCAAGACATTCAGATAACGTCCTCCAGCGTTTTACACGGCGTGACGCCTCGCTGTTTCTGAACGTCTCTGAATGAATGATTCCTTAACGCGGTGGAGATCCAGCCCACGGCCGCCGGAAAAGTTTGAGTCAAATTCAGGGCAGAAGACTATTCCTGGTATACGTGTGTGTGTGTGTGTGTGTGTGTGTGTGTGTGTGTGTGTGTGTGTGTGTGATACTTATGTAAGCTGTTTTATATCATATGCCCCCCCCCCCCCCTCGCCTCCCCTCTCTTTTCTTTCCAATTCCTTCCTCTTCTCCTTTCCTCTCTCCTCCACTTTTCATTCCCTTCATCTCCTGTCCTCTCCTCCACTCTCCTGTTATATCCTCACTTCTCCTCTCCCATCCTCTCCTCTCCTGTTCATCTCCCCCATTTTCTTTCATTTCCTTTCCTTTCCTTTCCTTTCCTGTTTATCTTTCCTTTCCTGTTTATCTTTCCTTTCCTGTCCTGTTTATCTTTCCTTTCCTTTCCTTTCCTTTCCTGTTTATCTTTCCTTTCCTTTCCTTTCCTTTCCTTTCCTTTCCTCCCAGGCATGTTTATCTTCAGTATAATGCTGACTTTGTTTTCCTCTCAGGAGCCAATCCATCCTGGAGGCCATTTTTCACCGCGTTGCATCATAATCTGCAATCGGAGCCTCGCAACAACACCAATAATAGAACTCACACTATGTGAGAAGCATAATTACTAAAACTTCCACTTAGCGACTTCACAAACCAATTACACGTCAAGCTGCCATACAGGCCAGTTTTTACCTTTATTTTTAAAGGGAAAATTCCCAGTATACTGCTTCACCCAGTCCCACACATTCAGCTGCCCAGTACAACCAGTCAAGAGAGAGAGAGTATACCGGGGAGATACCAGAGATTATAAAGTATACCGAGGAGACACCAGAGATTATAAAGTATAACGAGGAGACACCAGAGATTATAAAGTATACAGAGGAGACGCCAGAGATTATAAAGTATACCGAGGAGACGCCAGAGATTATAAAGTATACCGAGGAGACACCAGAGATTATAAACTATACCGAGGAGACACCAGAGATTATAAACTATACGGAGGAGACACCAGACATTATAAAGTATACAGAGGAGACGCCAGAGATTATAAACTATACCGAGGAGACACCAGAGATTATAAAGTATACCGAGGAGACACCAGACATTATAAAGTATACCGAGGAGACACCAGAGATTATAAAGTACACCGAGGAGACACCAGAGATTATAAAGTATACAGAGGAGACACCAGAGATTATAAAGTATACCGAGGAGATACCAGAGATTATAAAGTACACCGAGGAGACACCAGAGATTATAAAGTATACAGAGGAGACACCAGAGATTATAAAGTATAACGAGGAGACACCAGATATTATAAAGTATACCGAGGAGACACCAGAGATTATAAAGTATAACGAGGAGACATCAGAGATTATAAAGTATACAGAGGAGACACCAGAGATTATAAAGTATACCGAGGAGACACCAGAGATTATAAAGTATACCGAGAAGACACCAGAGATTATAAAGTATAACGAGGCGACACCAGAGATTATAAAGTATACAGAGGAGACACCAGAGATTATAAAGTATACCGAGGAGACACCAGAGATTATAAAGTATACAGAGGAGACACCAGAGATTATAAAGTATACCAAGGAGACACCAGAGATTATAAAGTATAACGAGGAGACACCAGAGATTATAAACTATACGGAGGAGACACCAGAGATTATAAACTATACCGAGGAGACACCAGAGATTATAAAGTATACCGAGGAGACACCAGAGATTATAAAGTATACAGAGGAGACGCCAGAGATTATAAACTATACCGAGGAGACGCCAGAGATTATAAAGTATACAGAGGAGACGCCAGAGATTATAAACTATACCGAGGAGACGCCAGAGATTATAAAGTATACCGAGGAGACGCCAGACATTATAAAGTATACCGAGGAGACGCCAGAGATTATAAAGTATACCGAGGAGACACCAGAGATTATAAAGTACACCGAGGAGACACCAGAGATTATAAAGTATACAGAGGAGACACCAGAGATTATAAAGTATACCGAGGAGACACCAGAGATTATGAAGTATAACGAGGAGACACCAGAGATTATAAAGTATACCGAGGAGACACCAGAGATTATAAAGTATACAGAGAAGACACCGGAGATTATAAAGTAACCAAGGAGACACCGGAGATTATAAAATATACCGAGGAGACACCAGAGATTATAAAGTATAACGAGGAGACACCAGAGATTATAAAGTATACCGAGGAGACACCAGAGATTATAAAGTATAACGAGGAGACACCAGAGATTATAAAGTATACAGAGGAGACACCAGAGATTATAAAGTATACCGAGGACACACCAGAGATTATAAAGTATACAGAGGAGACACCAGAGATTATAAAGTATACCGAGGAGACACCAGAGATTATAAAGTATACAGAGGAGACACCAGAGATTATAAAGTATACCGAGGAGACACCAGAGATTATAAACTATACGGAAAGTATAAAGTATACCGAGGAGACACCAGAGATTATAAAGTATACAGAGGAGACGGAGACACCAGAGATTATAAAGTATACGGAGGAGACGCCAGAGATTATAAACTATACCGAGGAGACGCCAGAGATTATAAAGTATACCGAGGAGACGCCAGACATTATAAAGTATACCGAGGAGACACCAGAGATTATAAAGTACACCGAGGAGACACCAGAGATTATAAAGTATACAGAGGAGACACCAGAGATTATAAAGTATACCGAGGAGACACCAGAGATTATAAAGTATACCGAGGAGACACCAGAGATTATAAAGTACACCGAGGAGACACCAGAGATTATAAAGTATACCGAGGAGACACCAGAGATTATAAAGTATAACGAGGAGACACCAGAGATTATAAAGTATACCGAGGAGACACCAGAGATTATAAAGTATCCAGAGAAGACACCAGAGATTATAAAGTATAACGAGGAGACACCAGAGATTATAAAGTATAACGAGGAGACACCAGAGATTATAAAGTATACCGAGGAGACACCAGAGATTATAAAGTATCCAGAGAAGACACCAGAGATTATAAAGTAACCGAGGAGACACCGGAGATTATAAAGTATACCGAGGAGACACCAGAGATTATAAAGTATAACGAGGAGACACCAGAGATTATAAAGTATACCGAGGAGACACCAGAGATTATAAAGTATAACGAGGAGACACCAGAGATTATAAAGTATACAGAGGAGACACCAGAGATTATAAAGTATACCGAGGAGACACCAGAGATTATGAAGTATAACGAGGAGACACCGGAGATTATAAAGTATACCGAGGAGACACCAGAGATTATAAAGTATACAGAGAAGACACCGGAGATTATAAAGTAACCAAGGAGACACCGGAGATTATAAAATATACCGAGGAGACACCAGAGATTATAAAGTATAACGAGGAGACACCAGAGATTATAAAGTATACAGAGGAGACACCAGAGATTATAAAGTATACCGAGGAGACACCAGAGATTATAAAGTATAACGAGGAGACACCAGAGATTATAAAGTATACCGAGGAGACACCAGAGATTATAAAGTATAACGAGGAGACACCAGAGATTATAAAGTATACCGAGGAGACACCAGAGATTATAAAGTATACCGAGGAGACACCAGCCGGCTGGTTGGCTGATTTGGCTGCTTGTAGTTTCCTACCCTGGTCTGCAGCATCTCTTCCCCTCTTTATTTTTAAAAATGTATCAGTGTGTCTTGGCATGTGTGTGTGTGTGTGTGTGTGTGTGTGTGTGTGTGTGTGTGTGTGTGTGTGTGTGTGTGCACGCGCTCTGCAGTTTATTCTTGACATTATGGGGGCAGGTGGTTGAATGACGACTGTCCCCAACACCCGTTACTCAACACACACACACACACACACACACACACACACCAGTGCTGGCTGTCCACCCACACACAGAGCTAATCTCTGTCCCCTCACATCCGCAGAAGAGCAGCAGGTAGGTAGGAGGAGTGTGTGTGTGTGTGTGTGTGTGTGTGTGTGTGTGTGTGTGTGTGTGTGTGTGTTCAGCAGGATGACTAAAATCTTACAGAATTAAAAAGCGTGAACTCTCAGTACCACAGATGGCTCGGCAAGTAAACTACATGGACAAGAAACACACTGGCTGTTACTTTGATTTTTCCCTGCCTGCAGTGTGTGTGTGTGTGTGTGTGTGTGTGTGTGTGTGTGTGTGTGTGTGTGTGTGTGTGTGTGTGTGTGATACCATACATATTGTATATATACCTGTATATACAAGAATGTTACTATTCTGATTGATTACCTACAGCAGTCTTTGCTCTCTCTCTCTCTCCCTCTCCCTCTCTCTCTCTCTCACACACACACACACACACACACTCTACAGGAAGAAGGACTTTATTCTCAACCCTTTCTGTCCGTTACATAATCAGCTAATTCCTCAAAGCCTGTTTCTATCTACTGCTCCAATCAAGGCCTCTGCTTGTGTGTGTGTGTGTGTGTGTGTGTGTGTGTGTGTGCGCGCGCCCCACACCCACAGGTGACACCCGACTACTGTGAAATGCACCGCGCAAGGTCGTGACACCTCGTCACCGTGGCAACAGGACGGGATGTTTACTGTCAATAGAGCGACGCCCAGCACGTCCCAGTTCGGTCCAGACTGGTTTCACTGGAGACGCTCTGGTTTTACTAGGGTGTGATATAAAACTAGGGGAGAGAGAGGGAGAGAGAGAGAGAGAGAGAGAGAGAGAGAGAGAGGCTGGGAGAGAGATGGAGAAAGGTAGAGGAAGAGAGAGGGAGGAAGGTAGAGAGCTAGAGAGAGAGAGACAGAGGGAACGAGAGAATGAGGTAGGGGGGAGGGAGAATGAGCAAGATGAGGGAGAGAAAGAGAGAGGTAAAGAAAAGGGGAAGGCAGGTAGAGGAGGGATGGTGGGAGGGGAAGAAAGAGAGGAAGAGATGGATCGATGAGGAGAAGCGACGGGGAAAGGGAGAGAGCGAGAAGGAGGGAGGAAGGGAGAGAGGGAGAGGGAGGGAGAGAAAGAGGGTGAGAGAGAGAGAGGAGGAGGGATGGAGGGAGGAAAAGAAAGAGGAAGCGATAGAGCAATGACGAGAAGGGACAAGGAATGTGAGGGAGAGAGAGAGAGGAAAAAACAAAATGAAACCCCTGAACATTTATAGTTGTAGTTAGGAAAAGTATTCTACCAATCGCGTGAGACGGGAGGCGGGGCTAATGTGACTGAAACAGGAAGTGAGCTTGTGTCGGGTATGGTCGTTACAAACTCTCCTTTCATGTTAGTGTGCTGCGTTCACAAAACATTTCAAGGTTTCCTCATGATTGCAAAGACTTTGTTCACCATCGTGTTATTATGAGTAAAGCGTCACATGGTTGAAGTTTGAAGGTTTCTGATTGGACGGTTTTTTATTCACCAAGGGGAAACCAAGATCAGCTTCTAACTGTGAAATGAGTCAATACACACATTTTTCACTCCTGCTATGAAGAATAACAGCCATTGTGTGTGTCTGCAGCACAGTCTGCAGACACACACACACACACACACACACACACACACAGGCAGACAGATGGATGTGCACACTCACAAATTCACCCAGAAACACATGGATGAACATATCTGCACAAGCGCGCACGCACACACACACACACACACACACACACACACACACACACACACTCTATATAACACTGTTCCCATTTACTCCTGTAGTCTTTACTACAGTTCTCTCTCTCTCTCTCTCTCTCTCTCTCTCTCTCTCTCTCTCTCTCTCTCTCTCTCTCTCTCTCTCACACACACACACACACACACACACACACACACACGGTGGTGAAACCATAGGAACAGATGAAGGCGCTGTCAGCAGCACCTGCTCCTCCGCCATAGCCTGCACTCCTCCTCCCTTATTTTGCTCCTCTCTTTCTTTGTCTCGCCCTCCTCCCTTCCTTCCTCTCCTCTCTCCTCACTTCACATCTCCTCTCCCCATCTCCTTTTCTCTTCTTTCTCCTCACCCCCCACCTCCTCATTTCCTGCCCTTTTGTCTCCTATATTTCTCTCTCCGCATTTGTTTATCTCTCCTCTCCTCTCCTCCCCTAACCCCCCTCTCTCCTCCCATCTTCCCTCCTATACTCCATTCTCTTCCTCTCTGCTCCTCTTTTTTCCTCGTCTCCTTTCCTATCCTCTCTCCTCCCCTCCATTTGCCTCTCCTCTTCTCTCTCTTCTCCCATTTACACCACATCTCTTCCTGTCTCCTTCTTCTCCTCCTCTCATCTCCTCCCTCCTCACCTCCTCTACTGTCCTCTCCTCTTCTCATCACTTTCTTCCCTTTCCCGCCCTTCCTTTCTTTCCTCCCTTCTATTCTCCTCTCGTTTTTCTCTTTCCTCCTCTACCCTCATACTCCTCTCTCCTCTCCTTGTCTCCTCTCTTCTCCACTCCTGTCTCCTCCTCTCCTTATTTCCTCCCCTCTATACTCCTGTCCTCTCTTTTCTTCTCTCCTCTCATAAGAGAATTTAAAAATGAATGTCTTGAAAGAAACATTATTCTTTAGTAAAAAGAGAAGAAACGGTTTAGAGAAAGTAGAAACGAGAAGAGAGGTCTGGAAAAAAAACCAACTTCACAGCAAAACAAGAATCCAAAAAGGTCCAAGGCGACTGTTTTCCTCTGATAGGAAAAGATTTGATGAAATTTCATTGATTCCTGCGGAGGAACATCAACACATTGGAGGATAAAGAGGAAGAGTATGAATGAAAAGTATGAAAGAGAATATACTGAACAAAAATAAATTAAATTGATATATATAACGTGTACATTTGTGTCAAGGCAGTGCAGACGCGTTGTAAGAAAATACTGAAAACAAAATATTAAAATAAGTTTTATTTGATTTTATTTGAATTAAATTAATTAATAAATATAAATAAAATATTACATAAAATTATATTAAATATGAATCAGTCTGAAAATATTTAAAAGCATTTATTTAGCTTGTATGTACAAGGGTGAAGACAGGCGCTAACTAAATAAAGTCCGTTCTCGTGGGTTTGATTCTCTTTGACCACATTTTTTCAGTTCTTGTTTCTACAGAGTCGAATTCCCCTGGCATCAGATGTCCAGTGATGGAAGCAATCACACGACTCGGCCTCTGCATCACCGCATACAAAGAGCCGACAGTCAGCCGTGTGTGTGTGTGTGTGTGTGTGTGTGTGTGTGTGTGTGTGTGTGTGTGTGATGGAGTTTTTGTATTCAGTCTCTTTGTTTTTCCTTCCACAATCTCCCTTTGTTTCAATGTCTCGATGTCTTTTTGTTCTCTGCCACCTCTCTCTCGCTCTCTCTCTCTCTCTCTCTCTCCCTCATTCAATCCCTTCCTTTCTCTCTCTCTTTCCTTCTCTCTCTTCTATTCCTTCCTTCTCTCTGCCTCTTATTCTCTCTTTCCTCCTCCCTCCCTCTTTCACTCTCTCCATCTGTTCATTTCGTCTTGTTATCGCTCTTTTTCTCCCCCTTTTTTCTCTTTCTCCCGCCACTTCTTTCTTTCACCTTCCCTCTATCACTCCGCCTTTCTATTCTTTCTCTCTCACTCTCTCTTTCTGACCCTCTCTCTCTCCCTCACCCTCTCCTTTCCCGTCCTTCCGGTAGTCGGAACCATTCCTCACCTTTTTTCCCATTTAAAGTTACACTTCTGACGTCTGTAGTTTTAATTAATCTTGTGACTCGTTAACTCCCCCCCCTCCCCCTCCCCCCCTGCCCCCTCCCGTTAATTAATCAGGTTTCTGCTTTAATGAACAGTCTAAACTCGTTAAACCTGTTTCGTTGTTAATTAGCCCGTTAGCTCCGGGGCCTAACGCGCCGACAAGACTATTAGCCACTACTACGCCTTAATGGAAGCCTTGGGTGTGTGTGTGTGTGTGTGTGTGTGTGTGTGTGTGTGTGTGTGTGTGTGTGTTAAGATTACCTCACTCCCTAATGGGGCTGCTCAAATATTTATAGGACAGGAAGCTGAATGGGAAGAATGATAGCGCTCAGGGAGACAGGAGACACTGAGAGAGTACATGAGAAGACTGATGCTGCCTTCAAGTGCTCCTCGTAAGCTCCGAGATCCGAGGTCAGAAGTCGAAAATACACGGAACGTCACGATTTGCTTCTCTTGGCCGATGTCGCCCGCAAAATTAACACCGACTGCTGCTAGACGAGCGGGCCTGGAGCTGCAGGGTGTTAACTTAGCAGCGTTGGTTTACTACTGGCACGCAGTCAGATCTCTCACATATGATTATGATTCCCCTACTGGCGCCCCCTTCAGGGTCTTGTGTTATTGAGCAACGTTCCCTTGCAGTATGGATAAATCTGCAAACACACACTGAATGACTTCAATCAGAATATTGAAACTGTGGATATGAAATATTTTCACGGTGGGTCAGTGGAGCATGGCACTGACGGGGTGAGTGTTTACATCCGAACATAAAGCCTCTTCCTGCCCTGTTGATCACATAGTGTATGCTAAAGTGTTAGCATGGAGCCTGCTATCACTCAACATAGTGTATGCTAAAGTGTTAGCATGGAGCCTGCTATCACTCAACATAGTGTATGCTAAAGTGTTAGCATGGAGCTTACTATCACTCAACATAGTGTATGCTAAAGTGTTAGCATGGAGCCTGCTATCACTCAACATAGTGTATGCTAAAGTGTTAGCATGGAGCCTGCTATCACTCAACATAGTGTATGCTAAAGTGTTAGCATGGAGCCTGCTATCACTCAACATAGTGTATGCTAAAGTGTTAGCATGAAGCTTACTATCACTCAACATAGTGTATGCTAAAGTGTTAGCATGGAGCACCAGAGGCAATGATCTACCGGGGACACAAGGATGATTTTGGTGTCCACGTTCTCATTGCTGTTCTCAGTTGATCAACAGGACAATCTACCACAACCTGTTGTGTTGCTTTAAGTGAAAGAAGTGTTCCTCCTCTCCTGGCAGCAACAAGGCAGCTTTCTCCACCAGCATCAAGAAAATGACACCCGATCCAATGAAATTCATGAAACAAGTGACACTGAATTGGAAACACGTGAAATTATCTCACCCCGTTGGTAGAATTGTTTTCACTTATTGTGAGAAAAAAAAGATTTTAAGACTCGAGACAAGATTAAATGACTTAATAAGACGGGCATGTTCTGCAGAATGAGAGAGAGACAATCAGAACGAATGAGAGAGGGAAAGAGAGAGAGAGAGAGAGGAGAGAGAGGGAGAGAGAGGGTGACTGAATGGATGTGGAATCTAGACAGGGAAAGTTGGGGAGATGACATCACGGTGTCTCACACACACACTCACACACACACAAGCATGAGGTCAAGGTGTCGCATTACACTGATGAAAGTAAAGGATGTATGGAAGGAAGAAGAGAGTGATGTAAGGAGGGAGAGAGAGAGAGACCTCGAGAAAGAGCGAGAGAGGGAAAGAGAGATAGAGATGTATATAGGAGAGAGAGAGAGAGAGAGAGAGAGATGTATTTTTGCAATGAAGAAAGAGACAGTCAACAAGAACGAGAGAACGAGAGAACGAGAGAACGAAAGGAAGAAAGGAAGGTCAGTATGAACTCAGTGTTGAGGGACTGGGTGGAACCAGATGGGAAACACATGCTGTTACACACACACACACACACACACACACACACACACACACACACAGATCCAGGAGTGTGGGTGGAGTTTGATGATGACCTATTGACACCAACTGTTCTCAGATGGAAGGATGACACTCTTCCCTCCTCCTCCTCCTCCTCCTCCCTCTCTTCTGCCGTTCTTTCCTGAAGCCTGTTGACCAAAATACTGGGGTTTGTTGCTGTCACATCAGAGGCATTCTGGGTATTTGAGTCCCCAAGAGCCTGTAGTCAGCTCCACCACCAATCAGAAGTAATGTACTCGTCTCAGGGTAATGCTGCATTCAAGTCACAGCTTCCTACTAAATACTGTTCACCTCAGCTCTGAGGTGGTAAATACTACTAGAAAATACCGTTCAGCTTTCAGGTGGTAAATACTACTAGAAAATACTGTTCAGCTTTCAGGTTGTAAATACTACTAGAAAATACTGTTCAGCTTTCAGGTGGTAAATACTACTAGAAAATACTGTTCAGCTTTCAGGTGGTAAATACTACTAGAAAATACTGTTCAGCTTTCAGGTTGTAAATACTACTAGAAAATACTGTTCAGCTTTCAGGTGGTAAATACTACTAGAAAATACTGTTCAGCTTTCAGGTGGTAAATATTACTAGAAAATACTGTTCAGCTTTCAGGTGGTAAATACTACTAGAAAATACTGTTCAGCTCTGAGGTAGTAAATATTACTAGAAAATACCGTTCAGCTTTCAGGTTGTAAATACTACTAGAAAATACTGTTCAGCTTTCAGGTGGTAAATACTACTAGAAAATACAGTTCAGCTTTCAGGTGGTAAATATTACTAGAAAATACTGTTCAGCTTTCAGGTTGTAAATACTACTAGAAAATAGTGTTCAGCTTTCAGGTGGTAAATACTACTAGAAAATACTGTTCAGCTTTCAGGTGGTAAATACTACTAGAAAATACCGTTCAGCTTTCAGGTGGTAAATACTACTAGAAAATACCGTTCAGCTTTCAGGTTGTAAATACTACTAGAAAATACTGTTCAGCTTTCAGGTGGTAAATACTACTAGAAAATACTGTTCAGCTTTCAGGTGGTAAATACTACTAGAAAATACCGTTCAGCTTTCAGGTGGTAAATACTACTAGAAAATACTGTTCAGCTTTCAGGTTGTAAATACTACTAGAAAATACTGTTCAGCTTTCATGTGGTAAATACTACTAGAAAATACTGTTCAGCTTTCAGGTGGTAAATACTACTAGAAAATACCGTTCAGCTTTCAGGTGGTAAATACTACTAGAAAATACTGTTCAGCTTTCAGGTTGTAAATACTACTAGAAAATACTGTTCAGCTTTCAGGTGGTAAATACTACTAGAAAATACCGTTCAGCTTTCAGGTTGTAAATACTACTAGAAAATACCGTTCAGCTTTCAGGTGGTAAATACTACTAGAAAATACTGTTCAGCTTTCAGGTGGTAAATACTACTAGAAAATACGGTTCAGCTTTCAGGTGGTAAATACTACTAGAAAATACCGTTCAGCTTTCAGGTGGTAAATACTACTAGAAAATACTGTTCAGCTCTAAGGTGGTAAATACTACTAGAAAATACCGTTCAGCTTTCAGGTTGTAAATACTACTAGAAAATACTGTTCAGCTTTCAGGTGGTAAATACTACTAGAAAATACTGTTCAGCTTTCAGGTTGTAAATACTACTAGAAAATACTGTTCAGCTCTGAGGTGGTAAATACTACTAGAAAATACTGTTCAGCTCTGAGGTTGTAAATACTACTAGAAAATAGCGTTCAGCTTTCAGGTTGTAAATACTACTAGAAAATACAGTTCAGCTTTCAGGTGGTAAATACTACTAGAAAATACTGTTCAGCTCTGAGGTGGTAAATACTACTAGAAAATAGCGTTCAGCTTTCAGGTTTTAAATACTACTAGAAAATACAGTTCAGCTTTCAGGTGGTAAATACTACTAGAAAATAGCGTTCAGCTTTCAGGTGGTAAATACTACTAGAAAATACTGTTCAGCTTTCAGGTGGTAAATACTACTAGAAAATACTGTTCAGCTTTCAGGTTGTAAATACTACTAGAAAATACTGTTCAGCTCTGAGGTGGTAAATACTACTAGAAAATACTGTTCAGCTCTGAGGTTGTAAATACTACTAGAAAATAGCGTTCAGCTTTCAGGTTGTAAATACTACTAGAAAATACAGTTCAGCTTTCAGGTGGTAAATACTACTAGAAAATACTGTTCAGCTTTCAGGTGGTAAATACTACTAGAAAATACTGTTCAGCTCTGAGGTGGTAAATACTACTAGAAAATAGCGTACAGCTTTCAGGTTTTAAATACTACTAGAAAATACTGTTCAGCTTTCAGGTGGTAAATACTACTAGAAAATACAGTTCAGCTTTCAGGTTGTAAATACTACTAGAAAATACAGTTCAGCTTTCAGGTGGTAAATACTACTAGAAAATAGCGTTCAGCTTTCAGGTGGTAAATACTACTAGAAAATACTGTTCAGCTTTCAGGTTGTAAATACTACTAGAAAATACTGTTCAGGTGGTAAATACTACTTGGGAATTCGGGCTTTGCGATGGATCCTGATTTCTCCAACTTCTGGTGAATTCTGACGCCACCAAACAGGAAATACCTGCAGTCAAGTGTTGGGAGTGATATATTCATTTCAAATAAAACCAACAAAATGAAGGATTTTCATCACAGAAGTTGACCGCAGTTCTTAAAACGCCATGGCGGGGGTGAAGTACTTACTGGATCTTTTGGTTTGTGGTTTGTTTTGCTGTGAATCATGAGCTCAAATGCACCATCACTCAGTTCATGCGTGTTAAGTTTGAGAAAGCCGACCAAAACCGAAGCCTACAGAAAACTACAATCATGGCGCTTTGGTGGCTTCAAGCAAGTTTGAACGTGTCATTGCAGTTATTCCCACAGGATTTGAACGTAGCATATCATCAAGCCTGTAGTCAGCTCCACCAATCAGAAGCGATGCGTTAACAGGAGGGCCAATCGTGGTTCAGCTGGTTTAGACTAAGACAACGGAAACGATCAAACTACTTTAACATTTAACTGAGATGAATTATAAGAAATACATCTACTGCCTGGTCCCTCAAACAATACCCCTTATGATGTAGTAGTAGTAGTAGTAGCAGTAATAATGAGAGGAGGAAGAAGAAGACACACTCCTAATCTGAATAATAATGATACTACTACTATTATTATTACTACTACTACTACTACTACTACTACTACTACTGCTACTACTACTACTACTACTATTATTATTACTACAACTACTACTACTACTACTACTGCTACTACTACTACTATTATTACTACTACTACTACTACTACTAGTAATACTACTACTATTATTATTACTACTACTACTACTACTACTACTACTGCTACTACTACTACTACTAATACTACTACTACTATTATTATTATTACTACAACTACTATTACTACTACTACTACTAGTAATACTACTACTACTAAATGTAAAACTAAACCATAAAAGCTTTTATCAGTTCAGTGATTTAAAGCTGACACTGATACTTCCTTTCCTTATTCCCCTCATTCCTCCGTTTCCTCTTCCTCTTCCCTCTTTCTTCCCTGACTCTCTCTCTCTCTCTCTCTCTCTCTCTCTCTTTGTCGCCTCCCCCGTTCATTCCCTCCCTCTCTTTCTCTCTCTCTCTCTGTCTCTTCAGCTTTCTCTTTCTCTTTCTTCTCTCTCTCTTCGCTCCAGATGAGCTGAGAGGTCACTGGGTTTCGCTGAGGCCGAGGTGGTCCACCCACTCTCCGTCTGTCTCTCTCTCTCTCTCTCTCTCTCTCTCCCCGTCTGTCTCTCTCTCTCTCTCTCTCTCTCTCTCTCTCCGTCTGTCTCTCTCTCTCTCTCTCTCTCTCTCTCTCCCCGTCTGTCTCTCTCTCTCTCTCTCTCTCTCCGTCTGTCTCTCTCTCTCTCTCTCTCTCTCTCTCCCCGTCTGTCTCTCTCTCTCTCTCTCTCTCTCCGTCTGTCTCTCTCTCTCTCTCTCTCTCTCTCTCCCCGTCTGTCTCTCTCTCTCTCTCTCTCTCTCTCCGTCTGTCTCTCTCTCTCTCTCTCTCTCTCTCTCTCTCTCTCTCTCCCCGTCTGTCTCTCTCTCTCTCTCTCTCTCTCCGTCTGTCTCTCTCTCTCTCTCTCTCTCTCTCTCTCTCTCTCCGTCTGTCTCTCTCTCTCTCTCTCTCTCTCTCTCTCCGTCTGTCTCTCTCTCTCTCTCTCTCTCTCTCTCTCTCTCTCTCTCCCTTTCTCTCTCTCTCTCTCTCTCTCTGTCTCTCTCTCTCTTTCTCTCTCTCTCTCTGTCTCTCTCTCTCTTTCTCTCTCTCTCTCTCTGTCTCTCTCTCTCTCTCTTTCTTGATGTCCCTGTCCCTCACTTTCTCTCCCAATAAATACATAAATAAACAAATGCTAGACAGACAGACAGACAGACAGACAGGCAGGCAGACAGACAGACAGACAGACAGACAGACAGGCAGGCAGACAGACAGACAGACAGACAGGCAGGCAGACAGACAGACAGACAGACAGGCAGGCAGACAGACAGACAGACAGACAGGCAGACAGACAGGCAGGCAGACAGGCAGACAGACAGACAGACAGACAGACAGACAGACAGACAGACAGACAGACAGACAGACAGACAGGCAGACAGACAGACAGACAGGCAGACAGACAGACAGGCAGACAGGCAGACAGGCAGACAGACCAGTCTAACCAGTGGTTGTGACTGGATGCGACGGTCATTTCAGCAGTTCAAGTATTTTGTCAAACAGCTGACTCGTGACTTATTTCTAGTGAGTCAGTGGTGGATTCTGGGAAACGGCTGAGTTCGGATGACCAGGGCTGATGGGAAATCTACACACACACACACACACACACGTTCCACATTGTTATGTATTTTATTGCTTTGGCAACATCAGTTTGACAGTCGTGCCAATGAAGGATCTTTGAATTTAACTGAACAGGAGAAAGAGAGAAACTTTAAACGTCATTTAATGAAACGGGAAAAAAAGTAACTAAAAGTACTAAAAGTAACTTGAAAATACCTTAAAATCTCAACAACTCAACACACAGGGAAACAGAAGACGAAGAGAGAGATTCCTTCACAGCTATGTCAGAGCACACACACACACACACACACACACACACACACACACACACACACACACACACACACACTTGCAGCTAGACCAAAAGAAATACTTGTCGATTATTTGTCTAGAAAGTGAAACCTGTGATCAGAAAAGCTGTTTTTGGTACGAACCGATCCCACATCCTCCTGGTGACCCCTCCAGATGATTGGTTCTCCTCCTGGTGACCCCTCCAGATGATTGGTTCTCCTCCTGGTGACCCCTCCAGATGATTGGTTCTCCAGGTGGTGATCAATACCCCGGGTCGTAACATGATCCTTTATCCCTTTAACCCAGAAGGGGAACACCCGGGACAGGCCGCCGCTCAAATGATCCAGTGAACATGAAATAGTGTATTTCTAATTATATGAACTCATTAGCGTTTTTAATCTTTGAAACACCTTTTCTCTTTTTAAATAATGGATGTCTCCAGACTCAACGCTGCTCCTGGTAATCAATCAGTAAAATGGGGAATTAAAAAAAGATCATGGTTTGGGGTCAAGGGTCACCATCCTCTGTGTTTACACCTGGAGCAGCGGAGTTGGTCTGAAGGGTTCCCATGACCCGGTCTGAGTCTGAGTATTATATTTAGAGTTCCCGACAACTCAACTCCCTCACCATGGAATAAGGAAGTAGGTCGAGTTCATCCCCCCTGATTGGCCAACAGCTGGGT
>JAXDDX010000209.1:465000-467500 GCA_034670405.1 Hoplostethus atlanticus
ATGAGGAAAAATTGAGGAAGGGAAAGATTCAGCAGACAGAGAGGAGATGACGAGCAACAAGGTCGCAAGTTGGATTCAAATCTGCGACATCTGGAATACATGGTTTCAGGATGGATTAGCAGCAGACACCTGCCAAATACTGGTAAATCGTGGCTGTCTGGTAGGTTTTTCTACTTTACCAGCCACTCTGGCAGCTAACCAGCCGTCACTTGGAGTCCTATTCGGTCCTAAATGTCATATTCAGCTGGTGAAACAGGGAAGAAGCAGGTGAAGCCATCAGCCACTGAGACAGTTAGTCTCTCTCCCATCTGGCCTCCATCTGCGAGCCAACACAGCAGAGATGCTTCTAAAGTCTACCTTTAAATCCACATGGAGTGGCGAAGGCGTGGGTTGAAATGTCACCCATCGCATCGCTCTCATGCCGCTTCTCTCCCTACCTAGTTTCCAAACTGATGATGGAAAGATGGGGAGGAAAAATGGAAGGGGAGGAGAGGAGGAGGGGAGGAGAGGCAGCAGGGGGAAGGAAAACTAAGAGGTGTGGAATATTCCTCTGTTGATTTTCCATTCGGCGTAGACTGGGAAGTGACGAGGCCTGGGGGGGTTCTATTATCGTCTCTTCTCTATCCTCTTCTTTCTTCTATCCTCTTTATTCCAGTACATCCAACCATGCAACATCCAACCATGCAGTCGTCCAACCATGCAACCATGCAACCATGCAGCCGTCCAACCATCCAACTATGCAACCATGCAGCCGTCCAACCATGCAGCCATGCAACCATGCAGCCATCCAACCATCCAACTATGCAACCATGCAGCCGTCCAACTATGCAACCATGCAACCATCCAACCATGCAGCCATCCAACCATGCAGCCATGCAGCCATCCAACCATGCAGCCATGCAGCCTATGTGTTGTTCTATGTGTTGTATCCTATTCTTTGCTGCTGTAATGACCCGGTTTCCCCACAAGGATCATTTTCATCTTATCCAACCAACCAACCATGCAACCATCTAACCAACTGACCATCCAACTAAGCTACCAGTCCTCCAACTAACCGACCAACCATGAAACCAATCATCCACCCAACCAATCAACCTCCCAATCACGTCATAGTAGTTTCAGAAGACGTAACCATCCAACCACCCAATCATCCCTCAATTTAACCAACCATACAAGCAACTATCCATCCAACCAAACAACTAACCAACCAACAGAATAATTAGTTTTGGATCATCTCACAACATCTCATCTTTACCCAACAAACCAACCGACCAATTCACCCTGCAGACAACCAACCACACTTCCCAACGTTCTCCAAACAACTGAACAAGTAAACAACCTTCCTGACGGTTTCAAACCAAACAAGTAACAAACCACTTTCAAAATAAGAGAGAGAGAGAGAGAGAGAGAGAGAGAGAGAGAGAGATCAGAGAGAGGGAAAATTCCCAGCTTTTATTCCACTGTTAAGCTGCTCATTATGGAGCCAGACACCACACACACACACACACACACTCAGCTGATGGAAACATCCACCCACACACACACACACATGCAACCCCCCACCTGACACACACATGCACACATGTAACTCTGCCCCTCGAGACGTAGACACACCACACACACACACACACACACACACACACACACACACACACACACACACACACACACACACGGAGACCGCAGAGGAATTTCCTAGTTTCATATAAAACTGATAATGGGATGTGTCCCAGCGGGAGTGGAAAATCAGAGGTGACTTACGAGCCTCCACATTCCAGCCTCACACACACACACACACACACACACACACACACACACGTGCACGGACGCACACACAAGCGCACACACACACACGCACACACACACACACACACACACACACACAGCACTCAGCTTTCCCTCTCTCTTTCATTCAAACACACAAACACGTCTACTTTTACACCTTTGGGGAGAGAGAGAGGGAGAGAGAGAGAGAGAGAGGGAGAGAGAGGGAGAGAGAGGGAGAGGGAGAGAGAGGGAGAGAGTTTCCAGCCTCTCTCTCCTGGTGGTTCTGGTGGAAAGGCTGCGCGGCCTCGCTAACAACCCAGAGTGTTTTTGAACGCGCTGCTGTAATATGCAACACAGTTAAACTCTAAATCACTTCAAATGACTTTTCTGTTGTTGCATAACAGACTAGTGCTTCTGAGGGGAGGAGAGGAGGAGGAGGAGGAGGAGGAGGAGGAGGAGGAGAAGAAAGGGAGGACAGAAGATTGAGAGGGACAGAAAAATGAGGGAGATGAGATGAAAGTGGATTAATAAGGAGAGGAAAAAGGAGATGAAAATAAGGTGAGAAGAGAGGAGTGGAAAGAAAGAGACGTAGGAGAAGAGCTGAGAGGGGAGGAGAGAGGAGGAGAGAAAAAAGGAGAGCAGTCAAAATAAGAGGAGAGGAGGAGAGAGGAAAAAAGACAAAGAACAAGGGACAAAAGGGAGATGAGATGAGAGAGGAAAGGGAATAAGAGTG
>JAXDDX010000209.1:472500-505000 GCA_034670405.1 Hoplostethus atlanticus
TAATAGTACTGGGGATGGAGGGATGGAGGGATGGAGGGAAAGAAGGAGAGGGAGAGAGGGAAGGAGGGCGGTAGAGATGGAGATGGTATATAGATGGTATATACCGAGACGTGGAGAAGTCCCACTGTTTACTGCATGTTGCACTACTGAGGGTGAACGAATGGTGAGTGAGTGCCGAAAAGCGTAGCGGCGAGAGGGGGCGGAGCCAAAAGCAGAGCTCTTCTTCATGCTATTTTCAGGCATCTGGAGCAAAACGTTGACCAATAGAATCATTGATTGATGTCAAGTTGATCTGGGAGGCGGGCCTGCAGCACCGAAGTCGCATTACAGCCCATATCCACACCGATGCAGCGTAGTGTTATCAACAGGGTTTCTGCTAAGTTCATTTTAAGACCTTTTTAATGCCACTAAGAACGCAATTTAAGAACAATTCTGCGACAAAAATAAATGCAAACAACCCAGACAGAAGTATTTGACAGTATTTGACAGCTGTTTTATGTTTTTCACCCCCTGATCGGGGCAGGAAAGTTGCGAGTGTGGTTCCGCTCTACTGCCAAACAACAAATCGGTTCCTTCAACATTGACGTGACGTAAATCACTATGCATTTTGTATCAAAGGCAACATGCCAAAGTAACTTGCTCGACATTACCGGTCACATTTTTTGAAAAATATTGAAGACTTTACAATAACAAAAAAGACAATTTAAGACCTTTTAATTTAGATAATTGAATTTAAGACGTTTTAAGGACCCGTGGAAACCCTGTGTGGAGCGGTAGGGCACATTCAGAGTCAGGGGTCGACCGATATGGTTTTTAAAGGCCCATATTTGTGGAGTGAAGCTGCCATAAACCGATACACTGGTCTAACCCTCGTGCTACAGCTGCACCTTTGCTCTCTCCTCAACAAGATTTATTTTTTGTAAATAGAGATTTGCTCATTTGCTTCGAGCTGTTGGAAGTTTAAATGCATTGCCTGGGAGCGAGGTGGTTGGGAGACATGTCTAGCATGTCTAGCATGTCTAGCATAACATGTCAGACAAGAAGGTTTTCCAGGACTAAAGAAACAAGTTGCTTTCTCATTTTAACAAGTCACTTCATGTACCGCTAAGGATTAAAGTAATACTCCATGACACTTTCAAATCAATAAATGTTTAAACAGTGATCAACCTCTACCAGGTCATGAAGCTTCTCCACCTGCTGCTCTCAACACCCGGTGTCAGGTAGGTCTTTCCTGGGAGAAACCCTCTGGAGACAGGAAGTGATGCGTTTTACGTTTCAACAGAAGAAGAACTGAGTAGTTAGCATGAGCAGCGATAGCCACCGTGGCTGAATAGACAAAGAAAAGAGCGCCACCTACAGGAACTCAAACTCCACCAACAGAAAATCCAAGGAGAAAGACGTCACAGTACTGGACACACTGTTTGATTGACAGGTGATCTCTGGGAAGAGCAGTGAGGAACACCACAGTGAGGAACACCACAGTGAAGAACACCACAGTGAAGAACACCACAGTGAGGAACACCACAGTGAAGAACACCACAGTGAGGAACACCACAGTGAGGAACACCACAGTGAAGAACACCACAGTGAGGAACACTACAGTGAGGAACACCACAGTAAAGAACACCACAGTGAAGAACACTACAGTGAAGAACACCACAGTGAGGAACACCACAGTGAGGAACACCACAGTGAAGAACACCACAGTGAGGAACACCACAGTGAAGAACACCACAGTGAGGAACACCACAGTGAAGAACACCACAGTGAGGAAGACCACAGTGAGGAATACCACAGTGAGGAACATCACAGTGAGGAACACCACAGTGAGGAACACCACAGTGAAGAACACCACAGTGAGGAAGACCACAGTGAGGAATACCACAGTGAGGAACATCACAGTGAAGAACACCACAGTGAGGAACACTACAGTGAAGAACACCACAGTGAGGAACACCACAGTGAGGAACACTACAGTGAGGAACACCACAGTGAGGAACACCACAGTGAAGAACACCACAGTGAGGAACATCACAGTGAGGAACACCACAGTGAAGAACACCACAGTGAGGAACACCACAGTGAGGAACACTACAGTGAAGAACACCACAGTGAGGAACACCACAGTGAGGAACACTACAGTGAGGAACACCACAGTGAGGAACACTACAGTGAAGAACACCACAGTGAGGAACACCACAGTGAGGAACACTACAGTAAAGAACACTACAGTGAAGAACACCACAGTGAAGAACACTACAGTGAAGAACACCACAGTGAGGAACACCACAGTGAGGAACACCACAGTGAAGAACACCACAGTGAGGAACACCACAGTGAGGAACACTACAGTGAAGAACACCACAGTGAAGAACACTACAGTGAAGAACACCACAGTGAAGAACACCACAGTGAAGAACACCACAGTGAGGAACACCACAGTGAAGAACACCACAGTGAGGAACACTACAGTGAAGAACACCACAGTGAAGAACACTACAGTGAAGAACACCACAGTGAAGAACACCACAGTGAAGAACACCACAGTGAGGAACACCACAGTGAGGAACACCACAGTGAGGAACACCACAGTAAAGAACACCACAGTGAAGAACACTACAGTGAAGAACACCACAGTGAGGAACACCACAGTGAGGAACACTACAGTGAAGAACACCACAGTGAGGAACACCACAGCTGAGCGAGGCCCTGGAGGATTACCACTTTAAACTTTAAAGCATGCTGGAGCGAGGAGAAGGGATTACAGAGGGGGATGTGAAGTGCTTCTGGAGTAGATGAGCGTTCGGGTTGTAATGGGAGATGGGAAGCGACCCGTTTTGGATCCAAACCAAAGAAACAAGCCGGTAGAGAACAGAACATAAGCTATTCAATGGAGGAGGTTTGTCTTCTGCAAACGCTACAAGCCCCGACTCGCTCCTCTCTTTGTTAATGGGGAATATTAATTTCCTGTATTCCATCTTTACCACTTAATAATTGATGATTAAATATGGCTGGGAGCATCTCATCCTCGTCTCTCTCTTTCTCTTTCTTTCTCCTTTCTTTCTCTCTGCCTTGATCTCGCTTTCTGTCTCATCTTTCTCTCTGTCTCTCTTACATATTGTCTTTCTTTCTTCCTTTCGTTTCTACCTGTCCTGCTTTCTTTGTATTTCTCTCTCTCTCTCTCTCTCTCTCTCTCTCTCTCTGTCTTTCTGTTTCTTTGTCTCTCCTCCCTCTCTCTTTCTTAAATTTTCTTTCAGTCTTTTTGTCTCTCTCTCCAAACCTGTTCACTCCATCATCTTCCCTATTAACTTCTATTATTACCAATTCATTCATTAACTAACAAGCACCAAAACACACACACAAATATTTTTTTCCTTTCTGAGCTGCTTTTTGTCAAAGAGACCAACAGAAAACAAACAAAAAAAATGAGGAGGAGGATATTTTTATCTGGGTGGCTGGAGGCAAAAATAGGACTTACACACAAACACACAAATACACACACAGGCACAGGCACACACACACACACACACACACACACACACACACAGAGACGTAACTCTAAGAACATCAGGGAGCAGCAAGTAACTCGGGAAGTGGAGCAGAGAGAATGCGAGGGCTGTTCTTTCTACAGCAGAGTTTCCCTAAAGCAAAGCACCCTGGGAAACATGGTGTGGCCCTAACACAGGGTGCTTCCCTATGTAGCACCCCGGGGACCCTGTTGCACCTGTTTGAGACAACCAGACTAGACCATCTAAGCTAACCATAGTATCTGGTTGGCTAACCCCCAGCTTTTCATCTGGCTAGCTAACCATAGTATCTGGTTGGCTAACCTACAGCTTCTCATCTAGCTAGGTAACCATAGTATCTGGTTGGCTAACCCACAGCTTCTCATCTAGCTAGGTAACCATAGTATCTGGCCAGGTAACCCCCAGCTCATCATCTAGCTAGCTAACCCCCAGCTTCTTATCTAGCTAGCTAACCATAGTATCTGGTCAGCTAACCCCAGCCTGTCATCTAGCTAGCTAACCCCCAGTTTCTTATCTAGATAGCTAACCCTAGTATCTGGTCGGCTAACCCCCAGCTCGTCATTTTGCTAGCTACCCCCCAGCTTGTTTTCTAGCTAGTTAACCCTAGTATGTGGTCAGCTAACCCCCAGCTTGTCATCTAGCTATCTAACTATAGTATCTGGTTAGCTAACCCGCAGCTCGTCATTTTGCTAGCTACCCCCCAGCTTGTCATCTAGCTAGCTAACTATAGTATCTGGTTAGCTAACCCCCAGCTTTTCATCTAGCTAGCTAACTATAGTATCTGGTTAGCTAACCCCCAGCTTGTCATCTAGCTAGCTAACTATAATATCTGGTTAGCTAACCCCCAGCTTGTCATCTAGCTAGCTAACTATAGTATCTGGTTAGCTAACCCCCAGCTTGTCATCTAGCTATCTAACTATAGTATCTGGTTAGCTAACCCGCAGCTCGTCATTTTGCTAGCTACCCCCCAGCTTGTCATCTAGCTAGCTAACTATAGTATCTGGTTAGCTAACCCCCAGCTTTTCATCTAGCTAGCTAACTATAGTATCTGGTTAGCTAACCCCCAGCTTGTCATCTAGCTAGCTAACTATAATATCTGGTTAGCTAACCCCCAGCTTGTCATCTAGCTAGCTAAACATAATATCTGGTGCAAACAAATCTACAAATCTACCTGATCTCACTGTTCACTTTTACTGAGAACGTTACTGAATGGATCTACAGACACACCACAACAATCTCTTCAGTTATCCCTTTTTGTAGCTGGTTCTTATATATTTAGACATTTTAATTGAACAGGTTAAAAGGGGCTCGTCACCAAAAGGACTGGAGAATAGTTAGGGTACATTTTGTTTGCGTTTCTATTAGTTGTCAACAACAGAAGGAGGGAATGGGTCAGTTGAAATTCAGAGAGATACAGAGACAAAGAAAGAAAGAGAGATACAGACAGAAAGGATATAAATAAAGAAATAGAGAGACAGACAGACAGAAAAATTACAGAGGGAGAGAGAGAGAGAGAGAGAGAGAGACCTTAGCCTCTAAGCCACAGGGGGACCCAGTTTAGTGTTACGCAACCCGGCCATGCCCACACACACACACACACACACCAGCTGTCCCATATTCCAGCAGTGACTCTATCTATCTATCTATCTGTCTATCTATCTGTCTATCTATCTATCTATCTATCTATCTATCTATCTGTCTATCTATCTATCTATCTATCTATCTATCTATCTATCTATCTATCTATCTATCTATCTATCTATCTATCTATCTGTCTATCTATCTATCTATCTATCTATCTATCTATCTATCTGTCTATCTATCTATCTATCTATCTATCTATCTATCTATCTATCATCTATCTATCTATCTATCTATCTATCTATCTATCTATCTATCATTACCCCTCTAACTGTTTCTCCCTTCTCTCTCCCATCATCCATCTGTCTTTCTATATCTACATCTCTCCATCTCTCCATCTCTCTCTCTCTCTCTCTCTATCGCTCTCTCTCTCTCTCCATGTCACTCTACGGGGTTTCATGTTGCCCCGCGGCACCTGTCGCCCCCTGGGGGTGATACACACACACACACACACACACACACACACACACACACACACAGGGCTCAGCTTACGTGAAAATGCAATGTTCATTAATAGAAGTCTCAGTGTGTGTATAGGGGGCTTCCCACTCATAACAAGGGTGACACACACACACAAACACACACACACACACACACACACACACACGACCTACCCAGCAGGCCGAATAAAGACCAAACACGAACCCTCAAGTTCACCCTCATTAAAAAGACTGCTGTCTGCCTCACACACACACACACACACACACACACACAGTGGCCAGTTACACAGGTACAGCCGGCAACAACCAGTGACGTCAACTCTGAAAGGTTACCGTAAACTTTCCTCAGTGGAAAACAGAAAATTCCCCCGATCCCAATTTAAAACAGTGTTTACCCCAAACGTCTGTTCATTAATGTCAAACCTCGAAACGGAGAACGGCTGACCTCGACTTTAATCATGTTTCGGGGATGTTGTTGTTATTTGGCGTTCATTTTCACGTGAAAATGAACACCAAATAACAACAACATCCCCGGTACCTCACTTCAGCCCCTACGGAAATACATGGGTACCGATATGGGGCTTTTATTAGTGAGTAAAGTTAGTGAATATCACCCAAACTGTCTTTCTCTCTGTTAACGTACTTGTCTGTCTGCCTGTCTGTCCCTCTGTCTGTCTGTTCAGCTATTTGTCTCTCTGTCTGCCAGCCCAGGCTTGCCCCGCGAAGCTAAAAATAATCCGGGCTGTCCCCATGGACGGTCCAGTTATGTGTGTGTGTGTGTGTGTGTTTGCTGTGTTACAACCCACACAGACGCACAGTACCACTTTAGTCCCCGAGACACCAGGGGGACCCAGTTTAGTGTTACACAACCCCGCTACGCCAACACACACACACACGTACACACACAGCCTACGACAAACCCCAGTCTGTCAATCAAAGCTCACCCACCCACCGGCCTCTTCCACCACTTTACCAGCCGACTAGATGTTTAGAATAGAGCAGGACTCAAATGATGGGTCTAGAAAAGTGTATTTAATAAACCTACAGATTATGAAGAGTTTCGTTCCAAAAGTTAGTTCAAAAAAGTGACACCTATTCTCTCTGAAAAAAATGATTCATAGTAGAAAATGATGGTGCTTTTAAACGACGCTAGGGTAGCTAGCACAACCAGATCCTGTAGATTTTGAGGATATTGAGCGATAAATCTGGGAATGATTCTTTACTACTAACTGGCTGTGCTGTGAATCCCCCTGAGCTGCCGGGCGGCTGCTGCTGCTGCTGTGTGTTCTTGTTGTCCGTCAGCCGTTCGTTAGCTAATTAGTACGTTCGTTTATCTCGTTAGGCTTGATTGATCCGCCAGCTGATGGACTGGCAACTCAACGCTGTGTGTGTGTGTGTGTGAGAGAGTGAGTGCCTGTGTTGTACGTCAGACGGAACAAGCTAATCGATATTAACGACATGTAACAACACCGGGAAGAGTTTAACTGTTACGCAACCTCGTTATCTGGCAGCGGCCTGCATGGGGAGGGAAGGTTTATAGCGTTACACCAATGTCACCAGAAGGGGCAGACCTCCGCTTGGAGACAGGAAACCAGCTCAGGATAGTACAGCTAGCTGGTAAGGTACTGCCCAAGGTACTAACCCTCTCTCCTGCCTGAATACTGAATGTGTATTTGTATATTGTACATCTTGTTAGAGGTTTTACACACTGTACACCCACCGCATGCAGTACTAATGTAGGATAGAGGAGGGATGAATGAAGGTGCACCGGTTTTGCTTTACAATATACTGGTTGTTAAAAGAAGCATCATCTGCAGTACTAAAGCAGATGCAGGGTGAATACAGATGTTTTCCACCATGTTTTGGCTGCAGATTCTGTTGTGTGTCAGTTGGTTGCCATCTTGATTTTTTTCAGGATTTTTCTTCATGTTTTCCGCCTTCGTTTGTGTTGAGGCAACATGTCTTCGGCAGCTTGTTGTTGTCTTTATTTTCCACCTGTCAAAAGGAACCAATGAATTCCACCTCATGGAGTCGTCTGTTTGGAGGAGCCCGACCTCACGGCGACTTGCTTCCTCAGAGAAATCCAACAGAGGCGAAAACAAACAAATAAACGAGTCAGCCGGTGAGTCACCCTCCACTTCCAGGGAACGGCGATGTGGGATCCGGGCACCCGAAAAACTGGAAGCATGTCGGGAAAACATCATTAGGAGATTGTGGGAACGTTTTTCTTTGGAAATTCAGACTGTTGAGACTCTCAGCTGATTGGATTCAGGTGTGGAGCTGAACAACAGGGCGAGAGGAACTTGAACACTGCACAAAAACAAGGAGGCAAACTTCCTGTCATGGCATTTATTTTCCAAACTTCTGCTCAGACACAAAAAGTGCATCAGTGCAAAAAAAGTGCTCGAGTTGATCGTATTTAATCACATGATAGTCCAAACGTCACATATTTCAGTACATCGGAAACATCATCCACTAGAAGAACCTCCACCTGCCTTGTTTGTGTCGCGTTCAGGTTCCTCTCGTCCTGCCGTAAAGTTTTTATTTCAGCCTTTATTAGTCTTGGGAAATTCCTGGGAGCTGCCCAGTACAACCACAGTCTTCTACTGGTGGCCACTGGGAGCTGACAGCCCTGCTGGAGCAGTTTAGGGAGGTTCAGCGGACTGGGCTAGACTGGACTGGACTGGACTGGACTGGACTGGACTAGACTGGACTGGACTAGACTGGACTAGACTGGACTGGACTGACTGACTAGACTGGACTGGGCTGGACTAGACTGGACTAGGACTAGACTAGACTGGACTGGACTGGACTGGACTGGCAGAACACAGCAGGGTGCATCGTAATTTCCATACAGTGTTCTACGATTCAAGTGAAACAGGAAGTAGTTTGACATTGAAATAGCAGGAAGTCTTTCTTATTTATCCACAGCCAAAGTGTTACCCTAACCTTGACCAGTGGGCAAAAAATACCCCCGACTATCAGGAGTACCAGTTGTAATTGGCCCTGTGACTGTGACTCCAGTGCATTCTGGGCAAGGAAAATGGGACGGGTTTTTTTGCTGAGAAAACAACTGAGTGTGCAACACCACCGCCAGCGGCAGAAGAAAACGCCGACGTCACACAAACACATCACGAACAACACAACAACCTGGCTGGGACAGAGAGGGAGCTCGGTCCTCTCCCGCCACTTTACAGTAGTGGGAAAGAAGTGTTAGTGGTGCGAATGTATTTGACACACACACACACACACACACACACACACACACACAAAGTCTTCATTGCGCTTGGTGACAGTGTTTCTGATCCTGATGCGACTGCCCATTCACTGGCCCAGTGATGACAGCCGAGGGAGGGCAAGGAGAGGCCAAACTGTCAAAAGATGGCTTTCCTCCTCTGCGCGTGCACACACACACACACACACACACACACACACACACACACACACACACACACACACACACACACACACACCCCTCGCCACTCTCTGCATCGCCACTGCACCACTCAGCATCAAATATGCATCAAATTATATAAGAGAGGCTCTTGTGTAACAGACTCCATCCCCTTCTCTGTGTGTGTGTGTGTGTGTGTGTGTGTGTGTGTGTGTGTGTGTGTGTGTGTGTGTGTGTTGACTACTATGGCTAATGAAGCCATCGACACAGTGCCAAAACACAGTAGAGAGAGGCAGAAGGGGAGGGATGAGGAGGAGAAGGAGAAGAGGAGCTAAATATAACTCATCTGGCCCAAAGCATCATCTGAGAAACAGGAGGAGAGGAGGGGGGTGGGGGGGGGGGGGGGTAAGAGAGGAGGAGAGGAGATTATACAAAAGGAGTGGAAAGGAGAGGAGAGAGAAAAAAAAGAGGAGAGGAAAGACAAAAAGAAAGAGAGAGAGAGAAAAGGGGGATGAAAGTATGGATAAATGACGAGGAGGGAAAAAGAGATGGGGAGAGAGACATGGAGGTGACATGGAGGAGACATGGAGGAGACATGGAGGCGACATGGAGGCGACATGGAGGAGACATGGAGGTGACATGGAGGTGACATGGAGGAGACATGGAGGAGACATGGAGGTGACATGGAGGTGACATGGAGGAGACATGGAGGTGACATGGAGGTGACATGGAGGAGACATGGAGGTGACATGGAGGAGACATGGCGGAGACATGGAGGAGACATGGAGGTGACATGGAGGAGACATGGAGGAGACATGGAGGTGACATGGAGGTGACATGGAGACAAACTTCCCTCCAGTTCAGAGGCAACACATCAGTAGGGTGGTAGGAGGGTCGATTCCTCCCTTGCTGTTTGATTCTGATTGGCTGACACCAAAACCTGACGGCTACCGTTGATGTTTTAGATCCATGAGACATTTTGTGATATCAGACTGGAAATATCTCATGTCGTCCACAGCCTCTTTCAGACAGACACCTCTGATATTCTCCAGAGAATCAGGTCCACACCGATACAGCACACCACCGGATGCGTTCACAACAACAGAAAATACTCCGGTTAGTTCAGGAAAGGGGCGGGGCCTGGCGAGAGCGTGCGGGAGACAGGACATGACACAACAAGTACGCTGCGGAAATCACAGTGTTTTGTTGACTCACTCTCAGTGACTGTTTTAACGTTGATGTTAATACTGAATGTAGTCAGACGGATCCGCAGTATCGACGAAAGGGTGGAAAGAGATATACGTTGTCTTATCCCGGTTTCACGCCAGTTGCAGGATAAATCATCAACACGCCCACTCGCTCTACAGAATACTCCGGAGAATCTTCTGCTCCGTTCACACTTGGGCTCACTTGGCGAGAAAACGGATTTCAGACTAGGATGCTCCGTTTGACTTCCAGACCAACTGATTCGGACATTTGCGTCCGGATGTCACTGCATGTGTGAAAGAGGCTTACGACTGGCCAGCTATCCACGGGAAGAACAACAAATACACCAGAAAACTAAATGGACCCAGAAATCTCATCACCAGGAGCTGTTTTTACATGTTTTACAGTGGATCTTCCCTCTCAATGTGTGCTACCCGGTCTGATCTGTGAAACCCGTTATGTGTGGGATGGATCATGACTTTACAAGTGTGGAAAAGCTTCCCCTGTTCCAGCTCAGCCCGGCCAACCTCCAGGGTAGTCTCCGGTTTAATATATGCATGCTGCCTAAAAAAAGCATCACCCCACGGGCAGAAAAATAACACATATAGCATAGCAATCTGCCACCGCAAGGCAGCCTCTCTGCCCGGCGCTGGAATCCAGGCTCCGACATTTCTGCCGGCCGCAAACCGAACGGGAAACCTTTAACGGCCTGAGGTCGGACCGGGAGAGAGATGGAGATAAATTACAGTGTTTGGTTTGGGAGGGAACGCCGCTGAGGGGAGCAGAGACCTGAGAGTGTGTGTGTGTGTGTGTGTGTGTGTGTGTGTGTGTGTGTGTGCATCGCAGTGTATGTGCATGCATGCTGTCCACGTGCAAAGTGTGTATATGTGCACGTGAATGTGTGAAGGTGTGTGTACGTACGTACAGTCTGCTTGTGTGGAAAAAATGAAGGAAATAAATCTAAAAGTCTCAATTATTGATCTGTAAATCTATAAAACTACATGAATCCATTCTGAGGAACTTTAACTTTTCAAGACCTTTTCAATGCTACCTGGAATTGAATTTAACACCAATTTAATGATAAATAAATGAATGAATTGGAACATGAAGGTACTGATGAACCACTACTGGATTAAGAAACCTCTAATAACTGGATTTAAGACTTTAATACTCTTTAAGGCCTTAAACTTAAATAAGGAGACCCTGCATCAGTCAGTACTTTAAACGTGTCATTCTGACCCGCAAAACTTTTGAATTTAAAGGTCTTAAGATGACACAACTTTAATAAAGTCCCATAAATACTATTGTAGATATTTCTGATATTTATATATTTAAGGTATTTTACGCTTAAGATCCAGCGGGAATTAGACAGAGGACAGAACAAAAATTGCTGATGGCGTTAAGGCAGTCTAACAAAAGATTATACACACACACACACACGTGCACACACACGTGCACACACACGTGCACACACACGCACGTGCACACGCAGACGGCTGACAGCTGCTTCTGATCCTCCTATGTAGTTTATGTTAACAGAGAGGTCTAATATCACCGAGTTGTCAGCCAAATCCTATCACTGACACTGCTACTGTGTGTGTGTGTGTGTGTGTGTGTGAGAGTGTGTGTGTGTGTGTGTGTGTGAGAGTGTGTGTGTGTGTGTGTGTGTCACAGCAGGGAACACACATCAGGTACAGATACTTTCAAAACAGTGAACATCTGAGAGGTTTTAATATCGCCTCTCGCCTTGTCAGTTAAAAGGCTGAAACAAGAGAGAGGGAGGGGGGGAGAGAGAGGGGGAGGTGGAGGGGGGGAGGGCATACCACTGCTAGCATTTCCACAAAAATACAAGGTTTTGAATTTTTTGGTTTCTTCGGAGCGTCAGGAAGAAAGAAGAGGAGAAGAGAAGAGAGGAGGGAGACAGAGGAGAGGAGAGAAGGAAGGTAGGAGAGGAAAGGAGGGGAGAAAGAGGACAGGAGAGAAGGAAGGGAGGAAAGGAGAGAAAGAAGGGAGGAGATGAAAGGAAGGGAGAAAGAGGAGAGAAGAAAAAAGGAGAGGAAAGAAGGGGAGTAATGGGGGGAAGGAAAGGAGGAGAGGAATGAGGGGAGAAGAAAGGAGAAGTGAAGAAGTTAGAAGAGGAAAGAAGAGTAGAAGAAAGGAGGTGAGAGGAGAGGAGAAGAAAGGAGTTATGAAGGGAGAGGAGAAGAAAAGTGAATAGAGGAGGGGAGAAGAGATGAGAGGAGAGCTGTGAAGAAGCTGAGGAGGAGGAGGAGGAGGGAGGAGGAGAGAGGAGGATCAGATTGAGTGAAGGACGAAACGAGGAGAAGGAGGAGAGGAGAGATGGAGAGGCCCGGAAAAAAGAGGAGAGCAGAGGAGCGAGAGAAGTTTGACATTCACACTGGGAGCTGCCCAGTAGTCATTCAGGTTCCCCACCTGACCCAGGTACAGCTATCACAGGTACATGTACAACAGGTACATGTATAACTGGTACATGTATAACTGGTACATGTACAACAGGTACATGTACAACAGGTCCATGTATAACTGGTACATGTACAACAGGTACATGTACAACAGGTACATGTATAACTGGTACATGTATAGCATGTTCGTGTATAACAGGTAGGTGTACAACAACACAGCACACTGTGACTGTAGTACTGCAGAAGACAGACATCAAAAATCCGGCGGAGGCGTGTTTTCAGGTCGCGCCAGATTTACGTCTCGTCTTTGAAGGCTAATTCTTAGCCCGCTAGGCCGCGCTTAGCACTAACCGTCGTTAGCATTAGCTAATCCCCAGCCGCATGATGGACGGGAGGCGCGAGGTGCTAGCCAGCAGCGCTAGGTTTTAAGCCTTAATACCCTGAGAGTGAGCGGCGGGCGATAGCTAGCGTCGAGCTAATCAGTCTTAATGCCATGCATATGGAGTTAGCGCTGGAGATGGCTAGCTAGCGGCGGCTAATCCTAGCGGCTAAAGGAACAAGCCGGATCCCCCGTCTTCCCTAATATGTCAATATTAGAAACTGTAGCATGAGATTAAGATTAGAGAGAGAGGAGGAGAAAAAAGAGGAGAGGAGAGGAAAGGAAAGAGGAGGGAGCGAGGAAACAAGTGAAGAAGTAAGGTGGCAAGATTAGATGAGAGGAGGAGAGGAGAGACTGAGGAAGGTGATAGGACTAGAAGAGAAAAGAGGAGAGAAGAGAAAAGAGGAGAGGTGAAGAGGAGTGGGGGGTGGAGGAGGTGATAAGACTAGAAGAAGAGGGGAGAAAAGAGGAGAGGAGGAGACAGTTAGCAGTTCATTTGCTGCATTTTCAGAATCGTTACTGGGTAAAGAACAGTTAGTACCGGCTGACGTGAGCTTTCACACACACACACACACACACACACACACACACACAGTTACATTCATCTGTTGACTTCCTGTGCGAGGACAGGAAATGATGTCACAGGTGTGGGCACAAAGATATCTCACTGTTAGCTCTAATGTGTAAGTGAGTGAGTGTGTGTGTGTGTGTGTGTGTGTGTGCGTGCGTGTGTGTGTGTGTGTAGTTCCTGTCTCCTCCAAGCCTTTGTACAAGTGCCTCAAATTGAGCTGCTCTCTCTCCCTCTCTCCCTCTCTCCCTCTCTCCCTCTCTCTCTCTCTCTCTGATCTCTCCCTCCCTCCCTCTCCACCTCTCACTTCCTCCTCCAATCTAGAAAATCACAGCTTTCAGTCGAACACCTCATCATCTCCTCTTCCTCCTCTTCCTCCTCTACCTCTTCCTCCTCCTCCTCCTTCCGCCCGACGCCCTCCCTCTCTCTTTGTCATGGAGGGAGAGCGACAGATGCAAAGAAGAGGGCAGACCCAGAAGGATGGAGAGAGAGAGAGAGAGAGAGAGAGAGTGGGAGTCACATGGTACAAGCATGGATGCCAGAGCAATGACATAGGGCACCATCTCTCTCTCCCTATCTCTCTCTCTCTCTCTCTCTCTCCCTCTCTCTCTCTCTAAGGCAGGAAGCCACCAAATGACACAGCAGAGGCAAGCCACCTGTTCCTCCCTGGCAGTGGAAATGATGGAGGGAGGGAGGCATGAAGGGAGGGTAGGAGATGAAGGAAGAGGGAATGGAGGAAAAGAAGGGAGGGAATGAGATGAGGAGGGGGGGCAGGGAAGGAGATAGAGGGAAGCGGGGAGGAATGGATGGAGGGACGGCGGGTAGGAGAAGGGAGGGAAGAAGGGAAGTAAGGGAGAAAGAGAAAAGTAGGGAGGCAATGATGGAGAAACGGGAGGATGGAGGGATGGATGGCAGGTGGGAGAAGAAGGGAGGGAGGGATAAGAGGGTGAGAAAGAGGGAGGGAAGGAAGGAAAGATGGGAGAAAGGAGAGGAGGAAGGGATAGAGGAAAGCAGGGAAGGAGGAGGGAGGAAGAGGCAGAGAGGGAGGGGGGGGTGATAGAGAGAAGAAACAATGGCAGATGGAGAGAGAGAGAGAGAAGTAGCAGAAGAGAGGGATTAGAGGTGGGATAGAGGATGGAGACAGGAAACGAGGGAGAGCAGGGAGAGCGAAGGTGAAGAGAGAGGAGGTACCTTGTCCTTTCTCCTTTCATCACTCCATCTCTCCTCCTTCCTCCCACTAACATCCTTTCTTTTGTGACAGTATTCCACATCAGCCTGCAGTTAGCAGTGCTGAGGTTCACTGAAAATCAGGTACAACTACTAAAACTCCAAAGGGTACAAATTGTAGACTGTGACAGTAACACATCCAGAATCCCAAAGGGTACACATCTAGAATTCCAAAGGGTACACATCTAGAATTCCAAAGGGTACACATCTAGAATTCCAAAGGGTACACATCTAGAATTCCAAAGGGTACACATCCAGAATCCCAAAGGGTATACATCTAGAATTCCAAAGGGTATACATCTAGAATTCCAAAGGGTATACATCTAGAATTCCAAAGGGTACACATCCAGAATCCCAAAGGGTATACATCTAGAATTCCAAAGGGTACACATCTAGAATTCCAAAGGGTACACATCCAGAATCCCAAAGGGTATACATCTAGATTTCCAAAGGGTACACATCTAGAATTCCAAAGGGTATACATCTAGAATTCCAAAGGGTACACATCCAGAATTCCAAAGGGTACACATCTAGAATTCCAAAGGGTATACATCTAGAATTCCAAAGGGTACACATCCAGAATCCCAAAGGGTATACATCTAGAATTCCAAAGGGTATACATCTAGAATTCCAAAGGGTACACATCCAGAATTCCAAAGGGTACACATCTAGAATTCCAAAGGGTATACATCTAGAATTCCAAAGGGTACACATCCAGAATCCCAAAGGGTATACATCTAGAATTCCAAAGGGTATACATCTAGAATTCCATAGGGTACACATCTAGAATTCCAAAGGGTACACATCTAGAATTCCAAAGGGTACACATCCAGAATCCCAAAGGGTACACATCTAGAATTCCAAAGGGTACACATCTAGAATTCTAAAAGGTACACATCCATAATTCCAAAGGGTACACATTCAGAATTCCAAAGGGTACACATTCAGAATTCCAAAGGGTCAAAGGGTACACATCTAGAATTCCAAAATATACACATCCATAATTCCAAAGGGTCAAAGGGTACACATCTAGAATTCCAAAAGATACACATCCATAATTCCAAAGGGTACACATCTGCAATTCCAAAGGGTACACATTCAGAATTCCAAGGGGGGCACATTCAGAATTCCAAGGGGTACGCATCCGGAATTCCAAAGGGTACACATCTAGAATTCCAAAAGATACACATCCATAATTCCAAAGGGTACACATCTAGAATTCCAAAGGGTACACATTCAGAATTCCAAGGGATACGCATCCGGAATTCCAAAGGGTACACATCTAGAATTCCAAAGGGTACATATTCATAATTCCAAGGGGTACGTATCCGGAATTCCAAAGGGTATACATTCAGAATTCCAAAGCGTACCCAATCTAAAGTCCAAACTGATAAACACCCTGTGCTCTAAATTGATAGACGTTCTGAATTTCAAAAGGACTCACAGAGAACATACATTCTTTATTCCAAAGGGGACACATTCTAAACTCCAGATTCATGGACATTCTATATTCCTGAGGAGAAATATTCTATGTTCCAAGGGGTAACTTCCAGAAATCACAAGGGTATAGAGTCTAAATTTCAGATTGATATACATTCTAAAGTTCAGTGGATAACTATTCCAAATTCCAGCGGGTAAACACCATAAACGTCAGAGGTGATTTTAGGGTACATGTTCTGAACTGCACCCTAAACCCTTCATCTGAAGGGTACCTGTTCTAAACGGATACACATCCTGTTTTCCAGTGGGTACACATTCTCAATGCTTTCTTTACAACCCATCTTATTCATATTGAAGATCGGCCTGCTGCCCTCTGATTCATTGTTCGGTTTTGGTTGCTAAGCGCCCTTAGCTACAGCCTTGGTGAGGTCAGTCCATTCACCAAGGAACCTGCCAGGATCCATTCACACCGAGAGCTGAGCAGCCCTGCCTCAGTGCTGTTGAGCCTGAGCACATCTCAGTATGAAGCCTGGCTTTTAGGAAGGACTTTATTACCATTTGGAAACAAGGCATGTCTGGAAAAGTAGGCATTGAATCCAAAACCTGCAAGCCTTTAATCATATACTGACTTCAGATCTGAAGACTGCATCTGACCTTGACTAACACACACACACACACACACACAACCACATGCACACGCACATACACACATACACACATTCAACCACATGTGTGCATGCAGTAATACGACACACTCACAAATACATAAAGACTACTGCTAAAGTGCTAGCAGAAATACGCACACACACATTCAACCACACGTGTACATGCAGTAATAAAACACACACACACACATACACACACACACACACACACACCTTCTACAGGAAGTGTGCAGGCTGCAGAGGCAACAAAGGCATAATTTGCATGCAGAACGAAGCGGAAGTGAAACCAAAGCTCTTTATTGTGCCGCACTTACTGTACTCAACATGCTGCCTGACACACACACACACACACACACACACACACACACACTGCTTTTCATGCAATTTGACTAGACAAACAAAGAGGCCAGTGGACTTCTGGGTAGCTGGGGGAAATGGGAACCAAACTAACTGCGGTCAGCCTCGGCAACAGTCATATCCCATAATGCTATTCAAATCCTGACGATCTGTTATCTCACTCCTGGCCTGCACACACACAGGAGTCTAGAGAGAGAGACAGGGAGGAAGACAAATAGAGCAAGAGGAAGAGAGAGAGAGCGAGAGAGAGAGAGAGAGAGAGAGACACCCAAAGGCCATTCATTTGGTCACAGCTGTTTGTCAGTGCAGATGCTCATCATCCAGCCCTGTTTGTATGTGTGTGTGTGTGTGTGTGTGTGTGTGTGTGTGTGTGTGTGTGCACGTTTCCTGTCTGTGTGTAAATGAATGCATGTGTGTATCTCTGTGTCTGAGTATGTGCATGCATTTGTATCTTTGTGTGTGTGTGTGTGTGTGTGTGTGTGTGTGTGTGTGTGTGCACGTTTCCTGTCTGTGTGTAAATTAATGCATGTGTGTATCTCTGTGTCTGAGTATGTGCATGCATTTGTATCTTTGTGTGTGTGTGTGTGTGTGCGTGCGTGCGTGTGCGTGTGTGTAAACCACCCTCTCCATCCGATTCTGTCAAGGGCACAGTGGGATTCGTCGTACCAAGCCATGGCCGCCATGGCAACAGAACATACACTTCCTCTTCTTCACCTCGTCTTTTCTATTTTCTTTGTTAAAACATACTATTGTGTTGAAGGGGGGGGGGGGGGGGCGAGGGATGGGGGGGTGGATGGTTGACTGACAGGTGTGCCGGCGCAACCACTATTTCAGTCACTTCCTGGTCTGTTTTCAGCCAATGAATCAGCGGAGATCGTCTGGGGCTCTCATGCTCTCATCGGCCACTGCTGGGTTTCATTCGCAATACTTTTCAATGTGCCGGCTCTGCGGTTACCATGGCGCCCACAGCTTGGTTGTCTCCTCCGTTTCTTGGCGGGGTTTTTTTGTTATTTTGGTTCATTCATTGTTATTTCAATTCCTCTTGTTTCTCAGCTACTTGGTTGATTCTGTCATTTTGTTGCTGCTCGACTGACATCCTGTTGACTAGTCGTGTTTCTGCTCGTCATCTTGAGTTTTACTTTCCCTCCTTCTGCTTGTGGAGGTTGTTTAGGAGGTGAGATGTTCTCCTGAGGCCCTTTAGGTTTTACATCTCACCTGCACAAATTGGCCATTGTTTTTTTTTATCATTGCTTCACTGTTTTATCGCTGTTCAAATTAAAGACGCCTCTTCCACGGAGCGTTTGCACCGCTGAGCTGACTCAACAACCATTCACAGGATAAATAACGGTTATTGCGGTGAAAAGACAAACTTATCGAGACTGTAAACTTTTATCTTGGAGGTAAAAGTTTGTATCGTTTATATCGATCTTCTTTCATGCACAGTGATAAATCCACCGACTCCGACTATTGTCATTTTAAGTGTCTTCATCTAATTCTCTTAATCGGGGAAACGTCATATTCAGAGTAACCATAACCCGGTTAACACACACACACACACACACACACACACACACACACACTTGGATGGATATGGTTGTATGAGCAAGTATAACGAATGCTCTCTGTCTGAGCAGCTTGTCGCAGGTTTGAGCAGCCGTTGACATTTGTCACCTTCTGTGTCCTCGTTACCCAATGCCACACACACAGACACACACACACACACACACACACACACACACACACACACACACAGTCACACACACACAGTCACACACACCTCTGCACACAGTCACCCACACACAAAGATGCACGGATGCATACGCTGCCTGCTAGCACTGACGCACTTCAGCACTCATGCTCTTACATCCTGTGTGTGTATGTGTGTGTTTTATGAGTGTGTTTGTGTGTTTTATGAGTGTGTGTGTGTGTTGTGAGTGCATGTGTGCTATAGAGACGAGTTTAAAGGGCCCCATGTTTGCTTTGAGGTGCCGATAGTAATCTCTGTTTTACATGGTCTATTTCTGTCCACAGTCTGAGTCTGACACACACACACACACACTCACACACACACACACACACACACACACACACACACACACACACACAGAAGAGAGAATGATGAGAGAAAGAGACAGGTAGCGAGACAGACAGACAGACAGAGGGTGTTTGATACCAGAGTTCAGCTCGTCCTTGATACGACAAGCTGCTGCACAGGAAAAGGATATCACATACATACACACACACACACACACACACACACACACACACACACACCCTCACACTCCAATATTCTCTTGTCCTGGAATGTAAAATGTAAATATAATCCTTCCTACCTTTCCTCCTCAGCTCCTTGCTTCCTCTCCTAGCTCTGTTCTATCACACATCACCTTTCTGACCTTTGACCTCCTTACTACATTACATTACATTACAGTCATTTAGTAGACGCTTTTATCCAAAGCGACTTACAATAAGTGCATTCAACATAGGTAGGCAAGAAAACTACTAGTCACCAGAAATCGTAAGTGCATTTCCTTCCTAAACAACATTCCAGGAGTCGAAGCTTCTTCTACTGACGCCTGAAATGTGACCTGAACGCCCGAAGCACGGCGAGGATCTGACGCAGGTTTTTGTCACGGCGAGAGACGGCACATCCTGAAGGATTCAAACCGGCATCCCTTCACCCTGCTGCTGTTGGTAGCCAGATATCTGATGTGGTAGCCACTGTGGGCCAGCAAGCCTCACACCTCTTCATGTTACACAGCAGGACCGTTATAGTTCATGTTAATAAAGCGTCTCAACCAGCTAGTTACCGGTCGATTCCTTGTCATTTGTGACGACTGGACGAAAAACTTTTTTTGCGTCGTCGTCGTGGGAAACGGAGCCGGAGCCTCTTACATCGGATGTATCGGTAGAAGAAGAGATCGGGAGCGGCGGGATGGTTAAGGCGAGGCTTTTTTTTTAATTTACACTTCCAGCGGAGGTCACACCTCCTCCCGTAACGAAGCCAGCCGGTTACCGTGGCAACCGACGGGGGAGAAACGGCAAGAGTATTTCTGGCAGATGAAGACAGTTCAACTCTCTTTGTCTTATTCTCTGATTTCTCTGTGCATCTCTTTCACTCGCTCTTCTTCTCTCTCTCTCTTTCGTTCATTCTTCTTCTCTCTTCCTCCACCCCTCACTTTCTTCCTTCCTCTCTCTCTCTCTCTCTCGCTCCTTTTCTTTCTCACTTTCTCCTCTTCCTCCCTCCCTCCCTGTCTCTCTCCATCTACCTCTCTCTTTCCTTACCTCTCTCTCTCTCTCTCTCTCTCTCTAAAGGATCAGCCATTTTAAATCATAATGATGGTTATTATGAAAAAGAAAAAAACTCTTCCCACCATTTCCTCCTCATGTTCAAGTCTCTTTTCTCTCTCTCCTCGTCTTCGTTTTACCTTCAAATAGATTTTCTCCACCACTTCTGTTCGTCTTCACCTGAACACCATGATGTCACTAATCTACTTTCAACGGCCCTCAATTTAATTTTGCCTTAACAAACTTTCTACATACCATAAAATCACTTTACCTTAAATCCCCTTTTTTCTCAACACCTTAAATTAACCTTAACTAATAAACTTTATCCAATACTTTAGTTTATCTTTACCTCCACCATTTGATTTTGATTTTACATGCCTTGAATTCACTTTACCTTAAAGATCTCTACTCTCTATATAACCTTCGTCTGACTTCACCTCAGTTTATCTACCTTTTCTTTACATCGTTTTACCTTAACTACTCTATTGTCTTCATACCTTAATTCTCCTTTACCTTAAATAATCTTTTTTTCTCTGTACCATGATTTCATTTTAGGTAACTCAACGTTGTATTGACGCAGGGCAACACACACACACACACACACACAATTATATTAAGTGGTATAATACTGTTCCATCATAAGGTCCAGATATTCCAGAGGTTCAACGTTGCTGAAGACATTTAAGGATGCAAAACGTCTCGTCTTCATCACACACACACACACACACACACACACACACACACACACACACTCACATTTCTCTGGTCGATCTTACCTTTAGTAGCTCTCAGCCTCCTGGTCCAGCTGAGCTAGTCCACAAACTGTCCACACCATCTGGGAGAGAGAGAGATGCTTAGTACTTGAAATGTGAACATTAAACATGGCCGCCTGCTGTCATGTGGACTTCCTGGCCTATCCCACAATGCACCACGCCTCCAGCACTCCCAGTAAGAGGACAAGGTTTTGGTATAGGATGGATCAGGAGCGTTGCCAGACGAAAAACACTTACCAACACAAATGGAGTGAAGATAAAAATGATTATTTTCTTATTGTCGTTTTGAAATTCCTCCACTGTAAAAAACAAGTAATTTAATCTGGTATATTGAACTTTTTGTTTCCAGTGCAAATCAACTTGTTTCAATACTTCTCTTGAATCAAGAGCGTTATATTTATATATTTATTTTTATATTATATTTTTGTTATATATATATATTTATTTTTATCGATACTGTCACTTATTTTACAGGCATTTTCAGATGAGTTCATCTGCACTGAAGCACAAGAAATGATCTCATTTTTTAAAGGTTTTATACATTTTAAAGATTTTATATTTATTTTTTATTTTAAGTTTCTGGACTAACTGTCTGGTTGAGACTAACTGTCTGGTTGAGACTAACTGGCTGGTTCAGACTAACTGGCTGGTTCAGACTAACTGGTTGGTTGAGACTAACTGGCTGGTTGAGACTAACTGGCTGGTTCAGACTAACTGGTTGGTTGAGACTAACTGTCTGGTTCAGACTAACTGGCTGGTTGAGACTAACTGCTTGAGACTAACTGGCTGGTTCAGACTAACTGGTTGGTTCAGACTAACTGTCTGGTTGAGACTAACTGGCTGGTTCAGACTAACTGGTTGGTTCAGACTAACTGTCTGGTTGAGACTAACTGTCTGGTTCAGACTAACTGGCTGGTTCAGACTAACTGGTTGGTTGAGACTAACTGGCTGGTTGAGACTAACTGGCTGGTTCAGACTAACTGGTTGGTTGAGACTAACTGTCTGGTTCAGACTAACTGGCTGGTTCAGACTAACTGGTTGGTTGAGACTAACTGGCTGGTTGAGACTAACTGGCTGGTTCAGACTAACTGGTTGGTTGAGACTAACTGTCTGGTTCAGACTAACTGGCTGGTTGAGACTAACTGGTTGGTTGAGACTAACTGGTTGAGACTAACTGGCTGGTTCAGACTAACTGGTTGGTTCAGACTAACTGTCTGGTTGAGACTAACTGGCTGGTTCAGACTAACTGGTTGGTTCAGACTAACTGTCGGGTTGAGACTAACTGTCTGGTTCAGACTAACTGGTTGAGACTAACTGGCTGGTTGAGACTAACTGGCTGGTTCAGACTAACTGGTTGAGACTAACTGTCTGGTTCAGACTAACTGGCTGGTTCAGACTAACTGGTTGGTTGAGACTAACTGGCTGGTTCAGACTAACTGGTTGAGACTAACTGGCTGGTTGAGACTAACTGGCTGGTTCAGACTAACTGGTTCAGACTAACTGGTTGGTTGAGACTAACTGTCTGGTTCAGACTAACTGGCTGGTTCAGACTAACTGGTTGAGACTAACTGTCTGGTTGAGACTAACTGTCTGGTTCAGACTAACTGGTTGGTTCAGACTAACTGGCTGGTTGAGACTAACTGGCTGGTTCAGACTAACTGGTTGAGACTAACTGGCTGGTTGAGACTAACTGGCTGGTTCAGACTAACTGGTTGAGACTAACTGGCTGGTTGAGACTAACTGGCTGGTTCAGACTAACTGGTTGAGACTAACTGTCTGGTTGAGACTAACTGGCTGGTTCAGACTAACTGGTTGAGACTAACTGGCTGGTTCAGACTAACTAGCTGGTTGAGACTAACTGGCGGTGCCGGGCTCGAGGGTTCCTCCCATGCTCGTGACGCTGTCAGACGCCATGTTACTCTAGTGGGACTTCAACTGGTTTCAAAGGTCACAACCTGAACGGCAGCGTAGGTTTTAAATTCCTGTCAGTAAAAACCACCAAGCTGCCGCCGCTGGCTGTGCAGCCCCGCGGAGCTCCGGCGGTTTCACAACGTCTTCGTTCCCCGGCGAGGTTTTTTGTTTTTTTTCTCGGTGGATTTTGAGCCTCTGAAACTCTCCGATGAATCCAACGCAAATAAAACACATGAAACTCTTTCGCTCGTGTCACTGCACTGTCATCTTGATATATTTCCTTCAGGGTGTTTTTATGAGTCCCTTGGGTTTTTCTTTGTCTCACCATGCTGAGATTGTATTTCTTTTTATCTTCCTTCATTTTTTGATGTTTTTTATCTTTTGTATGGATATGCAAATGCCCGAACTAAAAACCTCTCTGTGTTTTCATTCCACTGTTATTCCACTGATGCTGGGGATGGAAAACCAGACTGGGTTAGCTGGTTGGACGTGGTGTGATACAGTCTCACACTGTTAAACATCACCCATCTTTCCCTCAACCTGCCTCTTCTACTTCGGTTAGTGATTTCCTACAGTTCCCAGAATGCCTTTCAGCGAGCGTAACTCATTGCATTCAGTCCGTGTAGCAGGACGGAGCGATAGTAATAGCACAGTAAGAGAGAGAGTTTTGAGAAAGAAAGAAATTGGTCTCTCTCCTCTGATGGATTTCTCCTGTATGATTGTTGGTCGTCGGTCTAGAAAGAAGCCCTTGCTCTTTGATTCTGATTGGCTGACACCAAAACCTGACGGTTACCGTTGATGGTTTAGATCATGAAACGTTTTCTGGTATCAGACTCTAGCCAGTTAGAAAAATACACCAGACTAAATGGACCCAGAAATGCAACAAACATCACTAAGAACTGTTTCCATGGAGGGTTTCGTCTTCAAGGGGAGCGTCAGTCGTCTGCTTGTGCTGCAGAGTAATTCAAGGAGGATTTCTGCCTCGTTCACTGGGAGCAAACCGGATGTTCATTGTTTTCAGTCAGACTGATCTGGTGTCTGCTGTCCAGAACCGCCTGCAGCACCACGCAGAGAAAGTAGGCCAGTTAAGGTGAAGCTCGCTCTCTCTCTCTCTCTCTCTCTCTCTCTCTCTCTCACACAACACACACACACACGTCCACATCGAAGCATGCAAACATACACACACCGAAACACACTCTCTCACACACACTGCTTTCTTTACGCTCACACACACATGCAAACACACCAGAGAAATACACACATGCACATCACTTTCTTTCTTCTAACATGTAACATGCATGCAAACACACACACACACACACACACACACACACACAGAGCCCACCTGACAGTGTGTCCAGTGCCTCCCTCAGAGTAAAGAGAGGTTGGGTTTCAATATCATCCTCTCTCTGACACAATCACACCAACACACACACACACACACACACACACAAATCCCTGTTAAAAAGCTGCGATGCTATTGGCTGGTCTGGAGCTAAGGAGGCGTCAATCAACAGCATGGAGCTCGGTGATTGGCCGAGAGCAGAAAGAGCTGAAAGGATGAAAATAGTCTGCAGCCGGCTGCTATAGGAACTGAGAGAGAGAGAGAGAGAGAGAGAGAGAAAGAGAGGAGTGTTTCCTGTTGTGCAGCTGAGGACGACATGCTGAGATCACACACACACACACACACACACACACTCACTGAGCACTTCATCATGAAAGTGTGTCAATTGTCGACAGAGTAGACACACACCTCCTTTCTCCTCCTCTCCTCTCCTTTGTTCATCTCTTCCTTTGTTTCCTCTCCACTTTCCCCCTCTCATCTCCTCCTCAGCTGTCATCTTCTTCCTCTCCTCCTGTTCTTCTTCCTCCTCCTCCTCTCCTTCCATCTTCCCTTCTTCTCCTTTCTCCTCTCCTATTTCATTCTCCTTTCTTCTCCTTTCTTCTCCTATGCTAGATTCTCTCTCTTTCTTGAGAAGATTCTCCTCCCTCTCCTCCTCTCCCCTCATCTCTCCTCTTCTCCCTAGTCCTCCTCTCCTCTCTTCCCCAAGAATCGCATCTCTTTGTAGTAGAAATTACTCTAAATAATTCTGGCCAACTTCTTCTCCTCTTCCTCCTCCTCTCTCCTCTTCTTCCTCTTCCTCCTCCTCCTCCTCCTCTCTCCTCCTCCTCCTCCTCCAGGTATAGCCCATATATGTTCAGCCAGCCAAAACCCTGAACCACAGAGGAGCCGGTCAACCTTACCAGCTCATTAGTCTGTGTGTGTGTGTGCGCGTGCGTGCGTGCATGAGTGTGTGTGTGTGTGTGTGTGTGTGTGTGTGTGTGTGTGTGTGTGTGTTAATAATTTAGGTGTCGCTGTCAGGGCCTCGGTCACCGGAGTGCTCTCAGGTTCCTCTACTGTTCTCAGGTGAACACACACACACACACACACACACACACACACACACACACTCACACACACACACACACACACACACACACACACACACACACAGAACTGTACAGGTGCAGTAAACTGAGTTCAGTCAGTTATACATGTTGAATGTGTTGCTGTTGGAGAATCTGCATCATTGTGGTGCGATGATGCTTTTATTCTGCTAATGCGTTGATTTTTCTTTAATTTTTCTATATTTTTTTATCATTATTTTTATTCTTTATTTTTATTTTTCCTATTCTTATGGTCATTTTAATTATTAGTTGTGCTATTCTATTTCTTGGCTGCTGTAACAAAGAAATGAATAAAGTTTAAATTAATAAAGGATAATAAAGTGAAGGTGAACTTAACATGGCCTTCACAATAAAACGCATCACGCATTACGTTCCCGGTTTACTGTGTACTGGACACACTGTTTTTGATTGACAGGTGATCTCTGGGAAGTGCAGTGAAGAAACGCCACGGCGACGAGGCTGAGAGACGAAGATGGAGACTAGATTAAAAAGAATAAAAATGAGGAACTCACGGATTACCAAAAACCCAGGGTTTATCAGGGCTGTGATGATTAGTGAGAAGCGCCTGACTGGCTGATGCTCTACTGTCGTCAATAGAGACGTCTAGAGGATTAGTCTGAGAGAACGGCTCTATGTATTAACTAGCATCACCGGCTGAGGAAAACCTCCTATCTCCACGATGTCACCTTTTCAGGAAGAGTAAGAAAAACAGCCTCGTGTTCAGATTGACCTCGTTGGTGTTTAGAGTTTATCCAGCGGGTTTTGAAAGACCAAGGGTGGTGGAATATACTTTACAAAACATGAAAATCGCCATGGTTGGAGTTACGAGGTTTTGTCACGACAACAGCGTTATGATGCGTGCAGGTTTCAGACTGTACAGATTAATATTTCATTACCAGAAAGGATTCGTTACCAACCTGGACTCCAGTGACTCAAAGTTGTAATGAAAGTTCATGTTGTAGTTCTGTAATCAATAACCAGGCCTGCTCGTGGCAATATGGTTTAACCACACTGTGTGTGTGTGTGTGTGTGTGTGTGTGTGTGTGTGTGTTACTTCATCATAGCGTGCCATACATCTGCAGCCGTTTCAAATTCTCCAGCTATGATGTCTGCTCTGTGTTAATTGACTGCAAATGCAAAGTTCACACATCTGCAGCATCACTATGACAGACAGACAGACAGACAGACAGGCAGGCAGACAGGCAGACAGACAGGCAGGCAGACAGGCAGACAGACAGACAGACAGGCAGACAGGCAGGCAGACAGGCAGGCAGGCAGACAGACAGGCAGACAGACAGACAGACAGGCAGGCAGACAGACAGACAGGCAGGCAGGCAGACAGACAGGCAGACAGACAGACAGACAGGCAGGCAGACAGGCAGGCAGACAGGCAGGCAGGCAGACAGGCAGGCAGACAGGCAGGCAGACAGGCAGGCAGGCAGGCAGGCAGGCAGGCAGGCAGGCAGGCAGGCAGGCAGGCAGACAGACAGACAGGCAGGCAGGCAGGCAGGCAGGCAGGCAGGCAGGCAGGCAGGCAGGCAGGCAGGCAGACAGACAAAGACTCAAAACTGCTCAAAACCAGGCAGCACAATTCTCCATCTTCCTGTTACACCTGAACACATCGTTCCTATCACTTACATTTTAAGATATATTGACCTTTGACCCTGAAGGTTTGGACTCCAGTCTGTATCCAGACATCTGGATCACCTAAAGCTGATCAAAAGTTACAAGGTTTCCACAGGACAACTGATCATGTACCAGAATATTTCTAATAACGTGATCTTCTATTTGTCCCTCTAGGGAAATTCTCTCAGAGGTCAGAGGTCAGCTGGTAGGGCTTCAGTCTCTTGCTCAAAGGCACTTCGGCGGGCGGAGGGAACTGAACCCTCGCCACCGATGTAGGACGAGCGACCACGGCTACAACCGCACATCCTTTATCCTTTATTGGTGAATGTAATGCACCATTTCACACACACACACACACACACACACACACACACACACACACACACGGTTCCCATTAATAATAAATTAATTGAATGTTTACTGCAGCACTCTACCTCATGCACAAGCTCTGATCGCCCGTCTCTCACTATCCTCCCTGGTAACAGTGTGTGTGTGTGTGTGTGTGTGTGTGTGTGTGTGTGTGTGTGTGTGTGTGTGTGTGTGTGTGTTTGCGCTCCTACTCAGTACACCACAAGGGCCATCTGAGGTGGCAGTAGGACAGATGGTACGTAGGTTGGTCTTCCCCATGCACGCACACACACACACACACACACACACACACACTGTTACTATAGCTACAGGCTGTATCAGGACGACATGGAGTTTCTGTGATTTTTACTAAATACCTTTTCTGACCAACAGTGATGTAAACCTGAAAACACTTCACTGGTAGAAAACAGTTACGGCTGATGGTCGTTGCATTTCTGGTCCATCTAGTCGTCTGGATAACTGGCCAATCATAGACGACGTGACGTCACGTTGAGATATTTCCAGTCTGATGTCAGAAAATGTTTCATGATCTAAACCATCAACGGTAACCGTCAGGTTTTGGTGTCAGCCAATCAGAATCAAAGAGCAAGGGCTTCTTTCTAGACCGACGATCAACAATCATACAGGAGAAATCCATCAGAGGAGAGAGAGAGACCAATTTCTACACCGACAGGAGATAGACCAGAATGCAATGCAGTAGCAAGATAGACCAGAATGCAATGCAGTAGCCATGATAGACCAGAATGCAATGCAGTAGCCAAGATAGACCAGAATGCAATGCAGTAGCAAGATAGACCAGAATGCAATGCAGTAGCCAGGATAGACCAGAATGCAATGCAGTAGCCAAGATAGACCAGAATGCAATGCAGTAGCCAAGATAGACCAGAATGCAATGCAGTAGACAAGATAGACCAGAATGCAATGCAGTAGCCAGGATAGACCAGAATGCAACGCAGTAGCAAGATAGACCAGAATGCAATGCAGTAGCAAGATAGACCAGAATGCAATGCAGTAGCCAGGATAGACCAGAATGCAATGCAGTAGCAAGATAGACCAGAATGCAATGCAGTAGTCAATATAGACCAGAATGTAATGCAGTAGCAAGATAGACCAGAATGCAATGCAGTAGTCAATATAGACCAGAATGCAATGCAGTAGCTGAGATAGACCAGAATGCAATACAGTAGTCAAGATAGACCAGAATGCAATGCAGTAGCTGAGATAGACCAGAATGCAATGCAGTAGCCGAGATAGACCAGAATGCAATGCAGCCCCAAGACAGGTTGCATTCTGAGTAAGGGGTGCGACTCGACGCTTTTCCTCCACTGGAAAAACTCTCCGGTATCTCTCTCTCTCTCTCTCTCTCTCTCTCTCTCTCTCTCCCTCTCTCTCTCCCTCTCTCTCTCTCTCTCTCTCCCTCTCTCTCTCTCTCTCCACCTACATATAAAACCTTCTGGGAAACGTAGGAAATCAGTAACTGAAGTAGAAGGAGACGAGGAGGCGGGTTGAGGGAAAGTCGGTACAACAAAAAGGTAAACTACAACACTCAACACAAAATAACTGAATGAACTGAACATGACAGATTGGTGATGTATAACAGAGCTGCCCAGTCCGACCAGTCTTGTTCTTACAGTGTTTATATGGTTTATATGTGGATAGTGTTTCTGTCAGCATAATAACGTTCACAGAAATATGCAATATTCTTTCTAAAGCATATAAATAATAATGTAGTATTTTGGCTGCATTATACTATTTAAGTATTTGATTTGATTTTTGTGTGTTTTATTTTATTTTATAAATGTATTTGTGGAAAAGTTGATACTAGACATTTATTAACGTCCTTATTGTTGTTGGGATATATTGGAAATTCAATAAAAACACTGAAAAAATCATCAGCTGGAGGACCTGAGTTCATCTTCTAATCTTTGTCCTGCTGAAGTGCCTTTGAGCAAGACACTGAATCCCTACCAGCCCTAGGGGTGCTGTTCTCTTGCTGACCCTGACCTCTGACCCTGACCCTGACCTCTGACCCTGACCTCCCTGTATTCTTACTAGACAGATGCATGCAGTGATACATGCAGCAACGTGCTTCTATGATGCAGTGAATGCAACAAATAAAGACAAAGAATAATCAATAAGACTGAAATATTTTCCAGCATAAAACTGTCAACAGGCTTGTTGGAGAAAGAGCGAGAGACAGAGGGGAGAAGAGAGGGAGAGAGGGGAGGAGAGAGGGAGCAGGGCCGGGTCGTCCGTCTGAGTCTCCCCGGCCGGGGCCCCTCTCTAGACGGCAACACGTCATGGAACATTCCCGGAACCAGCCAGCGCACCACCCACCTCTCTCTCGCTCTCTCTCTCTCTCTCTCTCTCTCTCTCTCTCTCTCTCTCTCTCTCTCTCTCTCTCTCACACACACGGATATATAGATACATAGATACATACAGAGCGTACATACATACGATGAGCACGAGATGTAGTCACTCCCTACTGAACAAGAACGAGCCGATAACACGTTGTAGAGAGATACTGGTCAGATGTCATAGCAGAACTATAGGTCGCTATAGGAATATTATAGCGATATAGTATATAGTGATAGCCACAGCAGAGACAAGGAAATGCCACAAAGTACGATAAGGTCACTGCCCATAGACACACTGTCAGTCACTATAGGGATATTATAGGGATATTATAGGGACTTCCATGTGAAGTTAGGAGCCACAACAAGGCGGGTAGGATCGGCTGGTTGTTGCACATAACACACAAATGCAGAACATCGACCTTCCAGACGCAAAATGACACCATCGCACCTATCTGGGCTTCCAGTGCCCCCCCAACCCCCCCGGCCTTGCAGCCAGCCTGACCGTGCAGGCTACTGCAAATTCCTCAGGATATTACGCAACCCGGGTAATCTGCATGCAATGCAATGCGTGCCCGGGGTATTCCCCCTGCATAGCCTTGCCCTTATAAGCCAAACAAAAGATCAAATGCCGTGAAAACATCCCATAATGCCACAATGGCGCAGCAAACACCGCTGTCACGTTGAAATGTATGAGAATATGTCCTGGATATTTTTCCCCCCTGTGCGCTTACCGTTTGCGCTCCGGCGGCGCGTCTCCGTCTCGGTCCTAAAATGACAACAAGCAACACGGTGACAGGAGATCCGATCCCGGGTCTTGACACCTCACTGATTGTCCGGTAAAAACACCCAGAGACCGGTGTTAGAAATCCACAAGAGTCGAGGGTAGCTGTGGAAACGTCGCGGTGAGGCGGCCGATGGAGGAAAAGTTGCGCGTAAAAATGGAAGGAATCCTTTCCGACCGGATTTCTGCTGCCGGAGCTCCACTACTGCAGTCAGACAGACAGTAAATGTGTGTGTCTGACCGTGTTGTGAGTGTGTATGTGTGTGTGTGTGTGTGAGGGTGAAATCAGGAGACACACACACACACACTCATAAGCACACGGGGGTTATTCCAAGCGCCACTTCCCAGAATAGCAGCATAGAGGAGAGAGAGAGAGAGAGAGAGAGAGAGAGAGAGAGAGTGAGAGAGACGGAGAAAAGAGAGAGAGAGGGCGTGTGTGTGCGCGCGCGCGCGCGTGTGTGTGTGTGTGTGTGTGTGTGTGTGTGTGACGTCGTCGGATCCCCCAGCGCGCAACCAGGGAGGAGAGAGAGAGAGAGAGAGGGAGGGAGGGGAGGAGGAGCAGTGGCCGGGGAGGAGGCTCTGTCTGCCGGCGAGAGAGAGCAGGATTCCCCGGTCACCTCTGGAGCGTCCTGCCTGTCTGTCTGTCTGTCTGTCTGTCTGTCATGCTGTTTACCTATCCATCCATCCGTTGATGAGATTGATCGATTGTTTATTGTTAGTTTACTATATATATACTATATGTTTCATAGTACTAATATAAATATCTACAGATAAGATACGGTTCTAGATCAAGATTGGAATGTAATATATTATATATATATATATTTATATATGTAATATATTAATATACAGACTACATTGCAAGAATAATTAGAATAATTCACATAAATATGAAAATGACAACATATGAAATATATGACATGTAATATGTAAATATTTATCTACATTAAAATATGTATTTTTCATGTATTATTATTAATAACACAAATATTTTTTTTTAAATGTTAAAATAATAGAATAAAATAGATACATTCATATTATTATTAATAATAAACAATACATGTTATTAATGATAATACATAAAAACCCATAAGTCCATTTTCCAGTACACAGGATCTGATGTAACGCTAGCTAATACATTAGATTAGGTTTGATGAAGTGTTTTTCCCATTGCATATTGTCTATTGTAACCTAACTGAGCTAATGAACCTGCCTGATCTGTCCAGTCTTCAGAACAGCACCCTGTACCTTGGAACAGATAATGACCCATAATGGTCTGATAATCACCTCCATGGCGCTGGCAGCGCTTTGAGAGGCTGTCCAAGGTGAAAGAGGAAGAAGGAAAAAGGTATTTCTCTATAGAGAGTTATAAATACAGCGAGGCTTTCAGAGTTTGGACTGATAATACAGGAAGGCTTCGACGCCTGGACGCCTTGTATCTCGATGCCTTTCTCTCTCTCCATCCTGCTCCATTGATTTTTTCCCCCTACGAAAGTTGGCGAGCTCTTTAACAGAAAAACTACGTTGAATTTCGCTTACCCCGTAATCCTTCACTTGTCTACTTTCACCATCTCCTATGAACAAATATACTTTCCAATCGCCACTGTAATGAAATCAAAGATGGCTGACAGAGCCTCGAAATCGTAAAAAAGCTACTTTTTAAAATCAGCTATTAGTGAT
>JAXDDX010000209.1:510000-515000 GCA_034670405.1 Hoplostethus atlanticus
AACTCAACGTCCTGCGTCTAACCATGCATTAACACAGAAACAACAGAGCACTCCTCCTCGGGTTGCATTTCAGTGTTACCGCGGCAACAGCATCCCTCCCTCCTGCCCTGACGGGGCTCCTACATAACTTCCTGTCTCTCAGCATCCTCCCTCTCTCCCGCTCACATTTCTCAGTGCAATTCATTTCAGTGGCTGCTTTATTGCTTTATCTGTATGAGACAAAACCCGAAAACACGTGACAAACAGAACAAACAAACAAACAAACACAAACAAATTCAATTCAATTCAATTCAATTCAATTCATTCAGTTGCTTTATTGGTGTTGAATGTTACAGGAACAATCCAACCAAAGCATCTAAATACAACTGAGTAAAAATGATCTAAATTATTAACTAGTGCATAACAATAAACACTAGTTCCACTTGAATGACTGTGTGTGTGTGTGTGTGTGTGTGTGTGTGTGTTTTCTTTACACAAAGAAAAAAAGCCAAGCAGAAAGACTAAAATATTGAATATCTCTCTCTCTCTCTCTCTCTCTCTCTCTCTCAGTTCATTTTTATTCAATTCAATATATTTTTTATTGGCAGGATGACAGGACAGAAGCATGATGCCAAAGCAATACAATACTCAAGTGAGGTACTATTCACATTAACAGAGTAGTAATTAAACTGAAATCAATAAAGATCAATGCAATAATATAATAAAGCAACAATTCATTTATTATTGCCAATGTCCTCCTGTATAGATATGCAGGAGGAGAGACCTACCCCTCACCCTTCTCCTCCCCCTTGCATCATCATCATCATCATCATCACCAAATAACACGGAAGCAAAAGAAAAAGGAGAGGAGAGGGGAGCAGAGGGGGGTGGACACACAGAGAGAGAGAGAGAGAGAGAGAAAGAGAGAGAGAGGAAGAGAGAGATTGAGGGAGAGATAGGGAGAGCATCATGGCGCTGATTCCCTCCCAGGTCCTCCGGGTTGCCATCCTGCTGTCTTACTTCTCCATCCTCTGTCACTATAAAGCCATCGACATGCCCGCGCACCAGACCTACGGCGGCAGCTGGAAGTTCCTCCCGTTCATCGACCTGGTAAGAGGCAGAAAAACCCTCCAGCAACCGGGCTGGTGCCGCGGTGGACGCAAGGTTGTGATCTGAAAGCGGTTAGCGCATCGGTGTGCGCCCGCTCGGTTGTTTTAGTCATCGTTGCTGCACGTGACGAGCAGAAGCGGTAGAACATAATGCATTTATTTCGCCAGTAGTCACCAATCAGGCCCTGTGGTTCATCGGTGAGCTCAGCGTGTGGTAGCTGAACCGTGTTGTTTTATTCATCGGTTTATGAGGAGAGAAGGGACGAGCTGTACAATGTGAACGAACACCAGCAATCATCAAAATAACGCAAACAAATATCCCGTTGTATTCGTCGGCAGGCGGTTGCTCTTCCTGATGTAGAGGAACCGGTAACTGGTGTCGGTTCGGTTGTTGTTTTTGTCATCGGTGTTGCTTGTGATGAGGGAACGAACGAGCAGTAAAACGTCAATGAAAACAACAACAACAACAACAACCGTTATCTGCCGTTTTGTCATTCATCAGTGATTTCATCTAGTGGAGGTGGAGCCGGTATCTGGTGGCTGTTGGCATGTTGTTTTATTCATCGGTGTTGTTAATGATGAGGGAACAGACTAGCTGTAAAATGTGAGCTAAAACAAAAACAACAACAACACTAATAACAATAACAATAACAATAATAATGTTTTCCTCCCAGTCGGTAAGTCGGCCTGTCTTGTTGTGGTTGGACCGGTATCTGGGGTCGGTGTTGGTAACCAGTGGTGGTTGTGATGAGGGGAGGAGCTAGCTTTAAAATGGGAATGTAAACAACAACAACAATAATAATATTTTGGGTCAGTGGGTTGGATAAGTAGGGCCTGTCATCGCTGTGGTCATCGTTACTGGTTGATCTGTTGTTTTTTCCATCTGATGCAGGCCTGAAACATGCACATCCTGTTCGCTGTGTCCCGCTGGAACTACAGCAGAACTACAGACTCAGGAGATAATAGACTGGAATATGATGGACTCACTACTGAGTTATTAGTGGAGTATTATAGTATATTATAGTATTATAGGAGTATTAGTGTGTTGTAGTAGATGTGCACGATGACAGTAATAATAATATGAACAAACAGCTATAATGAAAACAAACACCCAGAAACACACACACACACACACACACGTGTAGATAAACACAAATGCACACATACGCATACTGATGCATGGACAAATATGCACACACATGCACAATCTCTCTCCCATCCCCTCTGCAGTGTGTGTGTGTGTGTGTGTGTGTGTGTGTAGGTGAAATAGCTGCATCATATTTTCCACATTAGACTGTCTCCTCCTGGTTAACTGTGGTGTTAATGACCTGTACACACCAGCAGCCAGGAAACACACCGCTGCAACATCTGGCACTTAACTGACACTTAACTGAGAGAGTGTGTGTGTGTGTGTGTGTGTGTGTGTGTGTGTGTGGCGCCCTGCTTCATACATGAGTCCATTTACTAAACATCAAATCAAGTGTTCAATAAAAACACCAGTCAACACAACGAGGCTCTTCAGTCTGTCTGCAGTGGCGTCGGCGTTTTGTTGAAAGGGATGAAGACCGAGGTCCTTGGAGGATGTGGTTCTTCTTCTCTGCCACTGAAGCCTGCAGATCAACTCCTTCAGGGTGAACCATCCAGGCGGGGTTCTGTTTCCTGACGACGTCCCTCACCTCCTCCATCCATATCACATTACGTACTACAGATGTTTTCGTCGCTCGTTCTCTCTCTCACCGTGAACGTTTTCAGGTCGTGGATAGCGAGAACCTGACGGCAGTAACTGAGGGAGGGGGCGGGGCTTGTCGTTTCTGCTCAGTGGCCCCATCGCTAGCTGGGTTCTCATAGAAATCCATTCATTATGTAGCAGGCAAGCTAGGTTCTGCTCAGGGACTCACACACACACACACACACACACACACACACACACACACAATACTGTAAGTGAAATGACATCTGATAGCTGTAAAGCTTTTAAAACTCTGAAATGTCCTCAAGCTCCAGACCTCCCTTCACCCACTGGGTGACACCTGATACCCCCATGGGGGAGGAGAGGGGGAGGAGAGGAGCAGAGGAGAGAGGGGGTGAGGAGGCAGAGGGGAAAGGAGAGAGAAGGACAGTGTAAGAGGAGATAAAAGAAGAAAATAGGGAAGGAGTGGAGAAGAAAGGAGGAGAAGGGGGAAGAAGAGGTGAGGGTATAGAAGAGGAGTGGAGGTGAGGAGGAAGGAAGGAAGGGAGAGCAGAGGGGTGGGGGAGAAGAGGTGAAAGAGGAGGTGAGAGAGGGAGAGGAGAAGGAGAGGAGTGGAAACATGAGGAGAGGGAGGAAGAGGAGAAAAGAAGAGATGGAAGAGGAGGTACAGTACGTACACCCTCCCTCCTCTCCCCCCTCTCCCTCCTCTCCCTCCTCTCCCTCTCTCTGGTGATCTCTGGTGTTTCATGGTGTTTCAGTGCTGACTGACACCACAGCTCAGCTCACTGGTTTCACTGGTTTCACTGGTTTTCTCTGAATACTTTCATCCCTGAAATCAATCAAATAAAAACCGAGGAGGAAACATTTGGTCCAAATATTATATAAGATATATATATAATATATCTATATATATATAGATATATTATATAATAATATATAATATAATATAATATAATATATATATATATCTTATATAATATCTGAGAATAAATGACATTACAAGTGAGGATAATTGTATTTATTTTTATGAATTGTGACTAAAGTCTTTCTTTCTCTTTATTTAACCAAAACTCATCCCCTTCTTCTTTTGTTGCACCCACTTTCCCTCAACCTGCCTCGTCTACTTCTACTTCAGTTAGTGATTTCCTACGTTTCCCAGAATGCCTTTCGGCAACCTCCAGAGAACATGGCTAAACTTGTTGCATTCCGCTGTTGTTTCATGTGTAGGTGGAGAGACCAACAACGATAGTGACAGAGAGAGAGAGAGAGAGTTTACCCCTTAAAACACAGCATGTCTTGTGGCTGCATTGCATTCTGGTCTATCTTGGCTACTGCATTGCATTCTGGTCTATCTCGGCTACTGCATTGCATTCTGGTCTATCTCGGCTACTGCATTGCATTCTGGTCAATCTGGCTACTGCATTGCATTCTGGTCTATCTCGGCTACTGCATTGCATTCTGGTCAATCTGGCTACTGCATTGCATTCTGGTCTATCTCAACTACTGCATTGCATTCTGGTCTATCCTGGCTACTGCATTGCATTCTGGTCTATCTCGGTTACTGCATTGCATTCTGGTCTATCTTGGCTACTGCATTGCATTCTGGTCTATCTTACTACTGCATTGCATTCTGGTCTATCTTGCTACTGCATTGCATTCTGGTCAATTCTGGCTACTGCATTGCATTCTGGTCTATCTTGCTACTGCATTGCATTCTGGCCAATTCTGGCTACTGCATTGCATTCTGGTCTATCCTGGCTACTGCATTGCATTCTGGTCTATCTACTGTCGGTGGAGAAATTGGTCTCTCTCTCTCCTCTGATGGATTTCTCCTGTATGATTGTTGATCGTCGGTCTAGAAAGAAGCCCTTGCTCTTTGATTCTGATTGGCTGACACCAAAACCTGACGGTTACCGTTGATGTTTAGATCATGAGACATTTTCTGATATCAGACTGGAAACATCTCAACGTGACATCACGTCGTCTACGATTGGTCCGTTATCCACAGCAACAGAAATGCTACGTACATAACCGGTAGATGTCTTGAGGTGGGTTTGCCATCTCTCTCTCTTCTTCTTTGAAGTGTGTGTCCTCTGAAAGTGTACCTCCCCCCCTCCCCCCTCTCCCCCCCCTCCCCCCCAGGTGATACAGGCGGTGTTTTTCGGGGTGTGTGTTCTCACCGATCTGTCCAGTCTGCTGACTAAAGGAGGCGACAGCAGGGA
>JAXDDX010000209.1:520000-527500 GCA_034670405.1 Hoplostethus atlanticus
ACTTCGTCGTCGGTCCATCTGTCGTAGGGTTTCTTCATGTTGACGTGTCGAAGCACAATGAACAAAAAACAATCTGCGGCTGAAATAAAATGCTGCGAGTACTCAACCAATCAGAAATGTTCAGCGCGGCAGGCCCCACCCCCAAAGTTCCTGTACTTTTGGAAAGTACTACCCCCCGAGCAGGGACTTTTTGGGGGGTAAAATAATGTCCCAGGAACTTCATTTAGACCCTGCGGTGTTCCTCCAAAGGTTCCTCGTCCCTGGGGAAAGTTCCTGCGGTGGAAACGAGGCTTAAATGAATGTGGTGATGATTTATTGATGGTAAAATAAAACACGTAGCACCTTTAAATGTCTGGCACGGTTGCTGTATTTACGTTTCCTCTTGCTCTGAAGTTTGTTGTAAATGTTCTCAGCTGATTTTCCATTTGTACTGAAATGCATTCGGGCTCTGAACTCGACCCTGTGACGTCGAAGCCGCCACGCTGCACCTCGTGGTGCCAGGGCCATTTTAAATCCACAACTGAAGTGCACCTTTTTCAAAGCACAGCAATATCGCAACAAATAGATAAATACTATAATATTATTTCCACAATTTATTAGAAAAAAGAAGCACCATAAAGTCTAAAAACAGAGGAGGAAGGAAATGACTGCACATATCAAACAGACATATTTTTGATGTAACACCGACAGGGTTGGAAGAATGTCAGCGGGCGACTTTCCGTTTGGCTTCCAGGGTTCAGCTGGAGTTCAGTCCGTGCTCTATCAGCGGCGCCCTGCTGCACATCCAGACTGGGAGCTGCCCAGTTCAACCACCGTCTCCTGCTGGTCACTGAGCAGGAGGGCTACGTGCCTTGCTCATGGGCACAGTGACAGTGGTCATTGAGGATCGTTACATGACTTACTGCCCGCCAAGCTAGGCTAGCTAGGTTGAAACTCAATGAAACGACACAGAACTACATTAACTAACTAACTAATGAGAAATAAATTAGGTCTAAACTAAGATCATTAACATTAACTAACTAAACTATATTAAACTAAACTAAACAAATACATCAAAGTACACGTAAAATAAATAAAATAAAAGCAACCTCCAGGTCACCAGCCGGCTTCTCCTCTCTTAACCTCTAAAAACATCACAGAGTAAAGTTATTTTTAACCCCAACAATTTCAAGTTTTTGGATTCGTCGGTAATGGAAGATGTTTGACCCCGTGACCCCCCCCCGTCCCCCCGCCCCCCTTAGCTGTGTGTTTGTGTGTGAAATGGTTTGTCCCATTTTTAGCCCCAGACCACAGGACCAAACCACCGCTGTTTTGCTGAAGAGGGGGGATTTTCCACAGAGGCAGAAACTGGCTGCCCAAGCTAAACCACAAAACCCTTGGTGGGGGGAGAGAGAGACAGACAGACAGACAGGCAGGCAGGCAGGCAGACAGACAGACAGACAGACAGACACAAATAGACGGACAGGGAGGATAAAGGGAGTATTATTTACGATGGTGAGTCCTCAGCAGAGAGGACATGACCAGGAGACTGGAATTCCACTGAGACACACTGGGTAGAAGTGCAACGTCAGGGCATCGGCTGTGTGTGTGTGTGTGTGTGTGTGTGTGTGTGTGTGTGCGTGCATGTACAGCATAATGACGGGAGGGAAACCTAGTATTTAAGACCCCAGGAGAGAAAGCTATTCTCTCCTCTTCGCCTCAAGATGCTGCCGTCGTTCGTTTGCATTTCCTGCTGTCTGGAGTCCGAACGCGACTTCCTTCTGGAGCGTTTACAAAACAGACAGACGCTCAGAAGCTTGATTTCGTTGTTTAAATCAACTGTGAGAAACTGAAAAGACGAGTTCAGTATCTTTAAATTTTGAGCTATTCAGTGTTTCCCCCAGAATTTTCTTCTTGTCAGGGTGGAAAAACCTCTGACCCACCACACCTATTTAACTGTAGGGAAACTCTGTGATTTCATTTAATTTAATTTAATTTGATGTAATTTATTTTTTTTAAATAATAAAAATGAATACAAATAAAATGAAATACAAAAATAAATAGCAAATATTAAAAAAAAAAAAAAAATGAGTGAATGACATTTATTTACATGTACGGACTGTTTTTATGTAGCTGTGGTCAGAAAGGTGGATGACATTGATCCTATGAATGCAGCAAATACTATTAGACAGAGAGGAGCAGAACAGACATTTATTTATATGACAATATCAGGGATTATTACTTACATCGGCCTGATATATCTGCACCCTACATTAGACGTATACTCACCAGATCTCGTTGTACACAGCGTCTCAGTCACGTCCAGCCTCAAGTCAGGGAAGAGTCCATGAATGGTGTTTCCTCAGCGTTGGGTAACGAGGCAAACTAGCTAAACTGTTGGAGACAAAGAGCTCAGCAATCTGACTTACCCCCGGGGTGAGCTGTCTCTCTCTCTCTCTCACACACACACACACACACACACACACACACACACACACACACACACACACGCAACAGATGTAATTGTCTCTGCAGAGTTGAGGGGCCTCTTACCTCATTTGCACTCTCAGCAGCACAGCTGTAGATCATGCTCACACACAAAGACAGATGCACAATGTGTGTGTGTGTGTGTGTGTGTGTGTGTCTGTCTGTGTGTGTGTTCTTGGATTTCTATTTTTGTGAGGACCGGCGTGAGTTTTAGACCTTAGGAGTGAGGACATTCTTGGGAAGTGAGGACATTTTGGCCGGTCCTCACTTTTTAAAAATTGAAATCACCTCCTAAGGCTGTAAACATGATATACTCTGGTTTTCTCAGAGGTCCTCACTTGGGGAAGGAGTTGTGTTCTACTCCTCTGTTTTCACACACTTTTGCTCTCTTACTCCCCCTACAGCCGTTAGTGTTGTAACTACACAGGGATTATCCCATTGGTGGGGTGGGGAGAGGAAGACTGGTCTGGTCTGATGTTCAGTGGTGAATCAAAGCAAATATTGGTCATTGACGATCTATTTTGCTGCTATTACTCAACATCATTTTAATAAAGCGTTAGTGAGAAGCTTTTTTAAAAAAGTTACTTTCATTTAGTAAATTTAGTAAATGGAAATGGAGATTCAATAATCCAATCAGAGTACATTTTACTCACTTATTTCCCCCCCCCCTCTCTCTCTCAGCACACCACCGTTCTTCCCTTCATCATCATCGAGATGCGAACCACCCGTCATCGGTATCCCAGCAGGCTGTGCGGTGTGGCAGCGGTGTGCTGCTTCGGCGTGGGATACGTTCTCTGGTAATGACCACTTCCTACTTGATTTAGTAAAGGCCTAGTTTAGTTTAGTTTAGTTTAGTTTAGTTTAGTTTAGTTTGGATTAGTTAAGATTAGTTGAGATTAGTTGAGATTAGTTTAGACTAGTTTAGTTTAGTTTGGATTAGTTTGGATTAGTTAAGATTAGTTGAGATTAGTTTAAATTAGTTTGGATTAGTTCAGATTAGTTTAGATTGGTTTGGATCAATTCAGATTACTTTAGATTACTTTAGACTAGTTTAGATTAGTTAAAATTATTTCAGATTAGTTTAGTTTAGTTTAGATTAGTTCGGATTAGTTTAGATTAATTTAGATTAGTTTGGATAAATTAAGATTATTTTAGTTTAGATTAGTTCAGATTAGTTTAGTTTAGATTAGTTCAGATTACTTTAGATTAGTTTAGTTCAGATTAATTTAGATTAGTTTGGATTAGTTAAGATTAGTTCAGATTAGTTTAAATAAATTTAGATTAGTTTAGATTAATTTAGATTAGTTTAGATTAATTTAGATTAGTTTGGATTAGTTAAAATTAGTTTAGATTAGTTCAGATTAGTTTATATAAATTTATATTAGTTTGGATTAGTTCAGATTAGTTTATTTTAGTTTGGATTAGTTTTATAGGCCTAGTTTAATTTAGTATAGACTGAGTTTAGTTTAGTTCAAGACAAGACTAGTTTAATTTAGTTGATTTTTATTTCAGTGCCTAGATTAATTTAATTAACTTACGATTAGCTCTGTTTAGTTTAGTTTAGTTTAGATGTTCTTAGTTTATTTTGATTAATTTAGTTTGGTTCATTTTAGATTAGTTTAGTTCAGGCCTAGTTTATTTACTTGAATTTAGTAGTAGTAGTTTTACACCTAGTTGTAGTTGTAATTTAGTTTGTTTTTGTGTAAATTAGTCTAGTAGTTAGTTTAGTCTAGTTTAATTTAGTTGAGTTGGGTTTAATTTACGTTCATTTTAATGCCCATTTTTGTTTAGTTTAGATAAGTTACTAGTTTAGGTCTAGGTTAGGTAGTTTAGGCCTAGTTTAATTTAGTTAACTTTAATTTAATTTTGTTTAGTTGCGTTGAGTTTAATTCAGTTTAATTTAGGCCTAGTTTAAATTAGTTTCATTTATTCTAGGTGAGTTGAGTTGACTTTAGTTTTTTAGTTCAGTTCAGTTCAGTTAGTTACTATATTGTATATTGTGTGTGACCTTCTTACTGAACCAGACACACAATTTAGGATGTGCCCCCCCCCCCTCAGGATGTGCTGGGTGCACCAGGTGACGGGGGTGTGGGTGTACCCCCTGCTGGAGCGCATCGGCCCGCTGGCTCGAGTCCTCTTCTTCTCTGGTCTCACTGGACTGCTGTCGGTCTACTACGTCCTGGGAGAAATACTCAACAGCTACATCTGGGACCAGCGATACACAGGTCGGTACACACACACACACACACACACACACACACACACACACACACACACACATATATATAAAGAAAAATGAGTTAGTTAGTTTGTTGATTAGTTAAGTGATAGAAAGCAGAAAAGACGAAAGAGGAGGGAGAAGAAAAAGAGAGAGGAGACAGAGGCCAGCCCCCTCACACACACACACACACACACACCCACACACACATGCACACTCTCAAACACACACACACTCTGCAGGTAGCACTCCACCTACACGGGAGAGTGAGAAAGAGAGCGAGAGAGAGTGTGTGTGTGTGTTTGAGTGAGAAAAAGAGAGAGAGAGTGTGTGTGTGTTTGAGAGTGTGTGTGTGTGTGTGTGTGTGTGTGTGTGGGAGGTGGTATGTAAGTGAGAGTACTACTGAAGACAGAGCCTGCAGGCTTCCTGTCTGGAGTCTCTCTGTCTCTCTCTCTCTCTCTCTCTCTCACACACACACACACACACACCTGTGTGTCTGCTGTCACTTGACAAAGTTCATTCTCTCACTCTCTTCCTGTCTCGCTCTCCCTTTTTCTCTCGCCTCTCTTTGTCTCACCCCCCCTCTCCCCTCTCTACATCACCCTCCACCATCCTCTATGTCTCTTTGTCTCTCCCTCTCTTTCTCTCCATCACCCCCTCATGTCTCCCTCTCTGTCTCTCTCCCTCTATGTCTGTCTCTCTCTCTCCCTCTCTCTCTCTCTCGACATCACCCCCTCATCTCTCTCTCTCTCTCTCTCTCCTCTCTCTCTCCCAGATAAAGCCAAAGCTGATTGAGTCCTGATTCGCCGCGTGGGCGTGGAATCCCCCGAAATCAGACAATCGGACGCAGGAGGACGAGCCGTGCCCCGCCCACCCTGAACAGCACTAACACTGAAAACAAACGCACCCTCCAGAACTACAAAAGACCAATACTTTTAAACTGCTCTCATCAGATAATCAGCGAAAAAGACGACAAAAATTATCGAGCAAAATATCACCGACGGCGGCTGTGTGTAAATAGGGAACGCCAGGCGGACGGAGGAGTGGAAAAATTCATCTTTTCTTTCGTTCTTTTTCTTTCTGTCTTTCTTCTTCTTTTTTTCTGCGGGGGAAAATATGAGCAGCCGGTTTACAACATGAGGAGGGCAGTGGAGAACACACACACACACACACACATACACACACACACACACACACAAAGTAATTTCAATCTGCTCTTCCAGTATCAACTATTTAACCATGTGAATTAATTCCTTCATCCAGCTGCAGTACTACTGAATGACTATACTGTGTTGACATCATGTCATGGCTCTTATGATTAAACTTATTTATACATGTATGGAAAACAGACTCAGAGGTAATAAAGTTTGAGTGGAAAATGTTTCTGTGAATCCAATTCAAGCGCAATTAGACGGAGACAAGCGTTGAATTTGGATTCAGTGTGTTTCCAATTTATTTTCCTCCCAGTTACGTCTTGTTTACCCCCCAGGTGGGTTAGTTAGTTAGTTAGTTAGTTAGTTAGTTGGACAGACTGGATTACAAAGGGATAAGAGAAAGAAAAGTAGGCAGGTAGACATGGTTTTACATGTAGTGGTCACTTTATTAGGTACACCTAGCTAGGGGGTTTGTTCCACAACATCCTGAATTTGTGTCTGTTTCTGACTGAACTGATCATTTCATCACTGATTGATTTAGTGTTTAGATCATGTAGCTTGTTAGCTAGCTAACCATAGTATCTGGTCAGCTAACCATCACTGTCTTGTTGTTAGCACATCTGATTAGCACACTAGCTAACGTATCTAGTAGAAGCTAGCGTTAGCAGTGGCTAGTAGCGCCATTTTAACAGTAACTAAACTAGCCTGCTGGCTAGTTAGCTAGCTACCAGTTTGTTCAGGTTAACTAGCTGACTCTTCTCCAGCTCCAACTCAGAGTGTTTTGGAGTAGAGACTAGGGCTAAAGACAAGACAGTTTACTGAGTCACAGTAACCTACATTTGGAGACAAATCTACCTGATCACACTGATCACTTTTACTGAGAACGTTACTGGATGATCTACAGACACACCACAACAACCTGGTTCAGATAGCTCTCTGTTGCTAGCTGCTTGTTGTATATTTAGACATCATTTGTGCACAGCCAGTTCTCCGTGGCTGATAGGAGATTTGTGACACAATCGAAAAGCCTCTACTTGGTTTGTATCTGGGGCCCCCTGCAGGCCATTGGAGTAAACTGAAGTCCCTGTCGTGTTTTAGGTTCGCTGTTGTGTTCAAATGATGCTCCACTGGTACTCTCACAGGTGTGCCAAGAAAACATTCCCCACAGCATTACATCACCACCAGCCTGTAGGGTGACAGCCGGCGGGGTGGATCCATGGTGGATCCCTGCTGGACCCTGCCGTCAGCACAAGCCCACTGTAGCTTCATCTTCCTGCTCTCTGCCGAACCTGACATGCTCCTCCATGCATCCAGCTCAAGGTTGTCCGGTCTGAGATGGAAATCGCTGCTGCACTGAGCTGTTACTTGCATACCTGTGGTCCGCATGTTAGCTCGAACACGTCTTGCCATTTTCCTCAGACCTCTCTCTCTTCAGGCCCTGAGGACCGCAGCCGACTGGATGGTTTTTTCCCTCAGTGAACTCCAGACAGCGAAGCGTCTCACTCAGCAGTGATCACACCGCGGTCAGACGTCGCTTCAACCATGTTTACTGCCCTTTCTAACATTGAGTTTGAACAGGAGCTGAACCTGTCCACCCCGTCTGCTTTATTTATTTATTTATTTATGTGACTTATTCATGTGAGTGTGGAGGAGAAGAGTACC
>JAXDDX010000209.1:532500-547500 GCA_034670405.1 Hoplostethus atlanticus
GAGATGAGATGAGATGAGATGAGATGAGATGAGATGAGATGAGATGAGATGAGATGAGATGAGATGAGATGAGATGAGAAGAGAAGAGAAGAGAAGAGATGAGATGAGAAGTTATGATGAGGGGAGAAAAGATGAGAAGAAAATAAAAGAAGAGGAGAAAAATATGGAAGAGGAGCAATGATAAGAAAAGAGGAGATGGGAACGAGAGAAAAGAGAGAAGAGAGAAAACTAAAAAAAAAGACAGAAGTATGAGAAGGAGAAGAAGAGAAGGGAGACGAGAGAAAAGAAGACAAGGAGATGAGAAAGTGAGAGGGGAAGAGGAGAAAAGAAAAGTAAAGGGGATGAAAGAAGACAAACGACAAGAGAAGAAGACAGAAAAGGAGATGGCAGGAGAAGAAGAAGAAGAAGAAGAAGAGTCCTCATCACCGTTTGGATTCTCCTGCTTGTAGAAAGTCTTCAGCATCTCTACAGCCTCCTCCGCTCTGTAGCCTGGAACACACTGCAGACAGACAGACTGGTTAACACACACACACACACACACACACACACACACACACACACACACACACACCTTGAAGGCGGTCCCAGTTTGAGGTAACTGGGCGGAGGAAATGTCCAGTACTGAACCACAGCCTCCAAACCGGTCGTTCTTACAGCCGTACACGACCACCGGGAGATCTGACAGTCAGCAGTTAACGGACCCAAACTCAGCCTGGACACACACACACACACACACACACACACACACACACACACAGTAAGGATACTGATCAGGCGCAGGGCTGCAGCACACATGATGCACGGCTCCACGGTGACGTACAGGACCGTCCGCTCACACACACGCCTGGCATCCAGGTTACCATGGCGACACCGCTCCAAGACCTGGTCCAGGGCCACCATCTCAGCATGGCGAGTGGCCTGGGACACGGACACACACACACACACACACACACACACACACACACAGTCAAGCCCAATACAATCATCAGGACCTGCTGGGACATCCGGCTGACATATCAGACAGGCAGAACAGAGAGACTAAAGAGACTCGCTACAACGCCGCTGTGTGTATTTTACTGGAATATTGTAGGAATACCAGGTGCACCAGTTCTAGGTCTTGTTGTAAGATAAGACAGAACAAACCCTTAGTGATTGGTTGGTTGCAGCAAGATAGAAATGGGACACAGCAAAGAAAAGTGGGTGATGAAAACCTTCACGTCTGACTACAGTTCTAACCACTGAAAAATACTGAACTGAAACTGAATATTTAATAAGTGCGCTATGAAAAAAATAGTTAAAATGTCAAATATCTAATAAATATGCACCAAATCAGTGGGAGAAATCAGCGTTAAACTGACAGATCACACACAGAGAGACAGACAGATTGATTTTAAATCGTAGGCGGTTCAGTAACAGTAACTGCACATTTGACTTTTCCTACATTTTTGGTCTCGTTGACCTCGTTCCTTCCCTTGCCCACCACTTCGTTGTTGTAGACCATCAGGCATCCCACCGGCACCTCTCCACTCTCCAGAGCATCTTTAGCCTGCCGTGACACATTCATGGTGAATCAGCAGGCAGCGACTACAGATACACACAAACATAGAGAGGTAATTGAATACGTCAGGTTTTGGGGAGATCGGCCCGTTGAATCATAAATACTCCTGCCTCCCTCAACAACTACCCTTGAGCAAGGCACTCAACACCCAACCACTCCAGTGGATCTGCTCAGTGTCCGACAATAGAAGACTGGCTGTACTGGGCAGCCCCCGTGCAAATGTGAAGTAGTGTGTTGCTGGAAAAGAGCACGGATTGACTTTCCCTGGGTTATTAAAAGGTAAAATAGTTAATTGATTGATTGATCAGATACCACTGACATTATCACTTACCATGTCAAAAGCACTGGCCATCCACCTCTGAATTTCCTCATCACTTGGATGGAAAGTCTCCCCAGAAACAACATTAGTTCCCGCCTTTTCTGTCTCCATTACGAGGCTTCAACAACTTCATATAAATCAAAGTTACATCACGTGCAAATGATGGAAAGTTGTAACTATTTAATTCATTCTTACGAATTTACTGAACAAACTCTCGGCTGTTGGATTCGTACCGTGCTGCGCTACCGGAGGGGGAAGATAATATGGGTCGGACCAATTCCAGGCGTGCTGAATCAAACTCAGATGCACTCGATGAACTCGATGCACGCCTCCACGCCTCCACGTTCATGCCGTGGTTCGGTTGCGTCAAGGTAGCCAAAGTTAGCCAGAAAACGACCGGAAAGCGGCTATTTACCTCAAAAATAAAGGCATAAATTGGTTCCATTTGAAAAGAATTAAACTCACTGTACGTTCTGCTTATGGTACAGTCTTTATGAAGAATTGTGCCACAGCTATGGGTTAAAATTGACTTTTTCAAGGTAGAAGACATTAGGGTTAGTCGTCCACCTCCACTATGATGGATATGATATATATTCTTTATTTTTGGCATCCTTGTATGGCATCTTGCATAGGCCTATGTGACTGTAGTAGAATCTTGTATAGGCCGATATGGCTATATTAATAGAATATATTCTATGAAAAAGACATTGTGGAGGAAAAAAGCAATTGAGAATTTTTTTCGCCTACATGTATTATATTATATTACGTTATATTTAATTCACTATATTTTCCTCCTTAAATATATCTTAAATATATTCTTTATTTTTACTTTGGCACATTGTATTACTCAAAAAACATCCCCACAAGTCAAATTACTGTTTTATTTTTGAAAATGTAAACCGGATGTTATATTGTTTATTCTGTCTAGCTTGACCCTGGCCGTGGTTTGACAGCTAGCAAATACCAGTCAGATATAATGTCCAGAAAATAGCTAACCTGAAGTTACAACTACGTATTTTTGTGATTTGGTTCGTAAAACCCTCAGTTTCCGAGGATGTTTTCGTCGGTGTGGAATTTTGTGAAACGCCACAGAAGGAAATTTGTTTTCGCCGGAGCTGTAGTTGGAGGTAACTGGTATTCCTGCTAACGTTAGCTAGTAGAAAACAGCAAACCCTTGTGTGAACCAAACTCTATTGAATAGTCTGTCAAGTTAATGTTTCGCCGCTTATCGGTAAAAGTAAATACCTATCAAAAATATATCTCAAGACCTTTTCCTAAATCAATTGTAGTCACTCTTCAATTCGGCATATAAATGCTCCAACAAGCAACACTTATTGCAATATAATTTCAACTTTCAGAATTCCTCACAAACGGTCACCGCGGTGCATTTTGGTGGAAACGATTTTTAAAAGTTGAAATTTCATTGAACCTAGCGCTGCTTGGCACATTGAGTGTATGCCGAATTGAATAGTGTCTCTTAGCGATCCAGAAAAGGTCTTGAATTTTATGAAGTGTGTACTTGTGCCGATAAGCAAGGCAAGATCAACGTTAAAGTGCGAGAATATTGAATGGACTTTGGCGTTGCGTTCTCGCCGTCCAAGATAAACCGGCATGTATTGACGCTAACAGTTAGCATATTAACTTAGCTAAGCTTTACTGTAAGCTGGTTTAACGTGAGAGAGACGACAAAGAAATATGACAAGTGGATATTATAAATGGTTTGCTAGCTAATGTTGCTGTAGAGTAACATAGTGGTTAGCCGTGTTGCCTTCAATTCAAGTGTAATGTTTATTAGCTAGCAAGAAAGCTAACTTTGCTAAGTACCATCACACTTAATCCATAACGCATTTCTGTTGCTGCAAACTGTGCAGCGTTCTACGGCACGTATTGAGATTAAACTGATCGGGTCAGGTTATTGATTATACTATTGCAACATAAACTTTCACTGATGACAGGGTTTCTCCACAAAACAGAGCAAGCAAAAGACAGGGTAAAAGAACAATTGAAAATGTGGTATCTTCAGTCAGTGTTGCCCACTGCCAAACGATGGAGGTGAGGATATGATTTCCCTCTGTAAAACCTGCAGTGTAGCTTGCCTCACCTTGCCTTAAGGAGCTGCTAACCCACGAAGAATTTTGTTTTCATGGGTTTCAAAGTTTTCGTGTCCCCTGATGGTCTAAATGCTGTTTCAGAGGCTCTGCTACCCTGAAGGTTCAGCCTTACAAATTCAAATTCATGCAATTTAAATGCAATCTCCCCCGGCATGAATGTCTTTCCATATCCCTCTCTGTCCTCGGATCAGCACTTCACATCCTGGTTATTTGTGTTGCTAGCAGCAGTCATGAAGAATTTCACCATGACGTCTTGACTTGACAGGATCAGTTAGTTTAATTTAGCCAAAACCCCTTGAATTTGATGTCGAAGTGAGCGTAGGAACCCGTCAGCTTTGTGCACACGTTGCACTACCTATCAGCTAATCCCCCGACCCCTTATCACCCCTCACCAGGAGTGTACTTCCTGGGTAAATATGCCCAGAAGAAGATGAGGGAGATCCAGGAGAGGGAGGGGGCGGAGTACATCGCCCAGGCCAGACGGCAGTTCCACTTCGAGAGCAACCAGAGGACCTGCAACATGACGGGTAACGAGTTGATGCTCTCATACAACAGTAGAATTAACTTAAACTCCTTCATCGCCAAACATCTGATAGGCCTCCAAGAGTAAAGAGGTCAAGGGTCAGAGCCACAGCGCCCTGATAGCAGATGGGCCAAATGTCCCTGTGGCCCTAGATTGATCGATTATCAGAGAGACATGCAAAGTAAGGAAATAAAAGCCAAGGAGAAAAGAAAGTAGAAAGTAGATTTATTTTTGTTATCTGACACACACACAGATAAACACACACACACCTCCTGAATCAACCTCCTATCCTTGAGATCAGGGTAAGAAAAGCATGTAGGGGCATCATGGTGTGAAAGAGGCTTTATCCTCTAAAATATGATCAGTAGTAAATCATTCAGTAATAATACAACTTTTCAACCGCACCACTTTTGAGTTTGCTCGGACCAAATAGGAACATAAGAGTTCAGTGCTGCTTACACACAACTTGTTTGTTTTGTCTCTCTGACTGTGTGTGTGTGTGTGTGTGTGCGTGTGCGTGTGCGCGTGTGTGCGTGTGTGTGTGTGTGTGTGTCCTTACAGTGCTGTCCATGCTCCCTACATTGAGAGAAGCCATCATCCACCAACTCAACTCAGAAAGCCTTACTGCACTACTCAAAACCAAGTTAGTGGAAGCCTCTTTTTAGGGTTTGGTTCAATAAAGCCGAATCAATATTTCCTAATGGAACTCGACACAAATAGATTCTCCATATATGTATTTGAAACTGATTCAAATGTAGTTTTACTCAAGTCTTAACTGAACCTCCTCCTGTCGTCCCGCCCCACAGACCGGCCAATAAGCTGGAGATCTGGGAGGACCTGAAGATCATCAGTAAGTCCTGTCACCTTCACTCCATCAGATATCATGCCGATACCGGGATAGTAGTGTAACCCTACTTCGAACGTGGGACAGTTTTGGTAGTAAAACGGTTGTACTAGTGTATCCCTAACCTCAGCTATAGTACATATAATATTATCAAAAATAATAGTACAGCAATATTATCAGATCTCTCTGAAAATGATCAGAAATACTTAAAGAGCAATCTCTTTAAAAGCTCATATATAAATAGAGTTCACTGATCCAATAGTATTATCAGATCTACTGGTACAATAATACTTTACCTCGGTCTGTGTGAAAATACTCACAAATGTTTACTTGATACTTTATACAGCAGTTTTTCAGATGTGTAAACCGAAAGTAAATAATAAAAGGTGTAAACCTTGTTGTGTTGCTCAGGTTTCACCCGCAGCATCGTGGCGGTCTACAGTACCTGCATGCTGGTGGTTCTGCTGAGAGTCCAGCTGAACATCATAGGAGGATACCTGTACCTGGACAACTCTGTAGGCAAGAACGCAACGGTGAGGGCCGCTGTGTGTTGGGGGGGGGGGGGGGGGCTTGTGAATATTTTGGAAGGAAGTACGTGTCTGTGGATATATGTGATTGTGTGTGTGTGTGTGTGTGTGTGTGTGTGTGTGTGTCGTGTTCCCAGGCTCCCCGGGCTCCTCCGGACATCCAGCAGCAGTACCTGTCCAGTATCCAACATCTACTGGGAGACGGTAGGACACACACACACACACACACACACACACACATTATTCACTCACACACAATAAGGGTCTGTCTTCAGTTCAGTTCAAAGAGTCTGAGTGGTTTTAAATACAATAATATGAATAAAATATGACTTATTGCCAAACCAAAGTAAATGACAGTAACCAAACGTGACCATATGCCAGTACCGATAAACCATAAATATACAATAGATAGGGCAGACAATCAATTATCAATCAAGCAATTGATCTAAATACAAAAATTCTCCAACAGTGATGGTCTCATGTTACGACATCCTAACATGAGACCATCTCCTCTTCCTACAATGGAGTTTGATATGAGGGAAGGTTTTCAAAATAAGTACATGTCTCTTTTCAATGAGTTCTATTGGCATGAAATACACACATGAAATACACGTGTACACACAGAAATATGAAGAAAACGTTCTCTCTCTCTCTCTCTCTCCAGGGTTGACAGAGTTGATGACGGTGGTGAAGAGATCGGTACAGGAAACACTAGGAGGGTGAGTGTCTGTCTGCTTCTGCCTGTCTGTCTAACTACACACACACTTGATCCGTATGCCCATAGTGTGTGTGTGTGTGTGTGTGTGTGTGTGTGTGTGTGTGTGTGTGTGTGTGTGTGTGTGTGTGTGTGTGTGTGTGTGTGTGTGTGTGTGTGTGTGTCTGTCCGTCCGTCCGTCCGTCCAGTGTGTCTCTGAAGCAGAGTCTGTCCCTGCTGGAGCTGGAGCAGCAGCTGAGCTGGATCAGGGCGGAGGTGGAGGCGGGGTCTGGGCGCCGTCTGTCCTGGTACATGATGGCTGACGAGGAGAACACACTGGCCGACCAGGTTACTACAACTAACTATTTTAAACCAGCAGTCACTGGTCACTAACCAGCCGCTGGTGTACCAACTAGTTCTGTGGTTCTGCTTTATAGGAGGGATTGGCTTCAAGGTGAATTGAGTATCGGGTTAGGGGAATTCTGTTGGTACAGAAAATAAAATATTAGTATTACAGAGTGATGGTACTACTACTACTATTGTGTGTGTTTCAAGGGATTAAAAACATGCTCTACTCTACTCTATTCTATTGTGTCTGTCCAGGCGTGTGGGCTGACAGAGAACGATGTTATGACCATCAAACTGCTAAATGAGACCAGAGACATGTTGGACAGGTAAACTGTGTGTGTGTGTGTGTGTGTGTGTGTGTGTGTGTGTGTGTGTGTGTGTGTGTGTGTGTGTGTGTGTGTGTGTGTGTGTGTGTGTGTGTGTGTGTGTGTGTGTGTGTGTGTGTGTGTGTGTGTGTGTGTGTGTGTGTGCGCGTGCGTGTCCAAGTGTGTTCTATCCTTCTAACGTGTGTGTGTGTGTGTGTCCGTCTCCAGTCCAGACTTGAGCACCGTTCTCAACACCTGTCTGAACCGGGGTTTCTCTCGTCTCCTTGACAACCTGGCAGAGTTCTTCCGCCCGCCTCCCGGTGACTCTGCCCCCAGCTCGGCTCCCGATAGGTCAGCTCCTTGTTATTTTTTTCACAGGCATCTTGTTGGTGTATTATGTATTTTTACATTATTGAACGTCTGTCTGTCCAGTCTGTCTGCAGTCAGTCTGCCTCTGGCTAAGATCATCCCCATCATCAACGGTCAGATCAACACCATCTGCAGTGAGACTCCCAGCCACTTTGTCCAGGTGAGACCAGTCAGCAGCCCAACATAACAGCGATCATGTCAAAGATGTTTTTAAGGTGTATTTTGTAGCTTTGAATGAAACAGACTTCCATGTACAGAAAAATGAATTGTGTCTCTGCTTGTCTCTCTCTCTTCATCTCTCTGTCTGTCTCACCCTCTCTCGCCCCTCTGTCTTCTCCCTGTCTCTCTCCAGGACTTGCTGATGATCGACCAGGTGAAGGACTTTGCAGCCAACGTCTACGAGACCTTCAGCTCCCCGCAGGAGCTGCAGAAATAAACGGCTGGACCGGAGGAGAGGACAGTGATTCGAGAGGGGGGGGGGGGGGAGAGAGGGACGGAAACCAGAATCAGAGTCGGCGACTATGTATCCCTCCTTCCCTCCATGTGATGTCTTCCTCCTACAGACGTTCTCTCTCTTCGACGGTGAAGACAACGGTTGTAGGAGCATCTGTGGACGGCGCCATCCATATTGGATTCAGGGAAACCCTCGATGGAGTGGCCTGCTTTGGGTTCTTAATCACAGGAGGGCATGAGATTTTTCTGACAGCCAGCTTCATCTTGGGAACTGTAGTCTTATTCGGCCTGCGACATGGTTCCGTTAACCCTGGGGGGGGGGGGGGGAACAACTACAACTCCCAGACACTGGAGCGAAGGACTACAGTTAGCACCGTAGAGGCAGAGCCGGCGTAAACATCTCCACTTCCTCAGTCGTCGTTGAAGTAACGTGAGGTTTCTCTGTTGATTTCTGTCGCAGGTTGTATAGTTGTTTTTTTTCACCTTTTCCATCATCAGTGTTGAGTTTTCCGTTGCGTTTGCAGCTGTTTGGTCGGCCTTTTGGATGTGTGCTTTGAGATCAGAATATCAGAGTATCCAGGTGGGCGTGGTGGGTTGGACCGATATGGGTTTTTGATGGTCGATGCCAGTATATTTGGAATAAAGTTGCATTAATGGTTTGTGCCCATATTAAACATCTTTAAAGTTGAGTATTTTCATAGCAAAAATCTAAAAAAAGCAGTGTTTTCCCACAAAATGTTATTCTTGCAGGGTGGAAAAACCTTTGAACCTTTCAAACATTTCAGGTTAAACTCCACAGACAACCAGTCAAGTATTGATCAATTATACAATAAATATGTAGTCAATCAAACTGCAATCATATCCATCATATCAGGTGGACGACACTAACCTATCCATATATCAGCCCCATATATCGGTCTAACCCTAGCTGTGTGTAGTTTCTCTTTTCGCCCAGTAGGTGTCAGCCTTGTTCAACTGGTGTGGGAATCCAACTACACTGTATTCCATTGACTTGATATGAAGGGTTTCATTCCAAAATGATTTGCATCCGTTTTTAAAAATGCTTACCTAAAGTTTGTCGCTCAATGGTTCAGAAATCCTTCTTTAAAAAGTTGAATGGTTTAATGGTTTGTTCAAGTCATTAAATGATCAATATTTCTGGTGTTTTTTCGAAAGGTTTTGCTTTCAGGCGTTGTAAAAGAGGGTGCCTTTTTTCCCCCAAATGGCAGATATCTCCTTTTGGAATGAAAACCTTTAATTTGTAGAAGAGTTGTTCCTTTATCCTTTTTTGTTTCACAAGATTTGTTTGTGGTTAGTGTGTTTTATTAGCATCTTCTGTTGGGAAATGGTCCTAAAACAGCTCAGGTCTCAGAATCTGGGAAACCTGTTTGATCTAGCCGACAACTCGAGTCAGGAAGGTGAAGTGGTTGGTTTTTATGATCCAGCACGTCACACAAGCGGGTAGTTTCAGCCAAGCAATCTGATTGGTCGAAGACGTGTTTCAACCATGCTGATCATTCATTGTGACAACCAGGGATTTAGTCGCCGATTGTTCTCATTTTCTCCATTTTTGTTTTATTCTTATGTAGGTACACTACGTTTAGGAAATGCTTCAGTACCTGTTGTATAACAGCAGTAATAGCCTAGGGGGCGCTCTTTACGGTGATTATAGGTAGTTTGCATCACCCTTTTACCCCAGTAAAGAGCGCCCTCTAGGGTATTCTGACCCTCTGTTTCAGACCTGGATCAAGCACTATTTCCAAATACTTTTTCTGCTTTGTTTCATCCTAACTGGGTGTCAGATGGTTGGGGGTATTTAAAAGTCAATTTTCTATAATTGCTTCTTCATCTTCATTTTCTGACCGCCTACCTGACCACAAGCTGAATTGCCCTGATGCAGTGAACTCCACCCATCTGGTTTCTCCATGCAGCTTAAAACAAACGGACCTGTTTCAGTTATGCGATTACAGTTTAGTTTACATAACCTGTCTGTGTCACTCAAAGGAACAAACTACAAACTGCTACTGTTTGAATTTGAACTATTCACTGTCTGATTGGTCACGCAGGTCCAGTGTTGAGTAAATATGATTTTATACTATTCATTTATACATCGACACCCCCCTTACTTGACCTCACTGGGGAACAGAGAGATTAGCAACAGCCAAATGCTCCTCAATGTTTTGCCGAGGCTGGTAAGTGAAAAGCTTGTTGGCTGGTATAATAGTGGAAGTGGCTGCTGGGATTTACCAGACGCACAGGAGAGTCAGTTTCCTTCTCTGGTGGCTGTTGGGAAAAACGTCAGGTATCCAGATTAGGTTCTGCTAACTCACTTCCTGTTTCCTGCTTGGGGCATCATCAGTCAGGTGAGAATGTAAGACTATTCTACAATATTATGCCTTTTGTAACATAATGCTCTGAATGACAACTGAAATGTTTGTAGCGATTTATTGAAGAGATAATTAAGTAAAATGTGATTTAATATATATTCTTTGTTGTGTGTTTTCTGTGTTTTTAAACTGCAACTAGGCACCAAAACGTCTTGGAAGAGTGAGATTGGAAACTTCACAACCCGTTACAATTTAAAATAAAGGTCTTATATTTGTTTTAATTATTTATATTTGTCTTGAAGCTGATAAATCAACAGGTAAAGCTTGTGGAGGGGCATCAGCGTTTCAACAGGGGGCCCCAAGCAAAGTTTCATTCCAAAACAAGATTTTAAAAAATGACACATACTCTTGTAAAATGCCAGTAAACCACATAAAGGGGTTTTATGTCTAAATGCACATGATGAGGCATCTGCTTACAGAACAGCTGAGGGCATGACATCATCTCTGATTTTGAAATATTGATTGATGAGTTTTGTGTAGGAAGTTGTGTTGCAATTCAGAATTAAATTTCAAAAGACTGGTGAGTCCAGCCTCTTCTAGGATTTCAGAAATCATTTTAGATTTTGATGTTTAGAAGTAATAAGAAGAAGAAGAAGAAAAGCTGGGATCTGAACCGGTGTTTCTTCTAAAACGTTCGCCTGGTTTTACATGGCGGGACTGGATCCTGCCAGCATTCCCAAAAGTGTGTTTTCACTAAGTTGGATTTAACAATAATAAGAAAAACGAGGTAGAACAAGTATAATACAACCTTGTGTGTGAATGACAGACTGCAGGGAAGTAAACAACAAGAAAGGAATGGCCGGTAAGGTGGGAGGTAAAGTACATTATAAGCAATAAACAATTTCATGAAGATATTTCATTTTCTGGTGATTTATTACTTTAACAGGCGTTCAAATTGATACATAACATCATATAAAACAAACAGTTGTAATATTGAGTCACGATGAGTATAATTGTGTCCTACATCATCACTCGGTAACCTCGTCTCTCTCCTCAGTTTTTTTAACTCCAAAAACCCAAAAGTGTTGTGAAAATGCAACCGGTGCCAAGCAGGGAATACGTATTAATATCTACTGTTTCTACTTTTCTCTATTGATTTGTTTTGCGTTAGTGTGAATTTGTGGCCGCTCTGATATTTTGCAACTGTTTGACTCAAAGTGGGACAAAAGAAAACACCTTAACTCTGCAGGATGATGTAAGGAAATGAAATATGCCCTCGAGGAAACATTTCAGAAAAACCAGCCCCTTGAACTTCCACCAAAGTGACACCCGACACACAACGGGTTGAGCCAGAGTAACTCAGGAGTTTCTGTGTCACGTCTTGAAACTTCTGCCTCTGTCCTTCCTCAATCTTTTTAAAGCGTTATTTAATCGCTGTATCTGATTTTAGCGTTGTTTAAAACACGACGAGGAGGTAAGATGGAAGTAATCAGGTGCAGCGGGGATTGGACGGCTGCACCTGATTACTTCCATCTTACCTCCAAGTCTGACTTGAGAGATAAACACTAAATCAAACGGATAATTTATCCCAGGTCCCGCTGATCTATAACATATAAACTCTCCAAAAACTTGAATGAACTCTCTTCAAGTTGCTTTATTGACATGAAACACAGGTTAGGGTGATTAGGGTTAGATCAATATGTAGGTTTGCCAATGGATCAATGTTAGATTAAAAATAGATCCAGTCATTGTCGCCCACCTCTGATATGATGGATATGATGCAGTGTAATTGATTACATATTTATTGCATAATTGATCAATGTTACACTGGTTGTCAATGGGAAATCCTTTACATGATGATTCTAATGTGATTTTGATTCTAATGTTATTTTGTGTATTTTTGTGGCATGAAAATAGTTAAATTTAAAGGTATTGAGTGTTGGCAGCAAACAAAAAAACAGAAACAACAAATATAAAATACAGATACATTAGAAACATCAAATGCTGCAAATAAAAAATCAATCAATCAGGAGAAATGTATCCAGCGGCATGAAATCTGCATCCCCAACATGTTTTTCAAAATAAATGTCCCTCTTGTCTGACATTGTGACACGTTAATACACTGAAGTTAGAATAAACGTTTTCTCCAACTTTTCATAATAATCAACATCCGTTCTGCTGCTCTCTCCTTTGATTTATTTAATTGAATGTGTCTTGTATGTTTCTGTATTGTATCGCAAACCTTTATTGTGGTGATAAATCGTTTTGAGAGGAGATCTCAACGAGGTGATGAGGTCACCTGAGGAGCAGAAACAGAAGAAAGAGGCGGGGCTAGTGGTGAGTGATTAGAAGAAAAGAGTTTGAAGAAAACATCCCATAAATCAAAGTGATAAAAACAGTTACACGTCACAGTGGAAAACAAGACATAAAACCAGTGAAGCATTCAAACTGTAGTCCCAGTCGTGTGTGTGTGTGTGTCTGTGTGTGTGTGTGTGTGTGTGTGTGTGTGTGTGTGTGTGTGTGTGTGTGCGCGCGTGTGTGTGTGTGTGTGTGTGCGCGCGTGCCTTCAGTCACATAACGGCCCTTCCTGGTTGTGTGAGTGACTCAAAAGATGACCTCATATTTCTATTGACCATTAGGGTTGGTTGTCTTCCATTTTACCTTATATGGGCGGGGGTGTGTCTGGAGGTTAAAGGTCAATAAATACTGAACCAGCCGTCTGATGTCACTGAGCTTTAAAGGTGTCTAGAGAAGGGACTGGCACTTAAAGCCATATTTCTCATTTTGGTGGAAACTTTATCCTGTTAAAGATTAATTTTATGGCTTTATTACGGCAATAAAACCTGATATTAGGTCTCTGTTTTGATTCCAGCAACAACGTGTCCTGTTGAAGACACTGAACTATGGTTAGACTGATATATTGGTTTGTCAATATTGGGCTTTTAATAAATATCAGATATCGTTTCATTGTTCAGTCATGGTTTTTGTAAATGAATTCTTCATGTAAAGGCCTAATGTGTCCCAGAGTTTCACTACCATTGAATTATTTTTTTTAATATAAATTTTATTTTTTTGTTTTCTGCATTAGTGTTTTACATTACTGCTCTTTATAGTAAATCTTTTGACATTTAGATATATATATATATTTACTTTTCATTATTTTTGAAAGCAATAGAATAGAATAGAATAGAATAGAAGGCCATTTGACACTTTGGCTGATACGTGTCCTACTTTTGTTGTATTCAATCAGACACACACACACACACGCGCGCGCGCAGACGGGTAACAAACACATGCTCACATGATGAGAAATTCCACATGACGAGCCTGTCTGGTGTGTCTGATGTGTCTGATGTGTCTGATGTGTCCGACCCGACATGTCACCGCTGCAACATTCCCCGGAGTTTCAGCACCGAGGGCTGCCAGCCAGCCGCCGCCGCTGCAGCGTGTGAACCACAAACAGCGAGCCGCGTCCTCATGACCCGCCGGCCAATAAGGGACAAGCGATGCTGCGCGCTGATAACATTCCTTTGCCGATTGTATGGGACGCGGGGACGAGCCAGTCATGCTGAGGAAACAGTCTTTTGTGGCCTGAAATAGAGCGAGAGGCTAAAGTTGCCGAATCACACCGGCTGGCAGAAGAGAGGCTTTGTTGCGTCACGGGGCCGACCAGCTGAGGAACCGCGCCGCTGAGCTCGGTCACGTTCCACGCCACAAAACAGCCTGAGCTCGAGCTAACTCCTGTCACATGACCCTGTGTCACAATTTGTGCTTTTGTTGTGGCACATTTGTTCTTGCTCCACAGTGCCCTTTGCCAATTGTGGCAGCGGGCTGGAAATTACCCTGCGGTGTGTTGAAAATAAGACCTGTCGGCGTTTTCAGAAGCTGCTCTGTAACTGAGCTGGTCTGGCTGCGTGACCAGCTCAGGAAACACATAGTGGGCAAGTACAGATGGTTATTTTCACTGGACGTCTCAGTTATAAACTCTTTAAAACTGAGTTACAGTGTGGTGACAGCCCCCTGCACAGCTGGGACTTTTTGAGGTTCTGGCAAAATGCAGGGAAGCAATGTCCATAAAAACTATGGATTTACCCAAACGCTTAAAGGTGCACTAAGTTAGGTTTCTACTGCACCGAGTTAGGTTTCTACTGCACCGAGTTAGGTTTCTACTGCACCGAGTTAGGTTTCTACTGCACTGAGTTAGGTTTCTACTACACTAAGTAAGGTTACTGCACTAAGTTCGGTTTTTATTGCCCCAATAGCTCAAAGTGACCACAATATATCTGCAGGCGGTTGAAAGCGTTGCCGATCAATACGAAACACTCGATTACTTCACCAAGTGTTGAGATTTCTGTACCTGTGTATATATATAGTTATATATATAGTTATATATGTATAGTTATTACGTGTGAGTTTGGTCCATGGAGCATTATGTTCAGTGGAAACCAGATTCATTCCTGCCTAAAGGTTAATTCCTGCCTGTGAAACCAGTCCAGTGACTCAGGTAACTCATGTGATCTCTGAGCTGGCATCAACCTTTTACATAACCAGGTCTGGTGTGTGTGTGTGTGTGGGTGTGTGTGTGTGTGTGTGTGTGTGTGTGTGTGTGTTGTTGACAAGAC